>PYWC01000008.1:2677037-2778312 GCA_003182015.1 Tuber magnatum | reverse complement strand
GCCACCCACCGATGATGGAAACATCGGCGGGAGTGAGCGATCAGGATGCAGTTGCTCTTGGGGGATCCATCGGGGAAAATGAGGGAAGAAAAAGCAAGGGAGAGGTGCACGGCAGGGCTTGTTCATTTATTTCGGTCCCCCGTTTTTGGGAAAGAGTACGAGTACCGGTAAATTTACTCTCTTTCGTGATTTCTCGCCAACAATGAGCGTAGAATTGCGTGAGGTTTAATAAAGTGTCCAGCCGAGGAGAATAGAGAGGGTGGCTATGATACCGTATGTAACTTGGGGATTATTTGATCGGATGATCATGCTGCCCATTCCCATTGCGCGGGAACAGGTATGATACAATGTTTTAAAAGTCAAGAACCCGGATCAGCTGCCCTGAAGTTGCACCCATTGAGCGGGTGACGGGTGAGGGAGCCGGCCCGGGGTTTGGGGTTTTTCATTGTCGCAATGAGCTTGTATGGAATTGGGCTAACTTACTTCTGATTCTGGTCCATACCCGAGCTGCGAGTGCCTTCCCTTTGCTACCGGTATTATCGTGTCTTTCCTCTGAAGCTACGCTCGGTCGTCGCCATCGTCTCCACAAGGCCTTCGGTCGAGTATGATACGAGTGGTTTCCAACGATTTGACGTGATCTCCTCCTTCAGCGATGGTGGTGGTGGACGGACTGGGAAAGACGGATTTCAGCAATTGATCGGCATTACCGGTACAGACCTAGGTACCGCACAAGGTGCTTGAATACTATGGCGCGACACTCGTACGAGAGCAGATGCTGTACGGTACTACCCCTTGCGGTACCGTACCGCTACAATGCTCGCGGTAAGGTGGAGCACCGTTGGGGATGATTTAATGTCTCACTTCTTCTCCCTTTCCCTCTTCCTGACCTCGCGTTGACTTGGTTCAGAGCTCCTGAAATGCACAAATTACACCACGGCGCGGTGCACACCAGCCTTTCCCCTTCGGAAGGGGACGAGAGTGCGAAAAAAGAAAAAAAGTGAAATGGAAGAAGGAAAAAAGAAAAGAAAAAAAGGGAAGCCGGTTCCCTTGTTTGGATAGTTCTTAGCGGCGGGAACCAAGGCTGGGGGTGCGAAAGTGTGAGTTTTCCACTCCAATTTTTTTTTGAAGAACGATTCCATACGTAATGGAAAACCCGGGGTAGGTTTAGCGGATCTTCCACAACCGGACAGTATCATGCCGTACTCGTGCTGGCAAGCGTTTTTTTTTTTTTTTGTTCATTCACTCGTCATACCCGGACTTGCCTTCTTTTCTCGCCTGTTTTCAACCCTCTTTGACGTTGGGGGTGGCCGATGGAACGATCTGCCTGACGGTAGGGGAATGGGAGAGGAGAAAGGAAAAGCCCTTTCATTCCTACTTGTATCATACCATATCGTAGCTAGATCTTGCTACGAAGAGTGGATGGGGAGAAGGTTTGGGGGACATGGTGCCTCGTATGATACTGTAGCTGTAATATCTTTGCCTGACCGGTTGAGGTACGGTAACCTTACCGGTGGAGACACAGCGTCGTGACCTCCTGCAGAAGTGGTGATGGGCGGTGATGATGACAATTCCTGTACTTGTAATGAGACTACGGTACCGCTACCACCGGTACAGTACCGGCACTCTTGCCCGCTCGCCTGTTGTTTGAAGGCGACCACACGCACACACGCACACCCCTTTGCTGGTGGTACAGTAGCTTATTCAGTTAGTATTTAGTTAGCTATGATGCCACGATCCACATGTATTCTTCCCTCAGGACTTCCTTCCTCTCACCCACCGTAGCACGAAACAGCTCCTCTTCCAAAGGCCCTCTCCCACCTCCTGTTTCCCGTTCTCACTCCCCCTCTCCCGTCGGCACCCGACCCTCTTCGTCGGAGATTGGATCAGCTATCCTATCTCGGGTGAGCCTAGCCAACGACGAGAGCATACAGCAGACATCTCATCATTGTCAGCTTTCAGCTTCCTGGAGAAACTTACCCTACGGTGGCTGTTCGTTCCTAGCTCCACTCAGTTCGGTCCAGGCACGGCAATATTAGCATTGCGCAGCTGCATCTAGGCCATCATTTCCTCTGACTCCACATAAAGGTGCAAACCAGCCCGTATCCGCCGTCACCTATCAGACCGGTGCTACCCTACTCCTACTGCCCCAACTGCTACACCCAACCAGAAATTCAATAGGTGAAGGAGGAAGAGCTTTTCCCCTTCCACACACGCACGCACACACACACACACACACTACCACAACCCAATCACGACATTGCGCATTCGGCGGGGAGGATGTATCTGCAAGCTAAAGCACTCCGCCAGAAGATCTCTTAACTATCTGCCGGCTTCGCCCCTACTTCCTAATTGAATCAAACGTCGCCTCGAGGAATTGAGAAACCTTGACTTTGTCACCTCTCGATTATCACTTCTTGCGCGCAGTGCAGTGTATACCCTGAGCAACATCCAAGCAAGGATAACCTTATATCATAAACCCTTACCACCCGCTTTTACCCCATACCCCACCACAACACTACTGCAGCTCTCCCGTTGCGCTTAAAAGAGCGTCGCTACGTGCGCTTCCACTGCCATATTACCTACAAGATCAACTGCAATTTATAGAGGGATTCCCCCTTCTGAATTCCAGTTTATACCTTGTTCTTCTCCCCTCACTTTTTCCCTTCAATCGTTCCGAAGAATCCACGCTACAAAAACCGAGGCGATTTCCTACTTGGGAGTAATTCTGGACAATCGGTTTTATGCCAATTTACCAGAACCTTACATCTCCAATGCCAGGAATCGGTTTCTTCAACCACGGGACATCCCCGTCCACGTCAATGGCATCGATCCTCCCACTCGATAGCAAGCACCCAGCGCCAAAACGCCGCTGGTCAAGCAACCGCTCAAGCTCCGAGAATGTCCGACCGAAACCCCCAATCCGCACCATGCCCAAGAGCAGCAGCGGTAGAGGAGGTCTAAAGGGCTTCGTCGAGAGTCCTGCGGACATAATCATGACCATTGAATCGCCGCCACTCGTCTGTTATGGCCCACCGAAGGAGTCTACTGGCGCACTCCTATGCGGCATAATGAAGCTAGAAGTCAAGGAGGCAGAGCAGACCTTCGAGGCCTTCACCATGCGTCTGCTGGCGGACGTGCTCACTCGCAAGCCCGTGAGTGCGCACTGCTCGGACTGCGCCACCAGTATCAGCGAGCTGCACAAATGGCCGTTGATCAGCGAACCAGTAGTGCTGAAGCAGGGAACTCACACCTACCCGTTCAGTTACCTCCTACCTGGCCACCTCCCCGCCAGCAACAACAATGTCCTCAGCAGGATAACCTACTGCATCTACGCAACCGCAACAACAATAAAAGGCGACGAGATCAAGTTTGAGAGGTCGATAACCCTACAGAGGGCAGTTCTACCAGGCCCGGACAAACACAGCACCCGCGTCTTCCCGCCGACGAACCTCTCGGCCAACGTCACGCTCCCGTCCGTTGTGCACCCCGGTGGCGACTTTCCGCTCCAGATCCGCCTCGACGGCATCCTCTCCAAGGCCCGGACCACCCGCTGGCGCTTAAAGAAGCTAACTTGGCGTATCGATGAAACCTCCCGCGTCGTCTCTCCAGCTTGCAAGCAACACAGCAGCAAGCTCGGCGGTGACGGCAAAGGCCTATTGCACGACAACGTGCGCACTGTTGGCTCCGGCGAGGTCAAGAGTGGTTGGAAGTCGGATTACGCGGGCACGGATGGGAAGATTGAGGTTGAATTCGACGCTAGCATCCCCGCGCACGCGGACGCTGCTTGCGACGTAGACTCGCCTTGCGGGATTTCGGTGTCTCATAACCTTGTTGTGGAAATGATTGTTGCGGAAGAAAATGTTTGTCCCCTCCCTCCATTCCTTATTCTTTTTGGCAAATGTGCTGATAGTTGAGTTAGTGCCCTGTTCCACCCTCGAGACTCGTAAATCCCACTGGTGCCGCTAGAGTCCTACGCATGCAGTTCCACCTACCCGTCACCGAGCGCAGCGGCCTGGGCATCAGCTGGGATGAGGAGACTCCACCCGTGTACGAGAACATACCCGCTTCACCGCCGAGCTATGGGACTGTTCTTGAAATCGCGGGCGAAGCCGGAGTAGCTTTGTTTTCCCCAAAAAATCACTCTTTCATTCATTTGTTTACTCTGTTCTTCTATTCTACCGCTTGTGGTCACTTCGCTTGGGCGTTAGACGGCTTTTCACAAACTTTGGCGAATCGGGGGCTTTTTACTGTTTGTTTGTTCTGTTATGTTTATATAGTCTCTGGGGTGCTTTGTAAATACTGCTCTGTATTCTCTTCCGTCACCCCCTTATCATACATGTATCATTCCATCATCTTCTCACGATCTCACGAATTCCCTTTTCGCAATAATACGTCGTGTCATCAAAAGAAAAAACGGAATATTAATCAACACCAGGAATTACTTTTTTCCCCTCCGCATCCATGGTATCACAACAGCGTTCAAGCTTTTCCCTCCCTTCCATCTGCCGTGTGTGTCTATCCGCCCGTCTGAGTAGTAGTAGATCGAATGCGGGGTTATCCCCTTTTTCGTGCTGTTCACGGCAACCCGTTGAGTGTTACGGGCGGTGCCGTCAGCACTGGAATTGTTTTACTTTTTGTTTGCTGGTGGTGTGTGGATATGGTGAGGCGGATTGGAGAGGATCCTGGCGCAGGTATCATATCATCGTATGATGTCAGGCGAGGAATTTGGCGGGTTTGGGGATCGTGATCTCACTCCACATCGCCTTATTCTTCAGCCCCGTGCGCTGCCGCGGCTGAGGGAGGTTGTGCGCGCATGCTTACAATGCATTGGGGTAAACGCTTCCGACACAGAAGCCATTTAAATTCTCGAGTGATAGATGGTGATTTGATAAAGTCTTGGCGACAACCTCTGTCCACACCCAGCCTCAACTATGACAGCATGTTCCCATACTGGCTGGGCATCACCATCGTCGATCTTTCACAACCATCAACCTCCCCAACCCTCAGCTGCAGCCACCACCGCTACCCAACAGCCCCAGGACAAAAATATCGAAAATGTCCAAACCAATATCCATCTCCCTCACCGGTCCGAAACCCTCCGCCACCTCTAAACTACTCCTGGGCAAGAAACGCCCGGCAGCAAACCTTGACTCGGACTCGGACTCGGACGACGGAAACCACCGTGAGAAAGTGCATGTGATAACCGCCTTCGACGCCGCTCGTGGCGGCGCGGTCAGCGAGAAGCAGGAGGAGGAAAAGGGACCATTAGTCATCGCCGCGATGAAGAATCGGGATTGGAGGGCAGAAGCCGAGCGGGGGAGAGGGAGAGGCAGTGTCTGGTTACCCCCGGAGGCGTTAGCGGGCCGTGCAGAGGGGGAGGAAGCGATGGAGGTGGATACGGGCGCGGGGGCGCACTACGGATTGCAAGTTTTTCAGAGACGTGCGGAGGATAGCCAACCCTCTCCACCTCCACCTCCGCCGCCGGGGGAGGAACTCGTGGAGGCGAAAACAGAAGAAGAACAAGCCCTCGCCGCGCTCCTCTCCAATTCTTCAAAAACACCCTCAACAGCACTTATCCTCCCCTCCTCCGCCGGGGGCACCGACTGGCGCGACCGCGACGAGCTACAAGCTTACAAAGCCGATGTGGCCTCCCGCCCGGACGTGCCCACCC
The DNA here is from genome assembly GCA_003182015.1 of Tuber magnatum. Classification (NCBI taxonomy): domain Eukaryota; kingdom Fungi; phylum Ascomycota; class Pezizomycetes; order Pezizales; family Tuberaceae; genus Tuber; species Tuber magnatum. Next base: position 2,772,641 of record PYWC01000008.1, on the reverse strand, counting down.
TGGACGACTACGCTGCCGTCCCCGTCGAGGAGTTCGGCGCGGCGCTGCTACGGGGAATGGGTTGGCGGGAGGGGACAGAGCTTGGCGGGCGCGGAGGCACAGCGAAGCAGAGTAAGCTTCTCAGCGTGAAAAAACGACCGGCCTTCCTGGGCATCGGAGCGAAAGCCAAGGAGGAAGTACCCGAACTCGGCACTTGGGGCAAGGCCGACAAACCCGAGAGGAAGCGGGGCGGCAAGAGGGTGGATACTACGTACATTCCTGTGGTACTGGTCGATAGGAAGACTGGCAGGGTCGTCGATGAGTCAGCAGTGGTAGAGAATGGGAAGAGTACGGGTGGCGGTGGTGGTGGTGGTGCGGATAAGGACCACCGGAATGGCAGAGACCAGGAACGCACTCGTGATGATTCTGACCGTCGTCGGGATCGCTCCAGGGATCATCGGGATAGTCATCGCCATCATAGAGACCGCGATCGTCACGACGATAAACATCGTGATCGCGAGCGCTGGGAGAGGTCACACAGGAGTAGGGATGAGCGGGATAGTCGCAGGAGGAGTCGGGATAGATATGAGAGGAGGGATAGGCGTTGATGGCTGTCGAATGTCTTTTTATTTTATTTTAGATTTTTCTTCTTTTCTTCTCTTTCTCCTTTTGCTGCTCAAGAGCTGGGTGGTCACCCATTGTGTTTTACCCATCTACCGGTACCCTGCGCATTATCATGTGCACGAAAAATCACTCGATGGGATAATCAGTTATGGACGATCGGATTAATCTATGTACAAAAAACAGGAGGAAAAAATAATAATTTTTTTTTATGGATAAAACCCCCCCTCACTCCGTGACAAACAAGCAAGCAAAGCAAGATTATGATACATCACCTCCCCGACCTCTTCGCGAACCTCGCTAACGCGGGCCCAAACTCCTCCCGCGCGCTGGCCGGCAACCCCTTATTCCTGAGCTCTCTCTCCTTCCTCAGCGCCTCCAGCTTCAACCTTCGCTCGTCGACGACGTTCTTCCCACCCTTCTTGCGAAGGTACTTGCTGAGGGCGGAATTCTTTCCTCGCATCTTATTCTTGCCTCGGGCGCTCGACCCCTCGTCCAGCTTCCGCTGCTTTTCCGCGGCCTCCCTCTCCGCGTCACGCATCTCTTTGCTGCCCTTGTCGATGCGACCGATAAAGTCCGGGTCCAGGGATATCATTTCGGGCTGTAGCTTGTTGAGCAGGGCGGAGACTTCGCGCTCCCTGCGTTGCTTGGTGGTTTCGTACGGGTTCGCTTCGAGCGCGTCAAAGTTTGGTTCGCCGGCGCCGGGGATGATGAGGTTTGAGAAGCCGTTCTGGTGGCCGGCGCCCAGGATGTCGTCGTATGGGCAGAAGCGCACGCGGGAGATGTGCGAGGCTTCTTGTAGGTGGGAGAGGTAGGGCCTTGTCTGTTTTATCCTGAGGGCGTCCTTCCATACGGTTATGTGGGGGCCCCAGCCGACGCTGAGCAGGCCTGTGTCGGAAATGTGGAGGGTAGAGGCGGGCGTCGGGGTGTAGTAGGAGTGTACTTCACGGAAGGTGCGGATGTCAAAGATGTTCATTCGAGAGTCTGCCCCTGCTGTCGCCATGTATTGCCCCCCTCTATCGATGGCTATCGCGCGCACGGGGCCGCGGTGGGTGAGCATTTTCACCAGTGGTGTGCTCATGTTTGGGGACCAGAGGGTTACACTACCGTTCGCGTGGCCGACGTGGATTATGGCGTTGCGCTGGTTTTGTGTCATGGAGGTGGGGCTGCCGAGGCGGGTTCTGTGCTCGCTGACAAGGTTTCCAGTGGAGGTGTCTTGGTATTTTAGCCAGCCAGCATTACCCTGCGAGATGCCGTTAGCGCCCGCTCAAGTGGGGATTGGGGAGGTGAGGGACTAGCAATTGTTACGAGGAGAAAGTGGTAAGGTAGGAATTCCATGTTGGTCACTTCAATGTGGTTTTTCAAGCAGTGGATTTCGACACCTTGTGAGTCGTAGATGTATGCGTACTTTTTTTGAGCCACTGCGAAGAAGAGCTCGTTGTGAAGCCACCTGTCGGTAGTTAGCGTGGAGGGTTTGAAGGTCGCCATGGGGGGAGGGGGAGGGGACAAACTTGACGTCTCGAACGGTTTCTTTCAATTGCATTTCCGAACCCAGCTTTCCTTCCCGCCAGTCGAATGATGCGACATGGCCTTTTGTCCCACCGAGGAGCAGATATCGCCCATTGCGAGTGTAGTCCATAAAGTACGGGCCGAACGTAGGCAGCTTCAATTCGAATCCCTTCACTAAAAGTCAATCTCTAGTCCCCAATCCCAGGAGAAAACCTTACCTTCTGAGCAGTCGCAACATCAACCGCCTTCCGTAGATCCGCTTGCTTAAACTTGTATGTCCTCTCCATCCCCTCGGCCTCAACATATCCCCTCTCCTCCCCAAGCAGCAGCTCCGCATCTTTGGCTCTTAGTGCAGCATCCTTGTATCTGTGCTCAATCTTCTCGAGATTGGTTCGTAATTTCTTGTCCCGCACTGAGCGAACGGGTATACTCTCGCCACGGCCATACTGCTTTAGTGCGGCTTTTTCCTCCTCCGGAGTCCTAAGTTCTAGCGCTTTCGAGGTGCCCTTTTTAGCAGCGGAGGGACCCTCTCTGGGACGTTTTGTTCGTGTGGGCGGCGAAAACTTGGGGGGTTGGATTGCGGACATTTTAGGTGCTTCTCGCCGAGATGCTTGTGAAAGGTTGGGAAAACGTGGAGAGAAAAATAAGTTTCAGAAAATTTAATGGTGGTGGGTTGGATTCGAGACATGGTTGAGCCGGGTAACATTGAACCGCAATGCAAGTGTAACCCGGTTTTGTCTATAACTGGTTGGATGGACACTTTTACCTCTCCAAGAATCTCATTTGCCCGCTTTGCGCTCCCCCTCCCACCTTAACTCTCATACAATCCCCTAACGATGGTTCTTGCTGATCTAGGGAAGCGCATTACCGGCGCGGTTTCCGACCTTGCTCGGTCCAATGTTGTCGATGAGAAGGTTTGAGTTTCTGGTTCTGTGCGCCACCGGAGGAGGGCTCTGTTAATAGCGTTTGTTTAGGTTTTCGATGGGATGCTCAAGGAGATTTGCTCGGCCTTGATCGAAGCTGATGTGTGGAACCCAGTTACCACTTTTTTGTCTTGATAAGTTAGCGGTTAATCTTGCGCGCAGGTAAATGTCAAGCTCGTCAGCAACCTCCGAAAGTCGATAAGGCACACAGTAAATTTTAAAGAACTCAATCCGAATGTCAACAAGAAACGTTTAATCCAGAAGGTATTCATCTTCACTTCATAGCTTAAAGCTCGATTTCTTGATGCTCTTCCGTTAGGCTGTTTTTGATGAACTCGTCAAACTCGTCGACCCACACAGCGAACCGTTCAAGCCAAAGAAAGGTCGTTCCAATGTCATCATGTTCGTCGGTCTCCAAGGATCCGGTAAAACTACAACATGTACGAAGCTCGCCCGACACTACCAAGCACGAGGTTTCAAGGCCTGTCTTGTCTGCGCGGATACCTTCCGAGCTGGAGCATTTGACCAATTGAAGCAGAACGCTACGAAGGCCAAAATCCCCTACTACGGATCTTATACCGAGACGGACCCCGTGAAGGTTTCGCGGGAGGGAGTGGAAAAGTTCAAGAAGGAGCGGTTCGATATCATCATTGTTGATACATCGGGAAGACATCAGCAGGAGAAGGAGCTTTTTGCTGAGATGGTGCAGATACAGCAGGCTGTTACACCGCATCAGACTATCATGGTATTAGATGCTTCTATTGGACAGGCGGCAGAGGCTCAGAGTAAAGCTTTCAAGGAGAGTGCGGATTTTGGTGCTATCATTATCACAAAGACGGATGGTCATGCGGCGGGTGGTGGTGCGATATCTGCAGTTGCTGCCACTAGGACGCCAATTGTGTTTATTGGTACTGGAGAGCACATGTTGGATCTCGAGCGATTTGCGCCCCAGGCGTTTGTTTCCAAATTGCTGGGGATGGGTGATATGCAGGGTCTGGTAGAGCACGTTCAGAGCCTAAAGCTGGATCAGAAGGATACAATGAAGCATATTCAGGAGGGTATATTCACAGTTAGAGATTTGAGAGATCAGCTCGGCAATATCATGAAAATGGGGCCTCTGAGTAAAATGGCTGGGATGATTCCCGGGCTATCGCAAATGATGGGTGATGTCGGGGATGAGGAAGGAAGCATGAAGCTTAAGAGAATGATGTACACTCTCCTCCACTAGCCACCTCCCTCGATTTAAGGATCGACTAACCGTCTAAAAGCTATATAATGGACTCAATGACTGAAAAAGAGCTCGACTCGGACGGGAAATGTTTCACCAACCAACCAACCCGCATGACGCGCATAGCCCGCGGCTCAGGGACTTCCGTCCGTGAGGTAGAAGACGTCCTAACACAGCACAGAATGATGGCCGGCATGGCCAAAAAGATGGGCAAAAACATGGCCAATATGCAAAAGCAAGGCGTAGGCATGAACGGACCTAACAAGCAGCAACAATTAGCCGCGATGCAGCGGAGAATGCAAAGCATGGGGAGAGGTATGGGGGGACCCGGCGGTGGGAACATGACGGAAATGATGAAGGCGTTTGGCGGCATGCCCGGCATGGGAGGCGCCGGTGGTGGCGGGAACCCGTTCGCAGGGATGGATATGGCGAAGATGATGCAGCAGTTTGGCGGGGCGACGGGCGGCGGTGGGGGTATGCCGGATCTTGCTAGTATGATGGGCGGTATGGGCGGTATGGGCAGTGCCGGGAGAGGCCGTGGTGGGAGGAGATAGACTGTATCAATCAAAGTCTGTCTCTCTCTCTCTCTCTCTCTCTCTCTCTCTCTCTTTCTCTCTCTTTCTCTCTCTTTCTCTCTCTTATTATACATTCGTAAATACTAAGGTTTTGGGCTTGGGATGGGAGGATTTTTTTCGCTTTGTGAAAAGTTCGAGTGATGCTCCCGAATGTTTTCTTGATTTTTACGTTCGTCAGCTCCCTGGCCGGGTATTCTCTCGTGGGAGCTGAAACCACCTGGCAATATCTGCCAAGCTAGTTCGTGCTCGGGGATGAAGCATTTCTACTGCAGTTCGAGGAGTTGGTCAAAAGCGCGGAGTGGATATGAGAGTTTCACGACTATAAAATCATATTCATAACATTAAAAGTGCTGGAAAGGAATATCTAATATCTATGCTATCTGACCCCCGCTGCCACCCTCCACCGCAAACTGAAAGCAGCAGCGAACTAGCGATATTGCTCTCAATAATCCTTGGATACTGAAGGACTGATTACTGCAAACGCCTTTTCGAAATTCTCTGCTGTATCATACAGTAACTATGATTGGGAGATTGCTAGTGTTTTGGCCTTCCGCAGTCTCACCGACGTCTGTGAGGCTGGCCCGTCGAATCGCTTGAACCGTAGCCTCTGGCACTAATGCTTCTAGATCCGCCCCACTCGCACATCAGTATTGAAGACGGGAGGTGCATTGAGCAAGACTGACCTGAAATCTGTACACCTGGGATCCTCCGCAACAGCCCGGCGATCCACATTCGAAAGGGTTCTCTTTATAGCGATGGGTTTTAAAATCTCTAGTCTCATTCGTCTTTGGAAGATCCATAATATGGAAGGGGGACAACGAAGATGGGGACTCAGTGAACGGGCCAAACAAAATCGCCGTCTGCCAAGATACTTGTATCCTTAGTGTATTGTTCGTTGACCCCCCTCCTACCGGTATGTTAAATATGATCTTCTCTAATCTCCCTTGTGTAAGCATTACCGGATCAACGAGATCGGGTCTATTGGTTGCCCCAATCACATAGATTCCCTTGTGGTTCTTGAGACCATCCAATCCTGCGAGAAGAGCGTTGACTACCGTAAGAACTCGAATAAACGGACCACGCGCTATGTAGTCCGAAATTTCCTCCTCTGGAAAAGGGGCCAAATACACACCAAAAGACACGGCCTCCGTGACAATTAAAAAAGAAAAAAAATACCAGACCTTACCGAGAGAGGCGGGTCCAACGTCCTAGCAGATGGACCGATTATTCGAGTTCTTTCGGTACACAAGAAGAGGATTCTGAAAGACTGTCTTTGCGGGCGGTGTTGGATTGTGTAAATCATCAAAAAAAGGATAACGCACGGAATGTAAGCTTGGGCTCGCGAGAGAACTTGACTGACAGCCCGCTCTGATTCTCCTCCATGCTGTGCTGGTCGGTAGATGGCTTTACAATTATGGGATAGTTAAAGCAGAATTCGAACCTCGTTAATTCCGGACCGCAGATGCTCATCAAATTTGCCCCACTTTCATTTACAGCGGCTTTGGCTAGAAGGGTCTTACCACACCCCGGGGGGCCGAAAGGAGTGCCCCAGTTGGCGCAGTAATCCCCATGCTAATAAAAAGGTCCGGGTTCTTGATTGGCCGCACAATGGCCATCCGCGTCTCAGCCTTAAATGACCGAATGGCTCCAACATCTGCCCATGTGATTTCGGGAACAGTTGTAAAATCCTCTCTCTCAAATATACCGGTAGGTTGAATTTTCGTAAGGGAAGTTGAAAGGTGTGGAAAGCTTAGGAAGACTGAGTCTCGTTGCTTTCCGGTGGATGCATCTGGGTATGCCTTATCGGAGCATTGAATTGAGTATGGAGATGCTTCTCTTTTCCAACTTCATCTGGTAGGTTAAGGCAAATTTCCTTATCAAATATTCCAGCTCTTCTCAATGCTGAATCTACGCTTTTGGGTTGGTTTGTTGCACCAATAATTATAACAGGTTTCCCGCCGGTCTTCTCCAAAGCAAGGCCCTCCATACAGGGTACCATCTGGGTAACAAGTTTTCTCTCCATTTCCCCCTCGGGTTGTCCCTCTTGGGTGTTATAGCGTCTTTCTTGTCCACGAATATTAAGCAAGGGGCCTTTTCCCGAGCTTCTTCAAAAAGCCCCTCTATCTTCTTTTCGGTTCTCCTGACCTTCCAGCTTTGATAGAATGTGCAGAAATAGCGATAAACGATAGCCCAAACTCTCCGGCTATAGTGTTCACCAGCATAGTTTTACCGCAGCCAGGTGGCCCATGGAGGAGTATACCACGACGCGGCTGGGCTCCAATATGCTGGTAAACCTCTGGCTGGATTAGAGGCACGATGATAAGCCGTGAAAGAGTGTCGGTGATGTCTTCCATGCCGCCAATGTCGTTCAGGGAGATAGCCTTGAGTGGAACGCAGGGGCCGTTTCGTTTCTAGCGTTTGCTAGATTCACGATCTTTGACCAGCATGCGTTTCTTTCGTTTGCGCGGTGCTGGCGATGCCCATCTGGTATTGCCTGCTGCTACTAGCTCTTCTATTGTGTAGGATACCTGGAGGAGGAGGGTTGTGCGTTAGTATAATTTGAATCGCAGATGTTTCGGCTGTTGCTGAACGATACCTTTGATTCCATGCAGCCTTCCTCCTCGAGTCCCTCAAATGCACCTAAGTCACTATCCAGAGGGCCGATAACTGGAGAGAGAAAATATCTTTGAAGAATGCTGTGGCAGATCACTCTAGGGAGCAAGAGTTGCATCCTATCTCAACTGTGAGCCCTGCTTGAACAATGTGGAAATAAAGAAAAGGAAAAAAAATTCAAGTTGTGGCAGGAGTAAAAATATCTCGCATGTTTTCTGTGTTTTCTGTCTCGTCGCTTGATAGACCTGGTACTCGACTATGAGATGAAAACACCCTCTCTGTATGCCCCCCGAAGTATAGGGGTACAGGCCGGTTCGAGCCACCAGGTAAGACTGTATGAAACGATCCACGATTATGTCCCCAAGAGTATGCAGTTTATAGTGTAGTAACCACCGTCAATTAAATCTTTTCTTGAGATACTCGCTCAGGTCCCATACAACAATAGCGGAGAATCTGGCCTCTCTCCTCTTCCGCTAATCTCTTCATATATATACAGATTTCCCAGCTTTTTAGTGCAGCTAAGGACCTCGTTTGACCTCAGATCTATAGTAGAGGTGCCTGTGATTTTCTGACATCTGTGAACACACCAGGGTCCGCATTTTCCTGAATATACATTCTGATCCAATACTAATGCCCCCGATACCGCACAAAAGAAGAAACTGTAACCGATATGTAGAGGGGGGGGGGGTGGATGATGCATCTGTTAGGTGTTAGGCTCAACATATATATAAGCTCTGAATAACAAATAAAATATAGATATCACATCAAGTTAAGGAATGAGTAGCCCCTTGATATGTTGTTGGTCATAAGTTTAGGTGGGTTCATTATCACCGGGGGTTATGTTGTTTAGGGTGGACGCCGACTATATGATTGGGGAAGTATGATACACGGAATAATTTCCCATGTATTTATGTTACATTGAATGTGCAAGAGAGGAAGATCTATTCTCTCCCAACCCCTCTACGCCTACCCCCCCAAGCCAAATGTAGCCCTGAACTCCTGATATCGATCTCTATGATCCTCTGATAAGTTACCGCAGAGCTAATTCCCACCAATGCCTTTTCGATATTCGCTACGTTAACTAAGTTTGCAAGTTTGCTAGTATTTTTGCCTTGCAATATCAGTAGCTCTGGCCTGCCAACATCCTGAATCACAGACTCTCCCAATAATGCTACTAGATCTGCGCCACTAGCACAATATCAATATTGAAGACGGAAATTTAATTGAGCAAGGCTGACCTGAAATCTTTACACATGTTATCCTCCGCAACATCTCGTAGATGGACACTTGAAAGATGTCCTTTTGGTCATAGTTTTCAAAATCGCTAGTCTCCCATCTGTGTTTGGAAGGTCTATAAACAAAAGCATATCCAACCTCCTTGATGTAATCATTGCTAGATTAATGAGATCGGGCCTATTAGTTGCCCCAATGGCATATATTGGGCTTTAGAGCTGAGTGGAGATTCTGGAATTCAGACTTGGATCGGGGATTATGAAGTAGATACGGGAGCGGATACAAATTTATGGGGCTGCAGCTTGGAGGCTATGGGGTGGAGACGGGGCATTGGGGTTGAGTGGAGGATCTGGTAACGATAGGTTTAAAGCATTGGGAGTAGTTTCTATGCCGGGGGATTTCTATGATATCACTCGATAGGTTCCGAGGGCATGGATAGATTACTCATACGTTAACAAATATTGCCTGGCAATCAGGCTATTGCCTCTCATCACTTCAGTATCAGTGGCAAACTCAAACCCCTAATACCATATGTCCCATGGATGTACAGGAAAGCAAATACATGAAGACTATGGATTCCTTCGCTTGCAATCATCCAATATCACTCGCCTCGTTCGTGAATCCTACAATAAACACCTGTCTGCTTAGGGGGTTCCACAAGACGGCGCTCGATGCATACCTCTCGTAGAGGCCATGAGTCCGCTATCCCACCGCATCGACCTCTGGGGGTATTCTGGTGGTCCCTCGATTCGTTAATGACCTCTATTCCACATGAAGGCATCCGATCAGCCCCAGTAGGTCTCTAGCCCTCCACCTTGCTAGATAGGTATTAGTATATCATCTTTGAAGGGGGCCATGTGAGGGCGTGCCTGGATAGGGTGCAATCGACAGAGGGGGGTCCGGTAATCCGGCTCGTAAAGCATGATTCCTCCGGTAAAGGCGCCAGGTGCTAGCCCCCAGGGTCTCTCTGAATGTGGTGCCTGATTTTCATACCACAATTGTGCGTGGGGTGAAGATACAAGGTGAGAGTCTAGCGGGACGAGGGAGGGTTGTGTGTTAGTTGCTGGACGTAGGGACGTCATACTTGCAGAGTTCTCAAAACGCGGCTTGTGCCAATCTAGAATATCGCACGTAAAAGTTATACATTAATTTTAAACTATGCTACAATACTTCTACAGGGGTTGGATACATGAGGTAAAAAACAAAAACAAAGAACAAGCAATAAAACAGAGCCCCGCTAACCCCCGCTAACCCCCGCCCCCCCAATTCTCCAGCGGACCACTACCAACTCCACCATCCACCCCCATGCAGGGCGTCCACCCCTACCCAATCCTCCCCACACCCACCGGACACTCCCTAGCCTCACAGTGAAACCAGGTGCCCGCCGCGGGAATACCCCGCGCTAGTCTCTCTGCTCCTCTACCACGGACCACTGCAGGGCCGGCCAACTGCTGCGCTTTCCCCAACTCTTTCTCATCCCTTCGTTCGTTTTCAAGCACAAGGCTATCTCTGGGGGCTACGGAAACCTTAAAAAAAATATTGGCACCCCTTCCATCGTTAGTAAGCCACACTGCTGTTCATTACTGTTGGTCCGGAACTACAGCAGTAACCCAAAGCACGCGCTGTCTTAGGTGATGAGAGGGGTGGTGGGATTCCCGGAGTTCCAGCAGTCCAGGAGATGATTGTTGCAACCATCTCACCCGAACAGGCAATAGAGGACCGCATCCCGCACTCACTAAAAGTGAGTGAAATTCGGGAATGAACGAAGGGATAGTGCTGGCGGAGGAATTTCTCTATTGCCAGGGCAGCTTTCATATCACCGATCTCCCTCTTTAATTCCCAGATCTCCGACCGGAGTTGCTCATGGGTGGACGGGGAAGGGGCGCGCGGCGGGAGACGGTCGCTTACTACCGTCATTGTGGCTCCGAGGAGACTTGCGATGGCTCCTCCATGATCTCTCAGAAATTCTGCGAAGCATTCACCAAGTTAGTAATTAGTATTGTCAAGAAACTCCCCAAAGGTGTTGAATATACCTCTTAATTTAGCCCAGAAGCCCATTTGCACGACCGCAGGGGACAACGACAACCCCGGCCCCGGATGCGGTGGTGTGGTCAGAGGGGTCTTGCAGGTTGGTGCGGCAGCGATGTAGTGATTTTGAATAATTGTAAATATGCCGGAGGTGAGTGGAAGTCGCTAACAGGGGTCACAGGCAGCGGAGTTGTAATCGTGAGGAATGAGAACACTACCAAAATTAATGGCATGGTGAGAATAGGAGGTTTACAGGCGGGAGCTGGATGAGAAAGTCGTTTCACCGGCTCCCACCCGTAAACACTGCACGCGTCATGGCGTATGATACGAAAGAGAGGGTGCGGGTAGAGCACTTGAAGTTGGCTGGCAGACGGCGTACCCGTGCAGTTGCCTGGTGAAGCTATTTGGTGCCATAGTCGAAGGGGGGGGTCTCCATGTGTAGCAAGTGGCTTTCATGCTTCATAACCAAGCCGACTGTTCCCAATCTAAGCAACTAAAGCCAAGAATACATACAATTCCTATACTAAATTCATCTCCAGGTTCCCCAGATAGAATGGTTAATGGTTAAGTTACGCATTTCCCTCTGGGGCAGATTATATTGGCACCAAGGAATGTTCCCCATGTTGGGTTCGGCAGCGGAGAAACCGACTTGGTGTACTCGAGTACAGTACAGTACCGGTACGAGTACTAGTAATCGTGTCTCGGCGCCAAGAGCGGGCACCTCTTTTGGAACAGGTCCTGCGCATCCACAAAAAGAAAAGTGTTAGGGCCGTTTGAAGGGCTCTGCCAGTGGCGCAAAATAACAGTACGAGGACCCTGCGGCGATTATCACGAATTAGACATGTTGCGCTCTCACCGCCATGTTCACCCGATATGAAGGACTCTATGGCACAATTGTATTTGCAGTGATGGGCAAAGAACACAGCATCTAATGCCGGACAGATTCATTCAGTTCAGGGTCGGAAAGAGTTGCTAACAGGGTTCGCAATATTTGTTGGTCTCTGCATGGTGATGTGCCGGTATACACGCTCTCAGCAAGCGGCTGCAGAATCATACCGGTACCGCTTGTGGGTACTGTACGGGGGGGCTAGTCAAAAAGAGGCACCCAACCTTGGCGTGGAGACACGAGTACCGATACGTGGGGAAGCGGGAAAGTGATGAGTATTTTGCAGCATAGGCGCCGCTAGAGTGTTGTTCGGGCCAATGTACTCGAGTACTCGAGTACTTGGGGTGAGATTAAATGTCCGTAAAAGGTGACTTGCCACCACACCATTACCAGTAATCGCCACTTAAGACACCGGAAGCCGGAGGTACATTGACGTCAACTAAAGATACATACCACCAAAGACGTAGGCAGAACATTTTAGTCTCAACCATATACACCAAACCTCAGAGTCGGTATCTTTGACAGTGTGGGTGTCACAAACGGTGACAGAGGTGGAAGATTAGTTATGTTTTTGGATGGGCTTGGGATGGAAGGAAGGAAGGTTTGGTTAGGCTTACCGGTAAGGCAGATTAGTTAAGCTTTTGTACCATGACTCATAGTTGGGGTCATAGGGTCTCGCATGACTCATGCTTGTGAGTTGTTGGTATGTTATGATTGGTTGATGCGCTTGAACAACTCATGATTGTGAGTCGTATGATATTATGATTTTTACACAAGACTCAGATAGCAAGTCATGAGTCTCACATATGTGACGTGGTTAGCATACATGACTATAGCAGGTGACTTATAGGTATGAGTCACAGGGTTAGGATTGGTATGAAGAGCAAGTATAAAAGAAGTCTCTAGGACCCAGGAGGATGAGCTCTTCATGCTATCATCTTTGTATCTTCTTACCTATAATGTTACTACTTTACACTTTGCCTAAGTAGCAATATTGTACATATACTTTCATGAGTGAGATATCAGATAGAAGTCTTGGGTGTAGAGCTATCTGACTTGGAAGAAGAAGAAGAGCTTTATACGATCGAGACTTATGTATCGTCAATGGTAAGACAGAGTGCTAACCAGTAAGAAACATTACATTTGATAAGTTTTATCATAAGAGGAATTAAACTCTATGTATATCTCATTAGTAAACACAATTCAATGTATGTCTATTGTGATACCAAGTTTTGCAAGTTCAATTCTATTATCTCTCATTAGCTGTGTAAGTGAAAGCTTCAAATAAGCAATATATCAAAAGATACCATAGCTGTGAAAAAGCTTTTCAATATTCAATTGCGCTGTCTTTACCTTGACTTCCTTCACGATATCAGTCTGTAGCATATCACAGTAGTCTAAGTCACTCATAGAAAGATCTAAAAGTTTCTTTGCATTAACTGAGTCTGCAGAAAATGGCAGCAATTTTGATGCCCTATTATCATACTCATGAGGGCCTTGTAAACAAATATATACTTTCTTGAATCCCGCATTTTCTCCTGCCCGAGTTCTATTGGAATTAGTACTACTAGTAGTTTATTTATTCTCACAGTGGAGATAATACCTTTGCCTGATCAACTAACTACCTTGCACTTCCTGGATTTATACTTAAGCAAGTGGAAATCTCCACTCAAGACTTTCTCATATCGTAATGAAGAGCTGGAGTTGCAGCTCTCCAATCAAGGGGTATCTATAAACCATGCTATCTATAGTTGTTGGCATTCATGCTCATAATTTTGTAGGACTGGAGCTTAGTCTATCTTATATCTTACTCCTCTCTCCTAGTCACATAATTGGAAAAATTCTAAGACACTGTTGACCAACTGAAATAGAAGACTACATGATTTACTTAGTACTCTGCTGCATGAATACCATATTATCTCATTAAATTAGGTATCTCTAGATAAGGATGACATCTCTAGTGGCAGTTTTGGTTAGTTTGTGCATAGGTAATCTGAAACAGGCTGAGAATATCATAATAAGTTTGGCTTCTATGACTACTATACTATACTATATACTACAAAGTAAATTGGAAAAAAAATGTCTAACTAGTTGTATTTTCTCTATCAAACAGAAATTCTATTGCCTTATGGTTATCATGATTTGGCCCAATATTAGCAAAGATATCCATATATTTCATCTCCTGCCAATCTCTGAATTCCAATCCAGTAAAGTCTTTAATATCTTGCTCATGATTGCAGGAATTATATGGAAGAAGTAATAATTCTACTTTGCAGAAAGCCTGTAAAATAATTTCTGAATTTTCAGTATAGGATTTGTAGAACATGTCTCCAGCACACTATGTAGTGAGAGTACACTGCTGTCTGACAGTTTACTTGTCTATATTTCCCGACTTCTTACAGTTAAGAATAGCTTAATACATCAGGTCTTATATTATCTCTTTTAGTGACTTATTAATAGACATATAGAGAGGTTGAACCAAAATAGTACAACCTCCTAAGATTAGAAATAGAATTATTTGCTTCTCATAAAGTGCAGCTAGAACAGTAGGAGTTTTGTATGAGCTTATAAGCTTGAGAGTAAAGAGGGTAGTATAGTCTTCAAAGACAGAGACTAGATAATTTATAACATAGAAAAAAGAAAAGATCTTTATTCATATAGGTACAGGAATTGAACTCAACTAAGACTACAGGATAATAGTACTGAAACTTATTACTAAGTCTTCTTCTAGTCCTATAGAAACTAACTATAAGTGGTATTCAAGGAACTCTATCAATAAATACATAAAGTACTAGACTAGCTTGTTGCTTATCCTAGCCAGATCTTATAGACTTTGTCCAAATAGTCTTAGAGCCAGTAGACTCGTATGTATGACTATTTAGGTATTCAAAAGAAGTAGATATATTAGACAGCAGCCAACTCTAAGGACAAGTGAGTTCTGGCTAAGACCTGATACTTGATGAAGTGAATACTAGGAAGGCTTACTAAGCTTTTGGGAGTTGGATAAAAGTATAAAGATTGTATTATATAACAAATATATTGATAAGATCTCTTCTCCATTGCTGAAAGTTCTTGTAAAGAATAGGAAGCATCTCAATATTTACATTTCGTAGCTAGGTATTCATGGGCTATCTAGTCCTCCCATTTTTTTACCTTATTTCCATAGTGCAACCTTTGTAGACTCTGAAAACTTTTACCACACTTGACTTTGAATCATACACCCTATAGGAAGAGTATTTCCATCTCTCTCCTTACACAGTCTATATCTATCCATAGTCACTAGAACCATTTCACTATAGTAAGTGGTTACTAGCTCTTTTTCTGGATATAGAGTAATTAGCTCTGATGACAGACTTATCAATACAGTTGGATTCCTTATCCACCTATGTTAACTATAGCCTGAACAATATTAGTCTTCATTATACTAATAGTGCAAGTGTTCATAATAGCGCAGTACTCTCAAGGTTAACTCATCACGAGTATGCCTTCTTATAACTTCACTTTGTCAGCAGTTGGGCATGGGTATACGATCGTCTCTTGTACATCATTATCTCTTTAGGATTTCCTTTGTATTCCTTTACCAACTGACTTGCTCTTCAGTCTTGCTGTATGTGCAGTAGCCAGGAGCTCCTATTAGTATAACCAAATATATCATGATTGGCATCTATTAGTTGATGCAGCTGAGCGATCTTTGTATGTATCTATCGCCACAACCAAGCAACCAAATCACTTCGTTCAAACTTATCAGGATAGCTAATAATCTACTTTTGAGGATTTAGCAAAAAACTCCTTAGTCGGTGACTTTGCTGGTGGTGTAATTGAGGGTTTTGTTCTGGTATCACATTGGTAGAAATTATCTCATTCTCTAGTTACTCATGTGGACCCTAGGATTAAGTATATAGCCTTTTGCCAATAATCACATAATATGCCTATTACGCTATGCTAGTTTATCTTATATGTAACAAGATATCTCATTCAAATTGCAGATATTGCTAAGTTCGAAACAGCCTACTGAGGAGGTTGGATTCATCACAATTGACTAATATGAAAAGCTAGTATTCTAGTCTAATTATAAATTTTATCTATTAAATCTTAGTCAGGACAGAATGAAGTTTTTATATTTAGCTAGTACACCCTAAGCCTTTTTCATTACGTAGTGTAGACTTATTCAGTACAGGTATAAACATTGGGAAAATTATCTATATAGCTCAATAGAAAGACTTTCAATATATTCTTTTATACCTGCTCTTCAAAACTCATACTTTAATTTAGTAACCCCTCTTAATTTGCTGTAAGATATATCTGTTAGAATAAAAACAGAGAGTTATTCTGAAACTAGTTCTATTGGATTGTCTAACCTCTCTTCCTCCGCTCCAGAAACAGCCAGTAGAGGTGAGATTCCAGCTCTGACCAATGTACTATATCTACCCCCCTTACTGATCACTTCTTTTTCCTATTTCCAAAGGACACAATTGCCTTCTGCTTTACTACCTAGTAGCTAATAGTTTGTTGTAGTACTTAAAAGATATAGAAAGCTTCTCTCTGAGTTCAGTGTCAGTAATAATACAAGATATCTCCTGTAGGAATCTTATAGTGAACAAGAAAGACTAGAACCCACATCTGTAGATAATGGCTCCCGGAGATCTGTGGTCTCATAATTGGATTTATATCAATATTCCAAAGTATGTGTTAAGCTATTGGTTTTGGGTTTGGCCTGCACCAGGTCATTGCAACTTTTGGAACTGTAGTAGTTGATATTCATATAAACTCAATGATTGCAATAGGAAGAAATATCGCTGTATTTAAGGCTGAATAGAGTATTGGTTATCTCTCTCTCTTCATGAATATTTATATTCTCTCATTCTACTCTTGGACCTTTTATATTCTAATATTTCATACATTCCTAACTCATTATACAGTTCACAATATACTTGACTCTTCATAACTCTAGTCCTCACTCACCAAATACGAGTGTTCCCATAAGTCCTGAACTTTCCCCTTCAATTTTATACTGTCATTTCATTTTTCATTTTTTTTTTGGGTGAGTCATCCATAATCACTTGCGCACAGGCTAGTCAAGACCGCCACCAGAGATATCATCCCTGTCTAGAGATACCCAATCTGACGAGATAATATGGTATGTGAATAGACGCCTTGAGCGAGGTATGGCGCACCCAGTGATATATCTCAAGTTGATGCCGAGCAGGAGACCAATATAAATTTAAAGCAAAATAAGGGGTAAAAGAGTCCGAGGATACGATTTGTTCTATCATTGTAAAGTTCTGTCCTTAGCTTCACCGGGCTCTGCCCCGAATACACATTCCTTTCTTTTCCGTCATATCATACTACGGGTTGCTGGACTGCCGATCCCTATCAGGGGTTTCCAGATTTTGTCCCGATTTTTTCTAACACTCCAACCTCGTCCTTCCTGCAAAATCCCAATTATCATCCTGGAGCTAGCAACCTCTAGGCTCGGTGCGAACGCCTTGGGGCACGCAACGTCTTGAATCTGGTACTGTATTGTGTGATCGGCCGGGACACACTTGTGATGACAGTTTTATGCGCAGGTGCACTGCCAACCCCGACCCCGGACGGCCCGTTTTGGCGTGGGTGTATACGTGCCGCACTGGATGGTCCTGTATAGGAGCATTGAGAGGGGGCAGTGATGCTTAGGAGTCAAGCACATGTACGGTATATATCTATATATTGCAGAAATAAATATAGGCCCCCCAGCGATGTAAAATAAGAAGATTGGTGGTCCCGTCAGAAACACGATAGGATAAGGATACATTTATCTCCACCCGAAAAGGTGACAAGAAGAAGAAAATAAAAGAAAAAGGAAGGAAGAAGAGAAACCCCTCCCCACTACACGACGATTCCCACACCCACGCCGTTCCTCCCTAACAGGGAGGGCGCGTTGGTTTATCAGACCTAGAAACAGTAAACCCCAATGACTACAGTAGATAGCGCTGGATGTGTCCTGTCCTGTTAGTATGAATATTGGCATTAATTGGACCCCCTAAGAGCACATACTGGAGCACAGTAAAGGATAATGAAAAAAAAAACAATCAAGACATCATTGCCTCTGGCGTGACTAGTGGGCTGCTCGCTATCCACGGTTAGCAGTGTCCCGCAGAGCCGGGGAGTTTGGTGGGCTTACAGGGGGCACCATCAAACCTGGCTATGAGAGAGCGGACTGCCTGGGCAGGATCCTGTAACATACGGCCTTGTTCCTCCAGTTACTCTGCAATCGTGACGACTGCGGATTTCAATTCCACCCGTATCCCCGCGCTCGTGCCGACCGTGGGCTTTCAATGCGTTGACGTATGTAATCAGGCTGGTGGAATTTGTAGTGAGGCGGTCAATACAGACTCCTAGCTCCTGATTGTGTTCGCTCTATCTCCACGCGTTTGTCGCGACCGTGGCACTCAACTCGGTGATATTCGCAGTTGGGATGATGATAGCACTGGTGACATACCGGTACCGTAGAAACTTGAATAATTGAACTTTGTGGTATGTCCTTGGATTTTCCTCTCTCAGTAAGGCCAAGAAACTTTCGTTTTTTTCTTTCTCAGAAGGGGGAAAGGGGCTGTCTTTTTGCTGTGTTTTTTGACCCCTTTCCAAAGAAGGAAATTTCGGACTTCATAGCACACGGTTCAATTATTCAAATTTTTACGGTACTTGTAATCCCCCTGAGGAGCCTCAAGATGTTCGGTGATGGAAACAAGAAGGGACATTTGTAATCCAGTGGTGTTGTTTGTTCATGACAACATTCTTGGTGGAATTGTTGTATTTGTATAGTGCAAGAACGGATAAGTGTGTACCTCATTTGAGGGTGTTTTCAATAGAACATAACCCACCAAATACTGGTCCAGAGCATGTAAAGAAACCATAGAAAGATAGCTAAAGTAAAGCAGAATAAAAGTATGGTTTTTTCATTCAGTAAAAGGAAGTAGTGGAATTGGTATCCTAATTTAAAAAGCTCAAGATTTTGGTGTAGATTCATGGTCTTGGCATGGAAATGCAACATCAGAAGATGACTAATCTGGTTATCTGAATGTACAATAATATAAAAATAGAGAGAAAGGAACAGATTTTGAGTAGCACAATACATACTATACTACAACAAACATCATGAAAGCCAACATGGCTGGAATCAAAAAATGTACATGCCACTGCCGAAATGCTGGTTATCTTGGAGGTCGGCCCAAAAAAGGTGCAGCTGGTTTCACTTCAAGTGGATTGTTATGCTCGTCAGAGATGGTAATTGAGCAGGAAGCAGTTATTCAGGGTGAGTTTCCATTCAATCAATATTGAACTTAAAATTCTTGCTTTTAGTATGTATTAACAGAGTAATAATGTGAAATTTTAGTTATTCATAGTCTATCACTGACAGGCTTAGTACCTTTTTTGCACAGCCACCATTGCATTTTACTATGCCATATAGTACACACTCTTCCATTCTTAAACTGTAGTCTGAGGATCAACTATGGCAAAGGGGAGAGGAAGGACAAACCCAAACTATCAGGACTGGGAGCGAGCCTTGGACACAGATTTTTCCTTATCATCTTATTTGTTCCTTGGTTTGGGAGGAGGCCTAACATGTAGCATAGGGGATTCATGGAGGGTTTGTAATGGGACTTTGGTTGACTATTAGGGTTGGGTCTGAGGGGGTTTGGTTTGTTATTGGGAAATTGTGACGATTTGGTCGTCTTGACATGTTTGTCTTTCCAGGGAGGATAAAGGGTGTTCTCACCTTCCTCCCTTCCGCCCGCACGCAACATCTTCTTTCTTTATCAAACACCAAACATTGCCTTTCGGCACTCCTCTATTTGTTTCTGTTTAGCTCCATCCTCCAACCATCAATTCCTACCCTTGCAGTGCCTCCTAACCTCGCCTTCTCCTACGAGTCCTGCGGAGCATTTAATCATCACGTCCAACCGTAAGACATCCCCTCCACAAACCAATTGTGGAATAGATAACTCTACTCACCCCTCTCCAAGACATCCAGTTCTCACAACCTTACCTTCTTGAAGGTCTCTCTGGCATCAATGGCATCGGTGATGATGCGAAGATACCTCTGTGCTAAACATCCACTGGAGATGCGAGGATTCCTTAGCGCCAAAAACCCAGCAAAGAACGCTAACCCCGGAAGGGGTCTGGTAACACGGTTGCCAAGCTGTCAAGGTAATTCCACAACCTCCCTGGATGAGACGAACAAGCAAAGAAGTAAAGAAGGGTCATAATTCCACAGGGCCGAAGAAGGGAAGGTCCTTGAGGACTTCTTATTCAAAGATGACGATTCCACAAGCGGAGGAGAGGTTAGGCATCACTCTAACACTACGCGGTGTTCCGATTAAGACAATGTTGGAAGACAAGCTGGTTATTGGAGGAAGTGAAGGCATCTTGCAGGTCAAGGAGAAGGTTTACGATGGCCTAGTAGGACACCTCGAAATTGAGGGATACCCTAGCACTGCAGATCCCGACTTCAAGGAAGCAAATATCAGCGACCTTGTGATCTCCATCTTGCAACCCGTACTGCGTTATTTCCGACGGCAGAGTGGACGGAATCTACGTTTGCGCAGAGAAAAGGAGATCATCGCGAAAGATGCTGAAACTCATGGTGTGGAGGAATTTGTGGTCATGGACTTTGTTTCTCTGAAAGAAGAAGCCTTTGTGCTAATAGTTGAGGCGAAAAGGGCCAACTTTGGGGAAGCAAGGAAACAGTGTTTCCTCGCCATGAGAGACATGAGAGAAAATAATGGTGGAGGTGTTGTGTATGGATTTGTCACCGCAGGTGACAGGTGGAGAATGGCCCGCTACGATGGGGTGTTTCAGCTGAGCGAAGGGATGGAGATTATATTTGATAGTATGGACGAGGACAAAGAAAGGTGGATAAAAGATTACTCCATTATAGTGGATTGCCTACTTGTCGCATTGAATTCCGGGGGCATGACGGATAAATGAGGAAAGGTAAGGACCTATTTTGAAGGGGACTAGTTCTTGGCAGCTAGTTTATTCTGCAGGAAATTCAAGGGCGATGGTTGGGTGATTTGCCTTTACGTTCTCCGGCTGGGCTTAGGAGGGAAAGACCTGATTCATTGGGGGTGGCTTATTATGTGTAATTATTTTAAATGAGTTTTGTTGCGCTCAACCTGGCCTTGAAGTGAAAGTCGTAGTCTGACCTATCGGGCTTGACGTCTTCCCGTCCCAGTAGACCATCAAGGGTACTCGTAATCGAATGAAGTTTGTGAACACAACTGCTATTGCATACCACCAAAATTCAGCTTCTTGCTGGGATCTTGGTATCGTGCAATAGTGGTCGTGTTCACAAACGTCGTTCGACTACGGGCACGCTAGAGTCTTCCACGGGGGGCACGACGAAAACCGGCGGGTGACGAACGGGGGTATTTGGCAAGCAATTCTCCAAAGCAGGGCAGGGTAACGAAAAAACACTTGCCCTTGATCCGCCGGTTTTCGTCGTGCCCCAGCTGAAGACTGTGCTCCTTAGTTGTCTCTAACATGCCCGCAAACAGAAACCGCAAAGGGCCCCGATCAGAAAGCCGATAGCCATAAACTATCAGCGTGTTCCACCATGACACCGTGCCTTGTGTTGTCCCCATGCATCCGGGAGTCGACCATACTCGCGCTGGACATCCTCCGCTGCCAACACTGTATCCACCGATTCCGCTTCCTGTACCACCCTCTGCCCCTCCTCGTTGTGCGACCTCAGGGAATGCTCAGGCATGACCTCTCTAGTCCTGCTCGCCCCACCACAGGTAGTGGAAGGGATCGCCGTGCCGACGGCATGGGAGATGTTTGGCGGATTGGGGACGGATGTAGTGGGTAAATCCGAAGGCCTAGCGGTAGACGTTCCCTGTATATGGCACACTGTCGAATGTGGTGTAGTAATTCGTGAAGGCTGGGAGGGGGAGGCGGTTATATCGATCCAAGTGTTGTCGGTAACCATGGGCTGGATCTGGAAGGTACAGTACGAGTATTCGTAGGTGTGATGGCTGACTGGGCTTGGCGTTTGCCGGGCGGGTGCAGTGGTCTAACCGTGCCAAGGTTCCCGGTAGTATCATCCCTTACCTTGTTGCCGAAATTCATGGCTGCGTAGCGTCGGCGGAGCGGCTATTTTTCCAGTGGCCACCCTTCGAATCGTCTTTAGTAAGCATCATTTTTGTTAGTTACTCGAACTTCGCAGTGGTGCATACTTGAGGATGCGCTCAGTATGGAAGGTACGGCAAGAACATATGAGAACTACAGTAGTAACCCGGAGCACACTGTGTCACAAGCGATGTCAGGTGCTTGTATCCACCTCTGGCTAGTGTCAGCATTTAGCGTCGGCCATGAACACAAGGTAAGGGATAATTTACGCTTCGTCGTGGAAGCACGGCTCCCCATGAGACCCATGTTCGATTCATGACCTGGACACGTCTCGCAAACCCATAACCACTACTGCACAGCACAGACGTCGCTCCGTTACTCGTCCTGCCTCCCGACGACCGAGGGGACGGGATTCTCTCTTGACTACTTCCACACACCGATGCTATTAAAGTCCACACTCTATGATTCACGCTCCATGATCTCCACTCCACGCCCTCCCGCCCCGAACCAAATATCAACCCCTTCCCCGGCGAAGCGCCCCTCTCCTGATGACGTACCGCCAACACACGCTGTACTACTACTACGACGACGAACTGACCGATGGAGCACAATCTCAGTGGCGAACGGAGCCAAGCGACAACGACTTACACTTGCCGGGAGGGATTACGCTGGGGTAGCTAGGCCTGCACCACCCCCGCCGTCAGCAGGCGACGACGGGTATCCCTGGACCGTTCACCCGAGCCATCGTCCCCACTGGCCGGGCCGTCAACAACTTGAAATCATACTGGCTCGGATTTCCGACCTCCCCCAACAACCTCGTGCCCTCGCTCTAAGCGGGTCAGGTTCTAGCTTCCGAACTCTATCACGGTTGGAGGGCTAGGGCGTAAGCATGGCTGGCGAGGGATAGAGGCAATCCTTATTGCGGCCACAACCGTAGCCCGGCGCCGTAGATGGACAGACGCCGACAAAAGGCAACCGCGGGAGGAATATATGCGGGGGACAGGCGTTGGCCAGATTTCGACTATCCTCATCCGAACTCTCGGTGCCGTTCGGGGTAGATTTGCAGAGCTCTGAAAGGCGAGCATCATTAAACCCACCTCGGCCACGGTCAACCGTCTCCCTACCTAGCGACTGAATATTTACACCTTTGGGACGGCGACAATGGCGAGTTGGGTCTTGGACCAGAGGTTAACGCGAAGGTTGTCATGTGTCCTAGAGTGAATGCCCATCTTCTCCCCGAGAAGGTTGGAGTTGTTGCTGTTGTGATTGGCGGTATGCACGGTCTGGCTTGTCGCATGAGGGGAAAGTCTACTCGTGGCGTGTAAATGATCATTGCGCTCTTGGGAGGGAAACAAAGTATACACCTCAAACATATCACCACAGGGTCGCTCTAAGGTATTCCACGCCATAGCGAGCGCCCGCCATAAAGAGCCATCCACCCAAATACTAGCCACTACCCAAACCCCAACCGACGTTCAACCAATCACGTTGCCCAGACTTGCAGAAGACTCGCTATGCCGAGCGCTCGCTATGGCGTGGAATACGTTATAATAGGTCATGTTGGCAATAAACATTAACCATACCAGTCCCGGCATCCTCCGAGGAGCACAATGAGAGAAATGCACTAGCAATACCATATACCGGTAGTACACCACCCAGAAATCCTCCCAGCCAGCGAATGCCACCCCCTGTAGGTATCATTGATGAAATCGGTTGTCTACCGCCCCGAGGAGCGAAAGGGCCACCTGTAGGAGATCCCCATATTCATAATAGTCCCGACCTGCACCCTTCACTGGCCCCGGCACTCTCCGAGAACAATAAAGGGAATACAATAGTGAAATCAGGTATTGGTAATACATCTCGCGCTAGATCCCTTCCGCTTTGTAGCGACTGGTAAAATATGGACAACCACAGACCATAAGGAGTTGTCATGAAGTGGTCATAGACTGTCACTCGATGGGATTTCCAGTTATTTCTTTATGCCGTCCCATATCCCCATATCCATGAAATATAGACCCAACTCTGTATTACGAACCACCACGGCTCCGCAATGCTAGCCTGTCTGCAATACCGGATCTCTAAAATGTTAGACCAACGTCTTCCTGGCCGTAAGAGTGTATGGGGGTGCGCTAGTCTGATAGTGCTTTGTGGAGGGAAGCTCTGGCACTACGTGGTTGGGGTTTCAATAAGCTCACTTTCTACTCGTAGAGGAGGGAAGTTCAGGTCATAGTTCCCCGCGGTGTAGTGTTTACCAATCCATGTACTAACCCAGTGTGGATGTATCATAGCAACGCCGAGCGAGCCCAAGCACGCACAGGCACAAGTCACAAGACACAAGACACAAGACTCATCTCGAAAGCCCCAAACGATGAATCAGAGCACGTGACAATCTACCATGATACATTACACAAAGCAACTACGAACCAATCATAAGCCCCCCGCACCGCGCATGTTTGCCTCCTCCATACTCGTACAGCACAGTTATCCTCACCCAACCCCCATGCAGAAACAAACCATTTAACCGCCTGCTCCCCGCAAACTGGTCACCACGCAAACCAGGCGATGCGGAATCAACAATTGAATCAGTCAATCATAACGCCGGCCCAGTTGTGGTGTTCATGGTGGGTTAGAAACACCTTGGGATGGGGAAATATCCGCACCCACTAGCTATTATGCGTGGGGCAATGATTTGGGGGGACACGTCTTACCTTGCTTGAACCGCTTGCTTGCTTGCAGGTATGATAGCTGTGCTGTGGTGTGTTGTGTCGTTGTTATAGGTCGCCGTGTCCTTGCGGTTGTCATAAGTTAGCTGCGCGGCGAGTGGGGATGATGGTACGGATGCCTCTTCGGCTAGTGCTGTGGTGGAGGGGAAGGAAGAAGGAAGCCGGGGAGGGTATTGTTGTGTTTGGGAAATCTCAGCACTGTACTGTCGAGTACGGTACACCGTCTGAATACAGTATGTATCTGGATAGTGGAATGGTGGGGCGGATAGGACGCATTGGGGGTGTCATAAATAAACGGGTAGATGAATAAAATAAGAGCAAGGAAGGGGGAAGAAGGGGGAAAGCAAGGTTGAGGGCAAAATACGGCACAGTACAGTACAAAAGAGCGAAGAATGAAGAATGGATGGAAAAAAGTGGGAATAAATGACTGATAAATGATAATAATAATACCAACTATGGTAGCAGAACTAGTATACTCATATGATACCGTACCATCCGCCAGCCATCAAGCTCCCCCGTGCATCATCCCCTGACTGCCGTAGTGTGCCCACCAGTGATGTTACTCTAGAGTACGGACAAAAAAAACTATGCTTACATCGAAAGAAGAATTAAAATAAAGGTCCAGAACACCCAAGTTAATCGCGAAACATGGAAAACTCCAAACACTCGCACCCGCCAGAGAAGGCATATATATGTGGAAAAAAGGTTACTTTTGAATTTGCGCCATCTCGTAATATAGTGTATCCCAGAGCAGTTCTCTCCTGCTCAATCATTCCATGCAGCACCATGCCAAGATCTAAAGCTCAAAGTTTACTCCTAATACCTTCTAGTCTAAACTTGACATCCTTAAGAACCTTGGAGGTAGGTTTCCACTTTTGGAACTGCTCGAGTAGCTCAGCGCACTCGCCTTCTAGTTTGTTCCTCACATGCGGTTCCTCCAGCATGCCCCTCATGTTCCAGGGAAGGAGGAAGGGGTTGCTGTTTGTTGGTAGTTCGAACATATCTAGCTCTAGCGGGACGTCTGGGCAGTCGGTTGTTTCCAGGGCGTGGCGCACACCGAGGCTGTAAGTCACTGTCAGTAAGGGATCATCACGCTAGAGAGTGGGGATACCTTACTCGTAGACAGCGTTATCGTCGTAGATCCGGGAATGCCCTTCACCGCCATATAAGCTTCCGGCCAGAGGGGAACTTAGTTCTCTAACCAATCCATGATCAGAGATGCCAAGGTTCCTCAACTTCATCGCGAACCCTACGAGATGGCTCAAGAAATCTGGTGCATGGACCCTGCCGTCCACGAAGACTGCCCGGAAAATATATGGGTGGCTAATGTTTGAGAACGTTGATGATTCGAGAGGGACTAGCTGGTCGTCTATACTGCCGACGTAGAGGATCCGGGCATTCTGCGCGAGACAGGTCCTTAACGCCTGTATGTACTTCTTCGACGGAATGCTCTCTAGCCTCTGAAATTCGAAGAGTTCCTTCGCAGAACCCGTCAAGATGGTTGTTGGGAGATGGTGAAAAGGTCCCAGATTGATGCCTGCCATTGCTGTGAATCCTACTCTTGCCTTGTCCACACATCCTTCCTCTATGAGCCTTGCTAGTAACTGGACTCCCACAACCACGCCCTGTGAATGTGCTGCCATTAACACGAAATCCGCGCTCTTCACATGATCCATCCAGTTTGCAAGCAGCTTCCATAGCATTTCAACCCTGTCCCCAACCTTTCCCTCGCCTTCCAGAGCAATCTTCTCGATTTCGACCTCGACGCCGTTCTTCTCAGCCCACCTCCTTATAGCGGCTGCAGCAGAGTTAGCAAAACGAATCGATGTTCCTGTCGGTTCCCCCAATACCGTTCGGACTAGACGCATTGGGAAAAAGCCATGTACCCCGATAGCAACAGCCTTCTTGATCCTAGGAGGTGTAGGCGTCAG
The DNA here is from genome assembly GCA_003182015.1 of Tuber magnatum. Taxonomy (NCBI): domain Eukaryota; kingdom Fungi; phylum Ascomycota; class Pezizomycetes; order Pezizales; family Tuberaceae; genus Tuber; species Tuber magnatum. Next base: position 2,746,282 of record PYWC01000008.1, on the reverse strand, counting down.
GTAAAGATGCTTCTTGCTGATAGGGGGCTGGCTCTTGAAGACTTTGGTGATCTGACAAAGAATAGAGGGCTGATTCAAACGCCGGTAGCAAGTATCGAAATTCGGGAGGAGATGGTTTGTTGGCAAGATCTTTTGCAGCTTTTGTCTTGCGGTGCCCGCACTGCTCGATGAAGGAAACGGGGCTGATTTGGGGGTGACGGACACCGTAGCCGCAGCAGAAGTGTTCGCTTCCGCCTTCTTGGGCGTGCCTGGACGGGAGTCCTCGCGTAAGTTGTTGAGGGCCCGGGTCATCTTGGGGTCGGGTATTGATATCGGAGATATTTCTTTAGCTTTTGCCTTTTGGGGGCTTGTTTGGGATGGCGTATCAGCCACAGCTAGCTCACCCACCGTTGTCGTTGAGTTACTATTCGAAGAACTCTCGGACGGTTTTGAACGCTCCCTAGACCAGAATGCCCATGTGGAAGTCTTCTGGGTGGTCTGTGAAGCCTCTGGAGTCCGTGATAATGGTGTGGCAGAGTTTGAACTGGCCTGTGAATTATCGGCATGCCTCGGCGGTACCTCGACGCCAATAGAGGATTCCGCGCCAGGGACCGCCCGAGGTTTAGGTAGTGTTTGTTCTGCGACACACTCACTATTTGACACTCCTCCATTTTCCGACCTATCCCCACCTTGTGGATCCACGGGAAGTTCTTGATATTGCCCACCCCACCAACCAAACCAAGATCTGGGCCTTAGTGAGGCTGCATCATCACCCGAACCATCTGCTGGAGGGATAGCCTCAGTCATAGGCTCTTGTCGGTCGGCGGTCACTGCAGGACGAGTTGCCGGCGTGGTTTGCATTTCCGGCTGCATCGTGGGCGGCGCTTGCGGTTCCAACGGCTGGGGGTTGATTTTGACCGGATTCTCAATCTCAACCACTGGGGATTCTTCCAGTACCTCTTCTCTGGTTTCCGACTTTGGGGCGAGTCGCTCAGCTACCGCCTGTCGGCCGTACCACCAACCGAACCAGTACGAGGCGGACTGTTCGGAGGACTCGTTTATCGGCCCTCGATCTAGCGAGCCCTTGGTATCTCGTGGATCATTCGTATCGTTCGGGGGTCCTGTAAACGGTGGCGCCCGAGCTTCCGGCTGGGCCGAAGGGGGCTCCGCAGCTGGGAGAGTAGTGGTGCTGGAATTGGTAGGAACAGGTGGAGGAGCCAAAGGCTCTTCGAGCGGCAGAGGAGTGGATTCCCGCGGGAGTTCCGGTGATTGCCCTGCTGTAGATAATAAAGGTTCGGGCGGCCCAACATCAGGCACAAGTCCACTTGCTCCCTCTGCTTTGTTTGATCCACCGGAAGTACTTGGCTTTCTGGACACGTTTTCAGAAGCTACCTTTGTTATAGCAGCGGACTTTGTTCCGCCAGATCGAGACCAGGTACCTGTTCGCGAAAACCAAGCCTTGGTGCTCACTTTCTGATAAGGTAAAGAAGTACTTAGCAACCTTTAACTCCGTGTCAGAAGCGAGCGAAACTTACCAGCGGTTCAACGTAACTAGATTTGCGGGGCTTGCAGCCTTCAGTCTTCTTCGGTTCCATACTTGAGGATGACTGAGTGGGAGGGGGGGATGTGACATCAGTGGACACTAATGGGATCTGTGATGTTGAGCGAAGGTTGGACTCGCTTGGTGGCAGTAACGAGGGAACACCGAAAGCGTTAACAGTCAAGATTGCCGGTGAAGGAGGATCTGGAGGCGAAGCAGCAAGCTGAGGAGAAGGGGGGAGCCTATCCTTCTTCTCACCTGTGGCCATGAAGGCAGTAGAACGGTTCAAATGTGTAAGGAAAAAGGAAGAAGGGGGAAGAAGAGACAACCCGATAGTAAGAGAAGAGAGTAGTTGCTGTCGTGGTTGTGCGCGTCGAGGAGCAGGGAACGAGAGACAATCAGGCAGCATGCAGCGGGCTCGTGGAGCTTGATCCACCGGTACTGAACCTTTCAGCCCTCAACAAACTCAGGGTAGTTGCTCATATCATAAATATTTAACTAAAAAGAGAGGAACACGATGCATGAATAAGGACACATTTCCAGAAAAGAAACCAAGTTATGAATAGCGGTAGAAAAAAAGAATTCGGTTAGTCCGAACCTCATCTGATTTTGATCTTATCTCTTAATAGAATCTGATAGTTTTAGAGAGTGAGATCATACATACACTAATTTACCGTTCACAAAGTGCTCGTAACTTTCGCACATTTAATTGAGGCTGCCCAGCGGCGAACAAAATCAACCGAACAAACGCGAACACGAAGGGGGTGTTTGGCACTCCATGGTTTTTTATTTTGAAAACAGGTTGGATTGCGAAGACAAATCTCGAAATAAGAAGTGTTTGGAGTGCTCTTATCTCTTATTTGAGCCTGATTTTGGGGTTGGATTATCAAAATAATTCTCATTTCTGATTTTATTCTATCATACTAGTACTTTGTTCACAAGACTTATAAGATTAAATCTGTTTTAATCATAGATAATAGTATTATATAAGAAGCTAAGATAAGAAATTAAAACACTATACTACTATACTAATTTTATAGCTTAAAACAGGAAAATTCTACTTTTATAATACACTTTTGTATTATATTTTCTATCTAACTTGTTGCCTTATTATACTTATATTCACTTCTTGTAAATAGTGGCCGACTCTAAAAACAAACAAGACAAACTAAGACCAAATAGGTTTGATAGTAAAGTATATAATTAAAAGCTTTATTCTATTAGCAAAAAATTTGCTTGTATTCTGTATGTTTTGTGTATGAGACATACAGGATATACAAGATGCAAACAGTAACTCAGGATATGACATCTAGGATGAGCAGTGGCTAAGGAAGACTGCAGCAGGTTGGTGGAAATTTGTAACGTGTCCGGGCCAGGCCCTAGTCATGTAGTAGTATGATAGGAGCAGATGGCTTCTTGATCAACAAGAAGCGAGCGCTGCTTTCTAAAAGAGGCTTCGAACGGAGTGTAACAGAAGATCAAAGAAGTAACCGTTCAACCAAGTATATTAAGAATACTGTCTGTCGAAGTCTGCTGTTTCCATCATGGAAATCAGTAGTCTTTAAATACAGTATTTTGCTCATCTCCAGTATCAGCGATATTTCAAAATATTGTGTGTATCAACTGATAGCACATGAAACAATACATGTATCAAACGATACTGTGAAACCAAACATAAAACAATATGTGTATCAACTGATAGTACACGAAACAATACAAGTATCAAATAATACTGTAGAACCAAATATAAAACAATATGTGCATCAACCAATAGCACACGAAACAATACAAGTATCAAACGATACTGGGGAACCTCAAACCAAATCCTAACCTAGTACCCGTACCAGTTACACTCCCGAAATAAAACAACGATTTCATCAAACAAATTAACCAAATGAAATCCTAATAGTTGGTAAACCCGCTATTCTCCTGACAGTCCCCATAGGACCTATCCTCATCATCATCGCTATCCTGCAACAATCTCATGTCCTCCTGTAACATCCATTTCGTACCTTCCAACTATTTTTCCAAAGACTCCTGACAGGGCGCTATGTGCAGAAAGCAACCTGATTCCCAATAGTGTGGTAAACCAATCCAGTGTCGGACCGTCCGGTCCTCCCAATCCTCCGTCTTAATGTCGATTCGTCCACACTTATTGCAGTAATCGATATAGAATATTTTCCACTATGCGCGGAGTGGAATAGTTTTATGGTATAGTAGGTGTCCAATGCTTTGGTGTCGTGCTCTTACATTGACTTCTTCATAGATTGACATTTTTATTCATTTTCGTTGCGGCAAGGTAGAGTTTTTAGGAAAGGTTTCTCAGCTTGTAGGTATCGCGATAAGTTTGTCACTATGGTGGTTGAGGAATGGTGGGTGGTATCTGAATCTTGGTGTTGGCCTCACTTAGGTGTTTGGAGGAAGATAGATGATATTTATATCTTGGAGTTGCCCTCGCTTAGGTGTTCAGGAGAAGGTGGATGGTATTTAATCTCAGTTTCTTCCATTTCTATGCACATATCACAATTTACAGTACTTAGGCAGCAACCACTACTGAAGCAGAACACCTCTGATAGTCTTTCTCCCCACATCCATCTGGTTGATTCAGTTGTTATTACAAGGCATTTGTCGCAAATATGTATGAAGAATCGGTGTGTTAGATATTGTCTAGAGATAATATCACGGTCCACCAACAGTCCCATTAGCTGATGGTGTAGTCTCCAAGGCACTTGCTCATAGTTTGACATTGTAAGGCTGTTGGATGGTATGTGCTTCTTTCCTTGTTAGTCCCAGTATTCGGCTTTGGTTCGCCGTGCTAGGTACACTACTTCCTCTTCCATTACCCGCTTCTCATTCTTGCTGCTTTCGAACTCGCTTTCAAAATGGGCTGACCAGAAACCATCCTGTATCCCTTGATCTGCGTCTGGGCGGAGGTGTTGGATCTCCGGCAGGATTGGGCTCCACGCCACTGTCACATGGTTTATTGCAGAGGGTAGCTCGTTTCCTGGTTTGTTATCCTTCGACTATTGGTTTACTAATTCTATCATGTTTTCCAATCCCTCACAGGGTTCCCAGCTGTTTTCCGTTTCTGAGTATCACACCCATCTCACTAGGAATTGGTCGCAGTCATACCGTCTTCTATGATCGCTTATAGCACCCACTTTCTATTCAGGTTTCCTGTTAACCACAATCAGTGTTGGCTTTGTGTGACTTCTTTCAGGGATTGCAATATTATTATTACGGAGATACCTTTTTGCTGTTGATGCGTGGAAAGTCGCTTCTCGGTTCCAGTACATTTTTCCATCCATTTCCACAGTGTAGTTTTCCATAATGTTATCGTATCCTACTATCTTGAATGGTCCTCTCCATCAGGGTTGGAATTTCTTGCTTTGTCCAGACTTGGTTGCAAATAGGCTTCCATAAACCATTAATTTAGTGCCTATTCTGATTGGTGTGTGGTGTCTGTGTTGTTTCACTGCTATTCTCATACATCTGAATCATACCAGTTTGATAGCATTGAATGCCATATTCCGGATCACTTGGTGTCTGTTTAACAATTCGTCGACTGCCGGTACTGCAGAATTCTTGAAATTCAGTAGCAGGAGTAGCGGGTAATATTTTCTATAAACCACTTTGTATGGTGATATACCAAGAGTTTCAGACCATCCTGTATTTAAATATGTAGCCATTTTAGGTATGACACCAAACCAATTATTCTGTCTTGCATTGACTAGATTTTGAAGAGCCGTTTTCAATTCCTGAATTTTTCTTTCGACTTGTCCTTTTGTTTCATGGTGGCCTGGTGTAGCTTTGATGTGTTCAATTCCTAGCGATTGACACTGCTGTCTCTATACATATGACTCAAACTATGGGTCTGTATTGCTCACTATTGTTGTTGAATAACTATGGAGTATGAATATGCTGTTGCATAGCAGTATCCAGGAAGTTATTGCTGTAACAGGTTCAGGGCAGGCCCTAGTCACGTAGCGGTACGATAGGAGCAGATGGCTTCTTGATCAACAAGAAGCCAGCATTGCTAACTAAACGAGGCTTTGAACAGGACGTAATAGGAGATCAAAGAAGTAACCATTCAACCAAGTATATTAAGAATACTGGCTGTCGAAGTTTGCTGTTTCCACTGCGGGAATCAGCGGTCTTTAAATACAGCATATCGCTTATCTCTAGTATGAGCGATATTCTAAAACATTGTATGTATCAACTGATACCACAGGAAACAATACAAGTATCAAATGATACTGTGAAACCAAACATAAAACAATATGTGTATCAAACGATAGCACACGAAACAATACAAGTGTCAACCGATACTGTGAAACCAAACATAAAACAATATGTGTATCAACTGATAGCAGACGAAACAATACAAGTATCAAACGATACCGTGAAACTGAACATAAAACAAGATGTGTATCAACTAATAGCACATGAAACAATACAAGTATCAAACTATACTGTGAAACCAAACATAAAACAACCTAGTACCTGTACCGGTTACACTCCCAAAACAAAACGACAATTTCAAGAAATAAAATAACCTAATGAAATCCTAATAGTTGGTAAACCTGCTATTCTCCTGAAAGTCCTCATAGGACCCATCCTCATCATCATCGCTATCTTGCAACAATCTCATGTCATCCTGCAACATCTATTCCGACCCCTCCAACCATCTCTTCAAGCACTACTGGCAGGGTGCTTCGCGCACAAAGCAACCTGACTCTTTGTAGTGCGGTAGGTCGATGCAGTTTTGGGCTGTCCAGTCTTGCCAGTCCTCTGTTTCGATATCGATCCGGCAGCAATCGTCACAGTAGTCGACATAAAATATTTTCCAGTATGCCTCCAGTGGAATGGTTCCACTGTATAGTAGTTCCTCTACAATAATGTGTTGTCCCTTAATACCTATTTCTTCGTAGGTCAACATTTCTCGGTTAAGGCAAGGTTTGTAGCAGGGTACAGGCTTGTAAGAGGGTAAAGATTTTCTTCAGTTTTGGAGGTCCTGTAGTCTGGTTTTCTCTTCAGAGGAGTTTTGAGGGATGGCGGGTGGTATTGATGTTTTGGTGTTGGCCTCGCTTAGGTATCGGTCTCGGTTAGGTGTTCAGAGGAAGGTGTGTGGTACTTCATTTCGGTTTCTTCCATCTCTATGCACATCTTACATTTTTCTGTGCTCAGGTAACATCTGCTTCCAAAGCGGAATATGTCAGCTACTGTTTTGCCCCACATCCTTCACGTTAACTCGGTTGTTATATCTAGGCATTAGTTGCAAATATATATGAATAATCAGTATGTAAGGTATCGTCTAGAGATAATATTACGGTTCACTAACAGTCCCATTAGCTGATGGCGCAGTCTCCATGGTACTTGCTCATAGTTTGATATCGCAAGGCTGTTGGATGGTGTGCTTCGTTTTCTTGTTATTCCCACTACTTAGCCTCAGCCAGCTGAGCTAGGTATGCTGCTTCGTCTTACATAACTCAATTTTCATCTTCCCTGCTTTCGAAATCGCTCTCAAAATGGGCCGGCTAAGATCCATCTTGTATCTTTTCATCCGTATCTGGGCGGAGGTGTTGTATTTCTGGCAGGGTTGGGCTCCATGCCACGGTTACATGGTTTATTGTAGGGGGTAGCTCGTCTTCTGGTTTATTGTCCTCCCACCATTGGTTTACTAGTTCCATCGCATTTTCTAATCCTGCGAGGGGTTCCCAGCTGTTCTCAGTTTCCAGATACCGCGTCTATTTGACCAGAAACTGGTCGTGCTCATAGCGCTTCCTGTGGTCTTGTACAACCTCCACTTCCCATTCTGGTTTTTCATTTACCGTGATTGGAGGGGGCTTTGCGTGGCTTCTTCCGGGGAAGGTGGTGTTGTCATTAGGGAGGTATTGTTTCACGGTAGATGCATGGAATGTCGTCTGCCGGTTTCTGTACATTCTGCCATCCATTTCTACTATGTAATTTTGCGTGTGGTTGTCATATTCAATTATCTTGAATGGTCCTCGCCAGCGCGGTTGCAGTTTCTTGCTTCGCCCCGATTCCGTTGCGGAAAGGCTTCCATAAACCAATAACAGGTTACCTTTCTCTATTGCTGTGTAGTGTCTGCACCGTTTTGCTGTGGTTCTTGTGCTCCTAAATTGGGCTAATTTGACAGCATTAAAAGCTGTGTTCCGGATTTGTAACCGGTATGGGTTACTAGGGTTTTATGTTTGGTTTCACAGTATCGTTTGATACTTGTATTGTTTCGTGTGCTATCGCTTGATACACACATTGTTTTATGTTTGGTTTCACAGTATCGTTTGATACTTGTATTGTTTCGTGTGCTATCGGTTGATACACACAATGTTTTGCAATATCGCTCATACTGGAGATAAGTGATATGCTGTATTTAAAGACCGCTGATTCCCGCGATGGAAACAGCAGACTTCGACAGACAGTATTCTTAAATATACTTGGTTGAACGGTTACTTTTCTGATCTCCTATTACACCCCGTTCGAAGCCTCCTTTAGCAAGCAGCGCTCGCTTTGTGTTGATCACAAAGCCATCTGCTCCTATCGTACCGCTACGTGACTAGGGCCAGGCCCGAACACGTTACAGGATTGCTTGGGGTCTGTTCAGTAATTCATCGGTGGCTGGTACTGCTGATTTCTGGAAATTTGCTAGAGGGAGTGGCGGGTAGTTTTTTCCAAAAATAACTTTGCATAGTGACATACCGAGGGTTTTTGACCATCCTGCATTTAGATATACTACCGCTTCCGGTATGGCATCAAACCGATTCTTTTGTCTTGTATTGACTAGGTTTCGAAGAGTTGTCTTTAATTCTCGAATTTTCCTTTCTACTTGTCTATTCGTTTCATAGTGGCCTGGTGCCGCCTTGATATGTTCAATGCCTAGCGATCGATATTGCTGTCTCCACACATGTGACTCAAATCATGGGTCAGCATCGTTTACTAGAGATGTTGGGTAGCTATGGGATGTAAACATTTTGTTGCATAGAAGTTCCCAGGTTGCTATTGCCTTTACTTCCTTAGTTGTAGGTACAAGCCACATGGATCGCGAAAACCTATCCATCGCAACCAGGATTGTATCGTATCCCCATAAATTGTGGAATGGTCCCGCAAAATCAATGCCTATCGATTCGAAGATTTCCGACAGCAGGGTAATTGTTTGAGACTTTCCTTGTGGTAACTTTGTACGTTCCTTATTTATCTGGCATGTGGGGCATTGGGCCACATACGCTCTGAAGTCCTTTCACATTTCAGGCCAAAATGGGTATTCGCTAGTGTACCGTAAGTTTCGTTCAACACTGTGGTGGCCTTTGTTGTGGATTTTGCTAATGACACACTGCCTTAATATCATATATCCGTATGTGGGGCCTTTTGGGATATACAGGCAGTCTTCCCCGTATCTGGTTCTTGCGTCCAACATTCTGTTTGCAACCTTGTAGGAGGACAAATCTCTGGTGAAGTCCATATTCTCATTGACTTTTTTCCAAATTGGTTCTCTCTGGTATGCTGCAACCATATGTGCTGGGAATGTTTGGATCATTTCATTGATTGTTTGTAAGGTGTCGCGTTCGTCTTCTATCTCGCTTCCTCTGGTTGTCTCAGGTAGGTCTTCCTCCTCACTGGTTTCCAAGACATTGTAAAGTTCTCGCTGATATTCACTCATTGTTGGGGTACAACTGAAACTATTGTTTCATTTGATAGACTTTCTAGTAGTTCTGCTCCACTAATAGGTGGTGGGCTATCAGGTCCTGGCATCCGGAATCCCGCTATTGTCTCATAGGTAATGTCCTCTATTGGTTCCCCTCATTCAACCGGTGGCGGACTATCTGGTTGTGGCATATGGAGAGCTGGAGCTTCCAGGTTTAGCAGTGCCAGGATTGCATAAGACCTGGGCGTTGGCTGGGCAAGGGTGGACGGCCCTTCCCCAGCACTATCTGGTCTCCTGCCGATCGTTTGTTGCCATTCCCAGTCATTGATTGCGGGGGACTCCGGAGGGCTCGGGTCAAGATCTGTACTTGGGTGGCTTGGTCTTTCACTCAGGGCTTGAGGGGTTGGCTTCCTCTTTCGTCTAGAGTGGTTGTTTGTGAATTTGATCTCAGTCTGATGATATGGGCAATGATCCACATAACAGTACGAGTAATGCAGTGTACTGTATTAGAGTTCTTCGGGTATCGTTTTTCGCAGGGTATACTGGTTGCCCAAATCATTTCCTGCAGTCATTGAGCAAGGGCTGTCAGAGGGTACCAGAGCCTCGTTAGGGTACTCAGTGTCTGAGTAAGGAGGGGAGGTAGGGGAGATATCCCCTTCAGGTTCCGTCCTGTTTGATTTTTGCTTGTAGACTGTGTTATTCGAGATGTCGTTTGCTTCCTTTGTATGATCATGTACATAGAGTGGGTTCAGTGTGATCCTCCCTCATATATCTGGAAAAGGGTATCAGCTAAATAGTTCATACTTCCTGGTGCGTAGACTATCTTTGTGTCGTATTTTCCCCAGACACTCAGTCTTGTAACTTGCTTTCTACTTGGGTTCTTTGCCGTTCGTAGGTGTATTAAGGGTTGGTGGTCTGTAACTATTGTAAAGGAATTTCCCATTAGTACATTGTAGAAGTGAGTAAGCGCTGCCACTATCGCTAAGACCTCTTTATCGGTAGCTCCATAATTCATCTGTGTGTTGGTGAACGTCCAGCTATGTAACACGGCTGGTCGAGCCATCTCGTATGTGGGTCCTTGTCCTACCCATGCTCCAATTCCTAAATCTGAGGCGTCCGTAATTAACCAGATTGGTTTCTTGCTTCGTATGTCTATTGGTCACATGACTTTGTGATCGATGATTTGCTTTTTTACCATCTCGAACACGGTCTGATGGGTGGTCGTCCATACAAATTCCATATTTCCTGTCAGGTCTGTTAGCGGTGCCGTCAAGGTAGCATGGTGTAGGAGGAACTGAGCCACATAGTTCACTATTCCTAGAAAGGGTTGCAATTCCTTCTTGTTATGAGGTGTTTCCCAGCCTGCAATGCTTGATATTTTTTGGGGAGAGGCATGGATCCCCTCATTATCCACTATGTGTCCTAGTACTTCCAGCTTATCTGCAAATAGTACTGATTTCTTCTTGCTTGCATAGAATTTTGCCTTTCTGAGTTGATCACATACCTAGCGTATATGTTTCTCATGTTCTTCTGACGTATCAGAGAATATGAGAATATCATCAATGTATACCCATACAAAATAATGTAGAAATTCGCTTAGGAGGTCTTCTATTATTGGCATAAAGGTTGCAGGTACATTCATGTCTCCTTGTAGCATTGCTTTGCTGACAAATCCTCCAAAGAGGGTTTAAATGAATTGAGCTTAACGCTGTCTTTGTCCACTTGTGTTTGGAAGTATGCGTTACTTAGATCAATCTTAGTCCTGAATTTCGCTTGTCCTATTCAGTTAAGGATCTGCTGTTGGTTTGGAATCAATGGACTATCCATGACCGTGTTGTCGTTTCGGATTTTCAGGTCCACCAGAGGGCGGATCCTTCCGTTTGACTTGGGTTGTACAAACATAGGTGCCGCTCCAGGAACTTCGTGTCATACGATAACTCTAGCCTGTAATTTCTCGTTTATCCAGTTCATGAGTTTCTCCTTGTAGGCTTTTGGGATCGAGTATGTTGGTTGGTTTCATAGGTCGGTTGGATCTTTTAACCGAATATGGTGGCTAATCTTACGCACTGGGGGTAGCGTTTCAGGGACCTTGTCTGGGAATACATCCTTGTATTCTTCCAACAATGTTGTTGTGGTGGTGTCTGACACAGCGGCTCGGAATTCCCCGCTTGTTGGTTTGCATAGCACACGCAGTTTGTCATCAGGAAATTCCACTGCTGTATCCCCACACCTGATAAGAGCATTAAGTCTTTTTAGGAATAGCATTCCTATGAGAGCGTTGTATTTCGTGAGATTTCCTACTATCATTTCCTGATTTGTCTATTTCTTTTTTCTGATTCCCACTGTCAGACCAAACTTTTTATGGCTTGTGGAGCAGGAGCATTTCATGGCCATATTGACTGTTGTCGGTTGGGGTAGAGGCTTCGTCGGAATTCTATGGGTAGAGATAAAGGTGGCGCTAACTATGTCGTAGCCGATTGTTCCTGTGTCAAATAGTACCTTTGCTGGGTGGCCTTCTATGTGAATCGTTCCTTCAAGAGTGTCACAAGGCCTGATTGCCAGTATTGGTCGCATTTGGAGGCTTTCCATTTCCACTGAGTTAATTTCCACTTCGTCATATTCGGTTGCCTCCATGTGGTTCGTACTTGTTTCCTGCTTAGTTGATTTTCCTTTTTCCTTCTTGGCATAGTAGTTTTTGCATAGTGCCCCTTTTTCCCACATTCAAAACATGTGCCTTCATCGCGTCGTTTCTGGTTCTTATCTTTCTTGTCTTTCCAATCTTTGTGGTATGGTTTATCCTTTTTTGCACTCTCCCATGATGATAATCCTTTGCCGTTCCTCTGCTGCGGTGTATGGGTTCGGTAAACTGCTGTTTCATACAGGATAGTGTTCTTTCATTTGGCCCGTTTGACTATCTTGTCAAAGGAGTCTGCTTCTTCTTCCATGGGTTCTACCTCCTGGAGCAGTCTGGGGTGCATTGCTTCATACAGTCTTTGTTTCAACATGTACTGAGATACCGTCCCGGTAGGTAATCGTCCATGATACATTACAAGATCCGTCACGACCAAAGTTATTCTTTCTGTTATACCATTTCACACTTGCTGGATATCCTTGAACCTTTTGTATAGTTCTTCTGTGTTTCGCAAGGATTGGAATCTTTCTCTCAGATATTTTATCAGAGTTGTTCCTCGGATATTTTCCCCACTCTCATGGCGGTTCATTGTTTGGTGGTATACTTCCTCTGCCTTTCCAGTACAGAAGCTTCCAAAACACGCTCCACTTATCTCTTTGGTTTTTTCCACTCCATGCAGGGCCAGGTATAGAGAAGTGGTTATTACCCATCGGTCAAATGCTTCATGTCTTAAATCGTCCTTGTCGCCCGAGAATGACGGTGGCAGCGGAAGTTTGGTTTTAGGCCCTGTTTGCCTGGCCCGGCGGATTCACCTTCAGACATTTTGTGTTTGGACTCTTCATTACTGGAGCTGTCATCTGTCGAGCCTTCAGGAGAATCGGTGGGGAATTCGTCTGGTGGCTGCTTTACTACCGAGTGATCTGATGCTTCTTCATCGTTGTCTTCCTTCTTAGGTGTCCTGACAGGCACACTGTCTTTCTTTGGTGCTTGTGCCGGTGCCTTTCCTTTACTAGGGCTGGGGGGAAATAGCCCAGGAAGGCTGGTTGCTGCCTTTACTAATTCGTCAGTTGATTCGCTAAAGGTCTGCTTGGTCAAGTCTCGCGCTAGCTGTCTTTCTGCTTCGTCCCTTGAGAAGTTGCTCTTTGGCCCTTTCCGTTTCTTTGGTTGCCTTTTCTACGTAAGGCCTTGTCGTGGGACCTGCTTCCCACTTCGGGTCTCCAGTGACCCAATTGTGTCGTATTGGCGGAGCCGAACCTCCCTTGGTTCTGCTACTCCCTACTGCTAGCTTCGTTGTTGGACGCTTCGTAGGTTGATCAGACCAGGTCCTGGCAGGCTTCTAACCACTTGCTGAGATTAGAAAAATGTAACGTGTTTGGGCCAGGCCCTAGTCACGTAGCAGTATGATAGGAGCAGATGGCTTCTTGATCAACAAGAAGCGAGCACTGCTAACTAAAGGAGGCTTCGAACGGGGTTTAATAGGAGATCAAAGAAGTAACCGTTCAACCAAGTATATTAAGAATACTGTCTGTTGAAGTCTGCTGTTTCCACTGCGGGAATCAGCGGCCTTTAAATGCAGCATATCGCTTATCTCTAGTATGAGCAATATTCCAAAACATTGTATGTATCAACTGATAGCACACGAAACAATACAAGTACCAAATGACACTGTGAAACGAAACATAAAACATGGCAGTACCCATACTGGTTACAATTGCTCTTACTTCCCTGTTTGTTGGTAAGAGCTACATAAACCCCGAGAACCTATCTATGGCCACTAGGATTGTGTCTTTCTTCCATGAATTGTGGAAGGGTCCTGCAAAGTCAATGGCTATTGACTCAAAAATCCCGGATGGTAGGACAATCGTCTGTACCTTTCCTTGCGGTAACTTTGTGGATTCTTTATTTGTTTGGCAGGTGTGGCATTGAGCCACATATGTTCTGAAATCTTTGCGTATTTTAGGCTAGAACAGGTACTTGGTAGCATATCGCAAGTTCTGTGCAGCACCATGATGGCCTTGGTTGTGGATCTCCGCTATAATACACTCTCGTAGTATGGTATTTCCAAAGGTGGGGCCTTTCAGTATGTACAGGCATTCTTCCCCGGATCGTGTTTTTGCATATAGCATTCCATTTGCGATATTGTAGGATGACAAACTGTCCTTGGGGTCCATGTTTTCGTTGACCTTTTGCCATATCAGTTCCTTCTAGTATACTGCAATCATGTGTGCTTAGAACGTTGCAATCATCCCATTCACTGCCTGTCTAATGTTCCGCTCATCTTATATCACACCCTCTCTCATCGCTTTGGGTTGTTCATCCTCCTCATTATCCTCCAAGACATTGGATAATCTAGGCCAACATTCATCCTTTGTTGGCGGCATTACCTAGACTATTGTCTCACTGCCAAAGTTTTCTATCCGTCCTGCTCGTTTAGTCGGTAGCGGACTACCTGGCATTTGGAACGCCAGGTCTTTGGGCTTCAGTATTGCAGGGATCTTGAGAGACCTGGGTACTGGCTGAAGGAAGGTGGACAGCCCTTCCTGAATACTGTTTGGTCTAATGCCAATCCTTTGCTGCTATTTCCAGTTCACGATTAGGGGAGATTCCGGTGGACTTGGGTCAGGTTGTGTGCTTGGGGGGCTCGGTCCTTTACTAGGAGGTTGAGGGGTTGGCTTGCTTTACCGTCTCGGGGGTTATTAGTGAATTTGATCTCAGTTTGATGATATGGGCAATAGTCCATATAGCAATGTAAATAGTGGATTTCGCTATATTGGAGTTCCTAGGATAGCGTGCTCCGCAAGGTGCACTTGTCACTGCAATCGTTTTCTACAGTAATTGAGCAGGGGCTTTCAGGGGCACAGGGGCCTCATTAGGGTACTCAGTGTATCAGTAAGAAGGGGAGGTAGAGGAGGTGTCTCGCCTGGGCTCCATTGTGTTTGATTCTTGCCTTTTGTAACGACCCAGCATACATGAAGTATGGCAGTCAGAACCTACGCCCATACATGTAGCCAGGAGCCGAACTGGTAGGAACCGGCAGTCAAGTAAGTACCTGACCCATAGAGACCTGATGGCCCAGGCTCTGAGATGGACGGAATTAGCTGGCCAGGTACTTAGATGCCTGGGTACCCCCAGGAGCGGTGTCAGCGTACTTGGGGACCTCTGAAAGGGGCAGTTACTCAGCTAGGCCGGGTAACCGGAGAAAGGTTAAAAGTGTCTGTCTCTGGCAACGGAATAGAGAGGGTAACAGGGAAAAGTCATCTGGTCTACCGGACAAGATTACCCTACCCTCAGGACCAGGTTACCCTGCCATGGGGCTGGGGTTACCCTGCTCAAAGGCCTGAGTTACCCTATTTTTCAATAGGAAGTGCCTCGGGGAGTTGGGAAAAAATGAGGGGAATGTTTGTTATGTGAAGGCAAGTATAATACTGGAATCTGGGATTCCGGGAGATGCAATTGAGCAAGCTGCACAGCTGCGAAGACGCTGCTAGTTGGAGACACAATTCCTATCATACCCCTCCGGCCCTGCCTTGAGGTCTGGACATCATGGGCAAACAGTTGCATAGTTGTGTGAAGTCTAGCAAAGAAGAATCTTTGGCGACCTGCTGGCAACACCGTATACGTTGCTGCTGTCCGGTCAACTGTAAGCTGTTAGCAGGATATGCAAAGGGGCATAGGGTGCAAGCTGGAGTACCTTCTCCAAGTTGTGCAGAGTAAAGCGGACTAAAACTGGTGGAGTGAACCAGAGTTACCCATGGGGGTCCGAAAGGTAGTCCCAGGTGGTGGCGGTGCGGGTGGGAGAGTTTTACACCTACCAACCCGGCAAGTGTCCCCAATGCCATAGGCTCTGAAAGGGAAGTGAAGAAACACTAAAAGCGTGATTTCTACCACAGGTAAGATGGATCCAGGGTAGTGGTCATGGGTAGCGCCCATTGGGTAACGCCCGGACCACTGTATCCTACGGAAGACACCGGAAGCCCGAGAATCGCAAATAGTAGATAGACAAACCGCTCACGGTAGCTTCTGGGGTCAAGTAGTGATCAATGCATGTAGCAAGGGTATCATAGACAGTCCAGTTTATCAGGTGTCTTGACTGTTAGCGACTGGCAAGGCGCCGATGCAAAGAAGTTCTCACTCCGGTGGGCAAAATGGAAATGCACCACAGAAACAATTATCGGATAAGGTGAACGCTGACCTGAGCACGTCGACACATGTATGCCTGAAGGGTGTGCCAGGAGACCTGCTGGACCACCGTCGATGGAGAAGGGTGTACTTGAACAGTTGGAGTAACCTGATAGGGGAGTTTCTGGCATAAGATAAAATTACCTGAAAGTCTATGTGAGAACTCTCCTACTCCAACAATCAATCCTCCAGAGACCTTAATTGAGTGAAGCGTCAGGCTTAATGATATTAAGTTTTACCATGTTCTTTACTCTTACATCTGTATGAACTTTTGGCAATAACTTTAAAGTTGTTTGGTGGGGTTGCAACCTTGGGATCCATCTTCCGAGGGGTGCCCCCAATACAGTATATCGTTAAGTGCACCCCTCGCTTAACTCCTCCCCTGATTAATTGTTCTCTGACCCTTGGCACTGAACTTCCGCGAATACTGGTAACCTTGTCCAGAACAAGTAGTTCTGGGTGGAAAGTGCAATGGCTGTTACCGAACTTCGGACCAGGATGGAATCCAACTTGGGTTCAGACCGTGCCCTCGACGAGAACTCCGGCAACACATTTCGTGTGTTGGTTTTTGCGGATGTTTGCAATATTGAATGGGACAGCCACCAGTTATTCTTGGAGGCTGCTCCTATTCAGTTTCCCGATGAATGTGTTGATCCTATGATTATAGACCCTCACACTGTGGCACTTTTTTGTTTTTCCAAGACTCCACTCTTGTCCTCAACACTTGTCCTCCACCGCCAGGACGTATCCCTTTTGGTCAATTGCCTTCCGAGTTCGTTAAACCTTACATCGTCCGGGAGGTAGCTAAGTCACTCGACAACGTCAAGCGAGAAATGAGAAATTGGAACAACCAGCAACAGCAGGTGTTCTACAAACAGATTACTCTGGCAGTGGTGGAATGGATGAAAGTGCAGTAGGAGTCATACCTGCAGATGCTAAACGACCAGAAAGCATTGAAAGATTATATGGCAGCATTGGAAAGGGCCTTTGCCAGAGGGTATAGCATTGATATGGAGAATGACATGCTGATGATAGAGGCTGCACCCCCACTTCTACTCGTCCTTACCAGGCCCAAGAACTTCAGGATGCAATTGGCTATGGGAGCCAGAGATGGACAATGGAGTGTATATCTAAGCCCCATGGGTATACACATGCTGGAGAGCCACAAAGGAGAAGGCTACAGCTACACCTCTTCCTTCACGAGAGCATCACCGGGCTCTCTATCCACCCTCTCCTCCATCACCCACTGTCATTCGGGAAGCCCCATGACTGGATCAACCAATGGACGTCGTGTCAAGAAAAGGACGTCGCAGCCAAAGGGTATTACGGCACCAGATACACCTGACTCCACTCCTCGGCCGACCCCTGTTCCTATCATCCCTCCTACAACTCTATCAGTTGTAACTCCCTTACCTCCCATTACCGCCCCAAGACCTACACCTCTACCAGTTTCCTTGCCCGCTATGGATACCTTTCGTGCCATACCCTTCCCACTAGCAGTATTGGTTACCCTAGGATTCCGGCCACTGCATGCAGCATCATTTGGATCTTTTGAACAGGAAAGGCGCCGGGAAGAGCAGGCACCCATGGCTCCATCACAGGGGACTCCAATCCCCGGACCTGGGACACCTGCTCATTCTGTTCCTTGGGCACCCGTGATTCCCTCTGCCCTCTTGAAACGAACCCTTCCCTCCATGCTCCCCACAATCACAAGCGGTGAGTCGGACAGTCAAGATGGTTTCTGTCTGTCAGGCTACAACTCGGAAGAGACCGGTGTGGGGTGGATTCATTACCACACATATAGGTGCCGGAAGGAACAATGGACCCTAGTACGGCATAGAAGAAGGCAGAAGGAAGGAGATAGACGACCAACATGTGGGTATTGTGGGTCATAGAGGCACACTGGGCCACCAATGCAACCCCTGAGCTGTCTAGAGCTTCAGGTATCTCGGCGAATAATGCAGACGACTCCTAACACAACCCCAGAAAGTGGGTGACACCCCGTTCCACCATTGGCATCAGTACCATCAGAGGCTAACCCCACCAGGGATGGGAATCAGGAGAGCTAGGGGGAACAGTTTGATGGGTACGACAGACCACAGGAAACCCCAAGTGGAAACGCCGGGGGTAGCGGAGACGAAAATGTGCCACCTGGCGGTGGTACAATGGGAGCAGGAGGAGATCCAGGGGACTCTGGCCATGAGAGTTCGGATGATGATGATGCCAATTCTCTCCCTGAGTTGACCGGCTTTCTAGGCACTTACAAGGATGGTTGGACTGATGAGAAAAAACGACAGTGGGACCATTGTGCTAAGAAGCTCTCAAGGGAACTACAGAGTAGATTGACCTTACGGCCATCCTCCAGACAGCGCCAGAAAAAACAGGAAAAGCTGAGTGGTATTCCAGTGTTTGAGGGAAAGGTCACTGAACTCGCCAGCTTCCTGACACTTGTGGAGCTTAAGTTTGAGTATCTTGCTGGGTGTAGGTTGACTGGTATGGACAAGGTAAACCTGGTGATCCTCCTTTTAGAAGACACTGCCCGAACATGGTATCTCGGGCTGTACTCCCACATCAATAAGGAGGCAGCGAAGCATACTAGAGTTGCTGTTCACAACAGTGACCTGTTGGGAACGTGGAAAGGATTCCGGGAAAGGCTTGAACGAAGTTTGGGCGGTAACCAAGTGGAATGAGACCGATCCCTTCTCGAGTGGAGAGACCTAGTGATGAAGCCACATTACATCCATGAGTACATGGACAAGATGATTGATGAGATGTATAAGCTTAGCTATACAGACCCAGTGCAGGTAAAAGATAAGGTACGGGTGGGTGTTACTTAAGAGGTTCGGAATGCATGGGCACACAAGGAGCTCCATCTAACCCACTTGAACGACTACCTTGATTTTCTTCGGAAAGTTGGACACACGCTGGAAGAGAACATGCAGTTCAGGAACCTTGTTATCCACCCTGTCCAACGGTCTCAGCCAACCGCTAACAAGGACAATAGGTCATCGACTACCGGACAGTTTAAAAGGAAAGAAAAAGCTTTGGCCAGACAGAACCAGAGGCCTGCCAAACCTACTAACTACAATGCCAGAAAACAGGCAAAGCTGGCGACTTCTGAGTATGCAATAGCACATAAGGAAATCCTGTCGACATTGACTGAACATCGGAGAAAGCACAACCAGTGCACCAAGTGTGGGCAAAGAGGTTACTTCTGGAGAAAGTGTACCGCGGCGGCCCCAGTTGTTAGTTCATCCAAAAAGGCTCGTGGGTTGAAATGGTCAGCCCCGGTAAGCGAGCCTATGGGAATGGACAAGTGGCTAAAGCACATGGAAGCACCCCCTCTGGCTTCATCATCGAAGATACTTGAAGTCCGACAGGTATCACCTTAGATTATAGAGGTTGATAATGACTGCTCGGAATAGGTAAGACCCCATTCCGCTTAAGGCATAACCTAGCAACCTGTATCCATAGACCCATGAGCGACAGAGGGAAAGGAAGCCCAGAAGAGGCTACTGGGATGGGTAAGCACCCCTCTACTGCATGAACGACCCTGATACTGACTACACCCAGGTGGTGTAGGCAGATAGATGTTGTGGGTCATGTGTGGTGGACTGGGCTATCTCTCCTTTGTTGGGTTTTCTGTTATTTCCTTTGTTCTAGTTATACCTATTTCTTTCAGGATATCCTTAGCTGGATGGGCAAGTCATAGGACATTATTTTGGTTGAGTATGGGTGAGGTCTTACTGAAGGAGATGATCGACATTGGGGAAGCAAGGATGTTGCGCCAGGAACTGGTCCGACAGTGGACCTCTGCCCACCTTTGGAAAAATTGTTATGTTTAGTACAAGTGGAATTGGTACAGGCTGGACATGATCAAATAAATAGTGTTATTTCTAAGTTTGACTGCGGAGGGTTTAGTACCCAAAATCATGCTGGTGTGATAGTTAACACCCTGGCTATTGATAAAATGAATCCCAATTCCTTTGTAACAACCAAGCATACTTGAGCTATGGCAGATGGAACCTACACCCATACAGGTAGCCAGGAGGCGAACTGGTAGGAACCGGCAGGCAAGTAAGTACTTGACCTATGGAGACCCGATAGCCCGGGCTCCGAGAATGAACAGAATTGGCTGGTCAGGGACTTAGGTACCTGCATACACCTGGGAGCGGTGTCAGTGTACCTAGGGACTTCTGAAGAGGCAGTTGCTCAGCTAGGCCGGGTAACTGGAGACAGGTCAGAAATGTCCTTCGCCGGCGACGGGATAGACAGAGTAACAGGGAGAGGTTATCTTGTCCAGTGGACAAGGTTACCCCGCCCTGGGGATCAGGTTACCCTCCCCTGGGGCTTGGGTTACCCTACCCAAAGTCCTGAGTTACCCTACCTTTCAATACGAAGTCCCTCAGGGAAGTCGGGAAAATTGACTAGAATGTTTATCAGGTGAAGCCATGCATGTATACTGGAATCTAGGGTTCCGGGAGATGCTATTGGGTGAGCTACGTAGCTTCGATGAAGCTGCAAATTGGAGACATTATTCCTATCATACTCCTCCGGCCCCACCTTGAGGCGCGGACGTCCTGGGCAAACGGTTGCGTAGGTGTATGCACTCTGGTAAAGTGGAATCTTTGGAGACGTGCTTGCAACACCGTATACGTTGCTGCCATCCGGTCGACTGTAAGCTGTTTGCAGGATATATAAGGGGCATGGGGTAGAAGGTGTAGTACCTCCTCCAGGTTGTTCGGAGTAAAATGGACCAAAGCTGACGGAGTTAACGGGTGTGAACCGTGGGGGTCCCGAAGGTAGTCCCGGGTGGTGCCGGGAAGACTGGGAGAGTTTTACACCTACCAAGCCTGAAAGTGTCCTCAACGCCATAGGCTCTGAAAGTAAAGTGCATAGACACCAAAAGCATGATTCCTACCACAGGTTAGGTGCATCCGACGTAGTGGTCATGGGTAGCACCCATTGGATCACTCCTGGACCACTGTGTTCAGCGGAAGACACCGGAAGTCCACGAACCATAAACAGTAGATAGATAAAACGCTCACGGTAGGTTCCAGGCCAAGTAGAAATCAATGCACATGGGAAGGGTGTCATAGATGGCCTACTTCATATGGGGTCTTGACGGTTAGCCACTGGCAAGACGCCGATGCGCAGAAGTTTTCACTCCGGCGGGCAAAATAGAAATATGCTGCAGAAACGATAACCATATAAGGTGAACGCCGCCTAGAGTATGTCGACACATGCATGCCTGAAGGGTGTGCCAGGAGACATGGCAGACCGCCCTTAGCGGAGAAGGGTATGCTCAAACGGTTGCACTAAACTGATGGGGGAGTTTCTGGCATAAGATAAAACTACCTGACAGTCTATGCGAGAACTCTCCTACTCCAATAATCAATCCTCTCAAGACCTTAATAGAGTGAAACGTCAGGCTTAACGATATTAAGTTTTACCATTTACTTTACTCTTACATCAGTGTGAACTTTTGGCAAAGTTTGAAGTTGTTCGCTGCTGTCACAACCTTGGGATCCATCTTCCTAGGGGTGCCCCTGCTACATCCTTAAAGTTTACCGACCTGCTGTGGCCTCTCCTGTATGGAAAGCCAGGAGATCAAAATTAGTAAGCCAAGATGACTAACTGCCTAAAACCAGCAAGGAGGCAGAAGCAGGACAACTTGCCTCATCATACCAAGTCTGTTCACCTGCGGGTAAAGTTAGACTGGAAGATTGGAGCTAGACCGCGAAGCGCTGAAGCGCTCCTGCTACTCGATAGTGTAGGTGCTGGGCTGGTGCTTAGCAGCCCATGGGTTAAGCAGACTCAGGCACCATGTGTACTGCCAAAGATACCTGGGCCAATAAGTGACGCAAGGGGTGATCACATTCGTAGATTAGGTCTGCACTTAACCAAATCATTAAAAATCAGAATAGGCGACCACTATAATGAGATGTGAGTTGAAGTCGCAGACTTGCCTGACACCAGGGTGGATGGGTACCTACCTATGTCTTGGTCGAAGCACCATAACCCTCACATAGATTGGAAAATCAGATCACTAACCTGGTGCTCAGATTTCTGCAGGGCTAATTGCCTAGCGGAACAAGTGAGGTAAGTGTTCATGACCGATGAAGAGTTACTAGCTGAAGACCCTAGTAATGTGTACCTGTTAGGAATTGTTCAATTCTCTGATGAGGAAGGTGCCGACATTACAGTTAAGCTACTCCACGAGTATACGGACTATGGGGATATCTTCAGTCAAGAACGGATTGAGGTACTACTGGAGCACTGGAAGTATAACCACATGATCGAGTTCCAACCCAGGACTGAACCTCCATTTGGGCCTGTCTATCCGTTATTGTAAAAGAAGCTTAAGGCGCTCCGAGAATATCCCAATGAAATGCTGCAAACAGGAAAGCTGTGGCGATCCAGTTCCTCGCCAGCAGCCCCTATCCTCTTTGTGCCAAATCTGGATGGTACATTAAGCCTGGTAATAGTTTACCGAGGGCTGAACAAAATAACTGTTAAGAGCAAGTATCCTCTTCCATTGATAAAGGAACTGCGAGATAGGTTGTGCAAAGCCGTTGTGTTCATCAAGTTGGACTTGAAGAATGGCTACTACCTTCTGAGGATGGCAGAAGGTGAGGAATAAAAGATGGTCTTCGGATGCAGATATGGACTGTATGAATACACACTCCTGCTGTTTGGGTTATGTAATGCCATGGCAACTTTCCGGAGCGTGATAAAGGAGGTCTTCCGGGACCTCATGGATGAGGGTCATTACATACATGGATGACATCCTGATCTACTCCGAAACCAGGGCAGAGCATGTTGCGATAGTGAGACACGTGATGGAGAAATTGCAGAAAGCCAGACTATGTGTAAGCATGAAAAAGTCCAGTCTCTATCAAAGGGAGCTTGAATTCCGTGGATACATGATCTCTGATATGGGGATCTCTATGTTGTCGGAGAAGGTGCAAACAATCAGGGATTGGGCACCTGCGACATGTGTCATCAACATTCAAAGCTTTATGGGCTTTGCCAACTTCTACCGTCCATTCATAGAAGGTTTCAGCAAGATAGTGAATCCTCTGACGGACTTGACAAAGAAGGATGCCTGACGGGAATGGACACTTGCGTGGGCGCAGGTCTTTAAGCATTTGATGGAGGTGTTCCCATCCAAACCTATCCTAGTACATTCTGACACTGAATCGCCAGCCTGGCTGGAAACCAACGCTAGTGACTTTGCATTAGGAGCCGTCCTATCCCAGTTTTGTGAGAATGAGAGATGGCAACCAGTGGCCTATCACGGTCGGAAGTTCCACCCAGCAGAGATTAATTATGATGTCTATGACAAGGAAATGACTGCCATTGTGGCAACATTGAAGGCATGGAACTATCTGCTACGCTCAGTAATGGACCAGTTGGTAATCTATATGGATTACAAGATTTTGGAGTACTTTAATAGTACCAAGATCCTTAACCGAAAGCAACACCACTGGGCTGGGTTCCTGCAACCATTTAACCTGCAGGTTGTTTACCGAGAAGGGCAGTTGACCAAGAAGGCAGATACTCTATCACGGCATAGGGACTACTGCCCTGAAGGGGGGAGTGATTTTCCACCATGGTCATCTTTTCACCATGGACAGTGGGTTGGGAGCCAGTAATGGGACATCTTGCGATCAGAGGTGTTGCAGGTGTGCCAAGGATTCCTGCTCCAGTCTTCCATTTTGGATCAACTGCGGGTAGCGATATCAGAAGACCAGGAACATTTAAGAATCTGGAAGGCAATAACTGCTGGTAACAAAGAGGTCGATCAATATTTCACGATAGAAAAGGGCTTACTTCTGTACATGACTGGATGGTATGTTTCCCAGGGTCAGACTCTGAAGTAGACAATCATGAAGGCTGAAGATGACTTGCGAATCGCGGCACACGTCAGGACTTACAAAACTATTGGCAGGGTTAGGGCTAACTTCTATTGGCCTAAGATGGATGAGCACATCATGGACCCCATGAGACCATGTAATGCGAGCCAAAGGAATAAGTCTATCAGGCATAAGAAGTTTGGTCTACAGGAACCTATTGATGTTCTTATCTAGCCATGGATAGCGATTTCAATAGACTTCAATGTACTGCTGCCGGAGTCAGAAGGGTATACCAAGAGCTGGGTCATAGTGGACAGATTCTTGAAAAGGGCATACTTCATACCCCTGACCACTGAGGTACCGATCAAGGAGCTTGCCTTGATATTCCTGATGGAAGTTTTGTGCCTTCATGGACTCCTCGAGTCACTCAGCTCCGACCGAGATAGCCGGCTCACATCCAAGTTCTGGATGAGTCTAAGGCACTTGTTGCAAGTGAAACTAAATGTTTCGACTGAATTCCACCTCAAGACTGATGGGCAAACTGGGAGGGTTAATCAGACACTGGAGCAGTACTTGCATAGCTACTGTTACTACCAACACGATGATTGGGTTTCGCTACTATCCCTTGCAGAGTATGTGCACAACACCTCAACATTGCAATCCCCCCAGTTGTTACCGTTTGAGATCAATTATGGGTTTAACCCATAGACAAACTGGTCTGGTATTGTGTCTGATGATTGCGGAATACACCCTAGCAGTGAGGTCTTGGTTGAGGAAGGGAAGGAACCTGGTAAGAGATTCGAAAAATGATTCAACGGGCACAAGAAAGGGAACGGAAATGGCATGACCAGAGAAGGCTGTCATTACCAGAATATGTTACCCTGGAGGATGTGGACGCTGGGTGGGCAAAGAAAGCAGACAGGGTGATGCTGCACTGAATAAAACATCTACACCAAGGGTCCAGCAGAGAAGCTGGATCACTGGATGTCTGGACCTTTTGTGGTCAAACAGCGGGTGGGTACCCCAGCCTACAAACCACAACTGCCCACCACATGGAGCATTCATGCAGTTTTCAATGTCACATTGCTCAAACAATACCCCCAGTATCCAGGATCAGGTACGGTCAAGGAGGTCCCTACCTGGGAACTTGTGGACAATGAGCCAAGTTACGTTATTGAAGCTATTGTAGACAGTTAATGGTAGGGTGGAGCTAAGGTGAAGTTCCTGTCGCGTGTCGTCCAGTACCTGGTTTCATTGGAAGGCTATGGAGCTGAGAAGAACTCATGGAAGCCATATGAGTTGCTGGAAGGGACAGGCTTACAGGCCATTGTGGATTTCCACCAAGGAGATCTGTCCAAGCCCAGGGACCATCGGGTCTTGGGGAATCCAGTCTGGGAAATAAGAGGCATTGCTAATGGTCCAGGAGAGGCCATTGACAAGAGGGGAGTGATGTAACGACCCAGCATACATGAGCTATGGCAATTAGAACCTACGCCTATAGAGGTAGCCAGAAAAAGAACTGGTAGGAACTGGCAGTCAAGTAAGTAGTTGACCCATGGAGACCCGATGGCCCAGGCTCTGGGATGAAAAGAATTAGCTGGCCAGGTACTTAGGTACCTGGGTATGCTCAGGAGCGGTGTCAGCGTACGTGAGGACCACTGAAAGGGGCACTTACTCAGCTAGGCCAGGTAACTGGGGAAAGGTTAGAAGTGCCTATCTCCGGCAACGGAATAGATATGATAAGAGGGAAAAGTCATCTTGTCCACCAGACAAGATTACCCTACACTCAGGATCAGGTTACCCTGCCATGGGGCTGGGGTTACCCAGCTCCAAGTCCTTAGTTACCCTACCTTTCAATACGAAGTTCCTAGGGGGGAGTTTGAGAAAATGGACTGGCCATGTTCGCCACACGAAGTCATACATAATACTGGAATCCGGGATTCCGGGAGATGCTATTGAGCGAGCTATGCAGCTCTGAAGAGGTTGTAAGTGGGAGAAATTATTCCTATCACACCTCTCCGGCCCCGCCTTGAGGCCCGGATGTCATGGGCAAACAGTTGCACAGTTGTGTGTAGTTTAGCAAAGAAGAATCTTCGCAGACCAGCTTGCAACACCGTATACGTCGTGGCTGTCCGGTCGACCGCAGGCTTTTCCCAGGATATACAAGGGGGCATAGGATGGAAGGTGGAGTACCCCCTCCAAGTTGTTTGGAGTAAAACAGACCAAAACTGACAGAGGTAACCGGAGTTACCCATGTGGGTCCTGAAGGTAGTCCCGGGTGGTGGCGGGGTGAGTGGAAGCGTTTTACACCTACCAAGACCAAAAGTGTCCCCAACGCCATGGGCTCTGAAAGGGAAGTGCAGAAACACTAAAGGCATGATTTCTAGCAGAGGTAAGGTAGATCCAAGGTAGTGGTCATGTGTAGCACCTATTGGGTCACTCCTGGACCACTATATCTTGCGGAAGACAACGGAAGCCCCGGAATCATGAACAGGAGATAGACAAACCGCCCATAGTAGCTTCCGGGGTCGAGTAGAGATCAATGCATATACAAAGAGTGTCATGAACAGTCCCGTTCATCAGCTGTCTTGACTGTTAGTCAGTGGCAAGACGCCGATGGGAAGAGGTTTTCACTCCAGTGGGCGAAATGGAAATGCACCACAGAAATGATAACTGCATAAGGTTAATGCCGACTAGAGCTTGTCGATACACGCATGCTCAACGGGTGTGCCAGGAGACCTGTTGGACCACTCTTAATGGAGAAGGGTGTGCACAAACAGTTGGAGTAAACTGATTATGGAGTTTCTGGCATAAGATAAAACTACCTGAATGTTTATGCAAGAACTCTCCTACTCCAATAAGCAATCCTCTTGAGACCTTAATTGCATGAAGGGTGAGGCTTCACGATATTAAGTTTTACTGTTTTCTTTACTCTTACATCTGCGTGAACCTTTGGCAATAAGTTTGAAGTTGTTCGGTGTGGTTGCAACTTTGGGATCCATCATTCTAGGGGTGCTTCTGTTCCACTCGTAGACCATGTTATCCAAGATGTCAACCGCTTCTTTTGTATAGCTGTGGACATAGAGTGGGTGTAAGACTGATTCTCCCTTGTATATCTGGGAAAGGCCATCAGGCAAACAGTTCGAACTTCCCGGTACGTACATTCTCTCTGCATCGTACTTTCCCCAGGTACTGAGCCATCTAACTTAGTTTCTACTTGGGTTCTTTGTGGTTCGTAGATGCATCAGGGGCTGGTAGTTCGTTACCATTGGAAAGGAATTTCCCATTTGGACATTGGGGAACCTGTTAAGCGCCTCCACCATCGTTAATGCCTCTTGATTGCCGGTTCTATAATATGTCTGTACATTGGTGAATTTTCTGCTGTGTAACGTGGCTCGTCGACCCGTCTTGTAAGTGGGTCCCTGTCCTATCCATGCTCCTATTCCCAAGTCTGCAGCATCCGTAACTAGCCAAATTGGTTCCTTACTTCGCATGTCTATTGGTCGCATAACTTGATGATCAGTAATTTGCTTCTTCACCCTCTGAAAGGGAGTTTAATGGGTGGTTGTCCATAAAAATCTGGTATTCCCCGTTAGGTCCCTTAATGCTGCTGTTAAGGTAGTGTGGTGTGGGAAAAACTGGGCCTCATAATTCACTATTCCTAGAAAGTGTTGCAATTCTTTCTTGTTCTGAGGTGTCTGCCAACACGCAATGGAAGATATTTTTTGGAGAGAGGCATGGATTCCTTCGCTATCCACTATGTGTCCTAGTACTTCCAGCTTATCTGTGAAAAGTACAGACTTTTTCTTGCTTGCATAGAATCTCGCTTTTCTGAGTTGGTCACATATCTGGTCCATGTATTCTTCATGTTCCTGTGATGTTTCCAAAAATATGAGAATACCATCTATGCATACCCTCATGAAATGATGTAGGAGATCACTCAGCAGGTTTTCCATTATCTGTATAAAGGTTGCAGGTGGGTTTATGCCTCCTTGTAGTATCAGCTTGCTAACAAACCCTCCAAATGGGGTTTTGACTAAGTTGAACCTAATGCTGTCCGAGTCCACCCATGTTTGGAAGTATGCGTAGCTTAGGTCAATCTTGCTGCTGAATTTTGCTCCTTCAATGCGGTTTAGGATCTGCTGCTGGTTGGGGATCGACGGACTATCCATGATTGTGTTGTTGTTACAAACTTTCAAGTCTACCAGGGGGTAGATCCTTCCGTCGAACTTTGGTTGTACAAACATAGGAGCTACTCCCGGGACTTCCTGTTATATAATTACTACAGCTAGCAACCTCTCGTTAATCCAGTTTATGAGCTTCTCCCTGTATGCTTCGGGGATTGAGTATCTTGGTTGGTTCTTTAGATCCGTTGCATCCTTTAGCTGAATATGGTGGTTACCCTTATGTACAGGGGGTAGTATTTCAGGGACCTTGTCTGGAAATACATCCTTGTACTCCGCGAACAAGGTTGCTGATGTGGCATCTAAAACAGCCGCTTGGAGCTCCCCGCTTATTTGTTTGCAAAGCACACACAGTTTGTCATTGGAAAACTCCACGGCTATATCCCCACATCTGATAAGAGCATTGTATCTTTTTAGGAATGGCATTCCTATTTGGGCGTCATATTTCGCTACGCTTCCTACCAACATCTCATGATTTGCCCATTTCTTGTTTCTAATTGCAACTGTCAGTTCACACTTCTTGTGGTTTGAGGAGTGGGAACCTTTCATAGCTATATTGACTGTTGTTGGTTGAGGTAGGGGATCCATGGGTATGCCATGGGCAGATATAAAGGTGGTGCTAATTATATCACAACTGATTGTTCCTGTGTTGAACGGTACCTTTGCTGGATAGCCTTCTATGTAAATCGTTTCTTCCAATGCATCATGGGGCTTAAATTCTAGTGTTGGTTGTGTTCGGAGGCTTTCCCTTTCTACAGTGTTGATTTCCACTTCATTATATTCTGTTGCTTCCATGTAGTTTGTGCTCGCATCTCCTTTAGCTGTTTTCCCTTTTTCCTTTCTCAGCATAATAGTCCTTTGTATAGTGACCCTTCTTCCCACATTCAAAGCATGTGTCTTGATTGCGTCGTTTCTCCTTTTTGTCTTTCTTATCTTTCGAACATTCGCAGTTTGGTGGTTCTTTTCTTGCATTTTCACACGAAGACGATCCTATGCTGTTCCGCTGATGGGGTGTGTGCATTCGGTAAACTCCTGTCTCATAAAGGATGGCATTCTTGTATTCAGCACATTTGATCATTTTGTTAAAAGAATCTCCTTCTTCTTCTATGGGTTCCACCTCCTGCCGTAATCCGGGATACATAGCCTTATACAGCCTCTGCCGCAGGGTGTACTGTGATACGGTTCCATTTGATAACCATCCATGGTACATTAAGAGATCCATGGCTACCATGGTTATGCGGTCTGTTTTTCCGTTTCGCACTTGCTGGATTTCTCTGAACTTTTTATCCAGTTCTTCCGTATTTTGTGATGACTAGAATCTATCACATAGGCATCTTATCTGGGTCGTCCCTCGTATTTTTTCCTTGCTGTCGGAGTGGTTCATCACTTGGTGATAAGCTGCTTCCACCTTTCCCATACAGAAACTTCCGAAGTATGCTCTACTTCCTTCCTTTGTCTTATCTATGTCATGCAGGGTGAGGTATTGGGAAGTGGTCATTACCCGTCGGTTAAATGCTTCAGGTTTTAGGTCTTCTTTTTCACCTGAGAAGGCGGGTGGCAGGGAAAGCTTAACCTTTATCCCTCGCCGCCCGCCAGATTCTCCTTTGGACATATCATGTTCGGACTATTTGCTGCTGGAACTGTTGTCTGAAGAACTATCTGAGGGGTCGCTTGGGGCTTCGTCTGCAGGTTCTGCTACTACCAAGTGATCTGATACCTCCTTGCCTTCGTCTTCCTTCTTTGGTGTATAGGCAGGTGCACTTTCTTTCTTTGGTGCTTGTACCGGCGCCTTTCCTTTGCTGGGGCTGGAGGGGAAAAGCCCGGGGAGGCTTGTTACTGCCTTAGCTAATTCGTTGGTTGATTTGCTAAAGGTCTTGGTGGCTAGGTCTCATGCTATTTGCCTTTCTGATTTATCAATTGCAAAGTTGCTCTTTGGCCCCTTCAGTTTTCTTGGTTGCCTTCTCTTTAGTAAGGCCTTCTCGTGGGACTTGCTTACCACTCCGAGTCTCTAAACACTCTATGGTATCATGTTGGCAGAGCCGAACCTATCCTGGTTCTGCCGCTCCCCACTACTAGCTTCAGGTTGGATGCTTCATTGGTTGATCAGACCTGGTCCAGACAAGTTTCTAACCACTTGCGGAGGTTAAAAAAATATAACATGTTCAGACCAGGCCCTAGTCATGTAGCTGGATATGGGGGCAGATGGCTTCTTGATCAACAAGAAGCGAGCGCTACTTTCTAAAGGAGGCTTCAAACAGGGTGTAACACGAGATCAAAGAAGTAACTGTTCAACCAAGTATATTAAGAATACTGTCCGTTGAAGTCTGCTGTTTCCATCATGGAGATCAGCGGTCTTTAAATACAGCATATCACTTATCGCTAGTATGAGCAATATTTCAAAATATTGTATGTATCAACTGATAGCACACGAAACAATACAAGTATCAAATGATACTATGAAACTAAACATAAAAAAATGTGTATATCAACTGATAGAATACGAAGTAATACTAGTATCAAATGATACGGTAGAACCAAACATAAAACAATGTGTGTATAAACCGCTAGCACACGAAACAATACAAGTATCAAACGATACTGTGGAACCCCAAACCACACCCTACCCCATTACCCATACTGGTTATAGAATTGGTTGAGGTACCAAATGGTAGTAACTAGTTGAGGTATTAGAAGGTTTTGCACCATAACTCACATACAAGTTATTGGGTCTCTCATGACACACAGTTGGGAGTCGTTATTATATTGTGATTAATTGATACACTTTAGTGACTCGGATTTGTGAGTCATATGGTATTAGGACTTATGCAGATAACTGAGGTTGTAAGTTATAGGTTTCTTGCGTATGATGCTACTACTGCAAAAGACTGGTTTATGAGTATGATTGATGCCTTGTAGTTATGAGTCCCAGAGTTAGGGTTGAGTGAAGAGCAAGTATAAAAGAGGTTGATGGGACCTGGGAGGATGAGCTCTTGACACTGTTATCTTGATATCTTTTGACCTAAAACTTTACTACTGTACTCTTTACCCAAGTGGCTATATTGTACATATACTCTTATAAGTGAGTCATCAGATACAAGCTTGAACTCCTTGGCTACATGACAACGAGAAGGACAAGTATATCGGAAAAATGAGACTCAAGTATCATTATCTATCTTTGAGAGTACTAATAGGTAGGAAACTTTATATTTGATCACATCAATTGAAACATGCTAGACAATACGACAAAAATAGTAGGTCATGACAGATACCCAATAATAAGACAAATTGGATAGCCATGATGGAGATGAAATTGATGACCACTCTGAACTCCATGGGCCAGGAGAAGCACTTAGCCAAATTGGATTCTTACAAAAAGAGAGTCCACCAGCAAGTCTGATCACTCTGGATGAACAATATCAAGAAACCACATCTTTATTGGATAAAGGACTAGAGACCAAGATGTTGGGAAGAGTGGCAGTCACTCCATAGTAGTGTTACAGTTTCCTACGACTCGTAGTACTTACGACAGATAATGACCTTCATCTTCTAAACTACACTACCCTGTGTCCAAGAGTGTTACGGTTTCCCACTACTCGTATTACTCACAACAGGTAATGACCTTATTCTTCTTCGGAACTGCACTGCACTGTGTCCAAGAGCTCCTCGAGTCTCTTGACCCTATCATAGTATTTCCATGCAAGAATCGGTTTCTCACCAGCGCTGAGAGTATCGGTCTTTTCTTCTACTAACAGGTTCTGTGTAGTGGATAGGTTCTTAACTCTATAATGGATCCACCTAGCAGAGATGTTTGGAGTGTAAAGGTTTTTGTATTGTAAAGAGTGTAAAATCGTAGATAGGAAATAATAGCAGATGGTTGCGTGAAGAGCTAACCTATCTATGAAAAGCCAGCCTTTATACAGGCCTCATCCCACAACCTGAACCAAGCCCTGATCCTCAAGTGAGATCAGGTGCGAAATCATTCATAACCTTATATGACTCCAATAAGTCATATGCGCATAAACATAAAACATCCCATGACCTCTAAACGACATCATGTGTAAAAACATAAATTGAATGCAATATAAATTAAATGCATAACCAACCCACCTGACCTACTAACGAGGTCACGTACGAAACATAAACAAGTCTGCCTTGCCGGTAAGTCTTACAGGCCAGCCTTGACTCTCCCCATGATGTCAACTGTACGTCATTTACGAAATGCAATCAAACTTAAACGAGCCCCATGACCTACTTACGAGGTCTTGTGCATGAAAACAATTTAAATATAAATGAGCCCCATGATCTGCTAATAAGGCCATGTGCATAAAAGAATAACTTAACTGCATGACCTTTAAATGAGGTCATGTGCGCAACCTGTTCCTTGCTTCAGTCAACTAGCTAGTGCTCCTCTAGCCAGATCATGACAAAGAGCTCCTGGAGTCTCTTGGCCTTATCTTAGTATTCTCAAGTAAGTATCAGTTCCTCACTAGTACTGGGAATCTTGGTCTTTATAAAGTTAGGTTAGTCTGTATGGTGGATAGATTCTTGACTCTAGATCTTGTCTATATAGAGGAATAGTTTGGAGTATAAAGGTTTCTGTATTGTAAAGAATGTAAAGTTGCAGCTGGGAAATAACCAGAAATAGTCGTATGAAGAGCTAACCCATCTGTGAAAACCTGGCCTTCATATTGGCCCCTTGCTACTATCCTAACCCTGCCCCGGTTCTCAATCCGAGGGCAGGTATGAAATCAATCCTAACATCACCTGACTCAAATGGATTCTATGCACAAAACATAAAACAATCTTATGACCTACTAACATAGTCATATGCAAAATATAAGTAAGTCTGCCTGTTCAGTAAAACTTACTGATAAATCTAGACCTATCCTATGACGTTAACTGCAAATTTTGTACAAAAGATAAATCCAATGCAAAAGATAAATCAAACATAAACAAGTCCCATGACCTGCTAACCAGGTCATGCGTGAAATTGTAACGTACTCACACCTAGGGTGCTAATCATGCTTCAAGTATGACAGTAATAGGTGGCCTGCTTGCTTGGCAAGAGGTGAGAGATGTGTAGACTAAAGGAGTCTTGGAAGGAGTGTAATAAGAGATCAAGAAGTAACTGTTCAACTAGGTATGTTAAGAATACTGTTAGTCGAAGTCTGCTGTTTCAATTGTGGAATTAGCAGTGTTTAAATACAGGTTCGCACTCATCTCTAGTATGAGCAATAATATAGTCCCTTTCAAAGTATCCAACAATACTTTTGAAACATAGGGAGTATCAAGTAATACTGCAAAACAAAACATAAGACATTCAAAGTACTAACCGATACCTTTGAAACTTAATATGTATCAAATAATACCTTTGAAGCTTAATAAGTATCAAATGATACTAGAAAACAAAACATAAAATATTCCAAGTATCAAGTGATAACTTTGAAACATAACAAGTATCAAAAGATACAATAAAACAAAATATAAAATATAATCTAGTACCCATACTAGTTACAGAAATCATAACTTAACCTTATGACCTCTAGTAAGTTCATGTGTGAAACTGGTTCCTCTCTTGCATCACCTGGCTAGTGCTCCTCTAGCCAGATCATGACATTATCTCCTCTCTCTCATATCCTCAGTGCCTGAGGATACGTTTACCTTGTCCTCCTTCGCCTCTCGTTGATCACTGCCAACCATTTGGGTATCCTCAATCTCGTATTCCTTTATAAACCAGTTCCTGCTGTCTCAGCAGACCTTTCTCTTCTTGCTCGCTCTCTCCTCCTGCTCCTCCATCATCGCTTTCATTTCTTCCAATCTTCATGCCATCTGTCTCAGTGGTTCAGTCATCTCTTAGATATTATTGATCATTTCTCTCGATCTAGTAATAGTCTCATCCTACACCTTGATCGCTTTGTGTAGGATATCTTGGAGCAACCCAGCATACATGAGCTATGGCAGATGGAACCTATACCTATACAGGTAGCCAGGAGGCGAACTGGTAGGAACTGGCAGGCAAGTAAGTACTTAACCTGCGGAGACCCAATAGCCGGGGCTCCGAGAATGAACAGAATTGGCTGGTCAGGGACTTTGGTACCTGGATACACCCAGGATCAGTGGCAGCGTACTTATGGACTTCTGAAGGGGCATTTGTCAGCTAGGCCGGGTAACTGGAGACAGGTCAGAAATGTCCATCACCAGTGACGGGATAGACAGGGTAACAGGGAAAAGTTATCTTGTCCACTGAACAAGGTTACCCTACTCGCGGGATCAGGTTACCCTGCCCAAAGTCCTGAGTTACCCTACCTTTCAATACGAAGTCCCTCAGGGAGTTTGGGAAAATTGACGGGAATGTGTGTCGCGCGAAGCCATGCATGATACTGGAATCTGGGGTTCCGGGGGATGCTATTGGGCGAGCTACACAGCTTCGATGAAGCTGCAAATTGGATACATTATTCCTATCATACCCCTGCGGCCCCATCTTGAGGCCTGGATGTCATGGGCAGACGGTCGTGTAGTTGTGCACAGTCTAGCAAGGAGGAACCTGTTGAGACATGCTTGCAACACCGCATACGTCGCCGCTGGCCTGTCGACTGCAGGCTGTTCGCTGGATATATCAGGGGGCATAGGGTGGAAGGTGGAGTACCTCCTCAAAGTTGTGTGGAGTAAAACGGACCAAAACTGACGGAGTTAATGGGTGTTAACTGTGGGGGTCCCGATGGTAGTCCCAGGTGGTGCCCGGGCGACTGGGAGAGTTTTACACCTACCAGGCGCGAATGTGTCCCCAACACTATAGGCTCTGCAAGGGAAGTGCAGAGACACTAAAAGCATGATTGCTACCACAGGTAAGGTAGGTCTGAGGTGCTGGTCATGGGTAGCGCCGCGTGAAGCACTCCCGGACTACAGTGTCCTGTGGAAGAGACCAGAAGCCGGAGACCCATAAATAGTAAATAGATAAACCGCGCACAGTAGCTTCCAGAGTGAAGTAGAGATCAATGACTATGGGAAGGGCGTCATAGATAGTCCAGTTCATGAGGTGCCTTGACTGTTAGCTACTGGCAAGACACCGAGGCGCAGAAGTTTTCACTTTAGCGGGCAAAATGGAAATGCACCGCAGAAACGATAACCGCATAGGGTGAACGCTGACTAGAGTGGGTCGACGCATGCATGCCCAAAGGGTGTGCCTGGAGACATCTCGGACCACCCTTAGCGGAGAAGAGTGTTCTCGCATGGTTGGCGTAAACTGATGGGGGAGCTTCTGGCATAAGATAAAACTACCTGAAAAGTCTATGCAAGCTCTCTCCCACTCCAACAATCAATCCTCTTAAGACCTTAATTGAGAGAAGCATCAGGCTTAACAATATTACCTTTTATGGTTTACTTTACTCTTACATCTGTGTGAACTTTTGGCGATAAGTTTGAAGTTGTTAGGTGCAGTTGCAAGCTTGGGATCCATCTTCCTAGGAGTGCCCCCATTACAGTATATAATTAAGCAAGCTCCACGCTCAACCCCTCCCTAGATTAATTGTTTCCGACCTTCGGCACTGACCTTCCCTGAATACTGGTAACCTTGTCCAAACCAAGTAGCCTAGGGTGGAAAGCGCAATGGCTAGTACTGAACTTCAAACCAGAATGGAATCAATCTTGGATTCAGACCTTGACCTTGGCGAGAACACCACCAACACGTTTCGTGCATCGGTTTTTGCGGATGTTCGTGGTATCGACTGGGACAGCCCCCAGCTCCTCTTGAAGGCCGCTCCTGTTCAGCTACCTGTTGAATCTCCTGCCCTCCTTATTACAGACCCTAGTGCCGCGGCGCTGTCATCTTTCCAAGACTACACCCATGTGCACAACATGCTCCCTCCCCCACCACGCTGGGTTCCTTCTAGGGAGTTGTTACGCGAATTCGCCGAACCTTACATCGTCCGGGAAGTATCCCAGTCGATGGAGGAAGCCAAGCGGGAACTGAACAACTTGAACACCCAGTAGCAGCAGGTGTTCCGAACACAGATCACTACGGCAGCGGTGGAAGGGATGAAGGTGTAGCAGGAGGCATACTTGCAGATAATAAGGGATCAGCAGGCATTGAAGACTCGGATGGCAGGCTTGGAAAAGGCTTTTGAAGGAGGGTATAGTATTGATGCTGAGAATGATGTACTGATGTTAGAGGCGGCGCCACCACTCCCGCTCGTCCATACCAAGCCCGAGAACTTCGGCACGGAGTTGGCCATCAGAGCCAGAGACGACCAGTGGAGGGCATACCTGAGCCCAATTAGTATATGGGTATTGGAAAGCCTGAAAGGTGAGGGCTACAGCCATACCTCCTCCTTCTTAAGAGCATCTACAGGCTCCCTGTCGGTCCCCCAGTCAATTGCCCGCAGTAGGTCGGGCAGCCCAATGGTCGGGCCAACTGATGCAGGTCGAGTAAGGAAAAGGACGTCCAAACCGAAGAGCATCTCGGCACCAGATACATCTGACCCTACTCCTCGTCCCATCCAGGCTCCAACCATT
This sequence comes from Tuber magnatum, assembly GCA_003182015.1. Classification (NCBI taxonomy): domain Eukaryota; kingdom Fungi; phylum Ascomycota; class Pezizomycetes; order Pezizales; family Tuberaceae; genus Tuber; species Tuber magnatum. The sequence continues at coordinate 2,709,735 of PYWC01000008.1, read as the reverse complement.
TCCCCTACAACACCTTCAGTTGCAACTCCCATACCTCCCATTGCTGCTCCAAGACCCACACCTCTCAGAGTTTTGTTGCACGCTCCGGATACCTTCCCTGCCACAGCATTCCCACCAGCGGTATTGGCTACCCCAGTGTTCCAGCCACTGCGCACGGCGTTTCCTGGATTCTTCGAACAGGTAAGACGCCAGGAGGAGCGAGCACCCATGGCTCCATCACGATGCACTCCAATCCCTGGACCTGCGATGGCTGCTCACTCCGTTCCTTGGGCACCATATCTCCCCGCGGCACCCTCAAAGCCAACTCTTCCTCCCAGTCTCCCCACCATCACAAGGGGCGAGTCGGACAGCCAAGATGAGTTCTGTCTATCAGGCTGTAAGTCGCAAGAGACCCAGATGGGGTGGATTCATTACCGGTCCTATGGGTGTAGGAAGGGACCACGGACCCCGGTGAGACATAGAAGGAGGCAGAAAGAAGGAGATGAATAACCGACATGTGGGTACTGTGGGTCATGGAGGCACACCAGCCCCCCGATGCAACCCTTGAGTTGTCCAGAGTTGCAGTCTTTTCTGTGGATAATACAGATGGCGCCCAACCCAACTCCAGAGAGTGGGCGACGCCCTGTTCTACCACCGGCATCAGGACCATCAGGGGCTAACCCCCCGGAGGATGGCAACCAGGATGGCCAGGAGGAACGGTTTGATGGGTACGATAGACCCCGCGAATCTCAAGGCGGGAACACGGGAGGTAGTGGGGAGGGAAATTTACCACCTAGAGGTGGTACGGCGGGAGCAGGCGGAGATCCAGGGGACTCTGGCCATAACGCCTCGGATAATGATGACAATGGAGATTCTCTCCCCGATTTGACCCCCTTACTCGGTGCTCGCACGGATGACGGGAGCAAAGAGAAGAAAGGACGGTGGGCTCGCCAGGCCAAGGGGCTGGCGAGAGCCCTGAGGGGTACTGGTTTGGCTTCTAGGCCAAGACCAAGATACCGGCAGAAGAGGCCGGAGAAGCCAGGTGGTATCCCTCCATTGAAGTGCAAAGTTACCGAACTGGCAAGGTTCTTGACCTTGCTAGAGGTCAAATTTGAATACTTTATGGATTGCAAGTTAACGGACATAGATACAGTAAACTTGGTGATCCCCCTTCTTGAAGACTGCACCCAGGCATGGTAACTGGGGTTGCATGGGCACAGTAACAAGGAAGCCGCCAAGCGCACTGGCATCCCTGTCAAAGACAGTAACCCCTTATAGATGTGGAAAGGGTTCCGAGAATGGCTGGAACGAAGTTTCGGTGGAGACCAGGCCGAGCGAGATCAAGCCCTTTTCAAGTGGTGTGACCTTGTCATGAAGCCCCACCACATCAATGAGTACCAGGATAAGATAATAGATTATATGTATAAGCTTAGCTATACAGATCCAGTACAGGTACGAGACAAGGTTCGATCAGGCATCACACAAGAGGTTCGGAATGCGTGGGCACTTAAGGAGTCCGATCGGACGGACCTGAACGAGTACCTTGATCTTCTCCAGAAGGTTGGGCACACACTGGAGGACAACAACCGGTTCAGTAACCGTGTCATCCAACCAGCGCCCCAGTCTCAACCTGCGGACAAGAAGGAGGATAGATCCACGACATCGGGCAGGTTCCAGAAAAAGGAAAAATGTTCGGACAGACCAAACCAGAGGTCTGCCAAACCTACTAATTTCAATGCAGGGAAACAGGCAAAGCCAGCGACTTCTGAGTATGCAATAGGGCATGAGGAAATCCCGTCGACTTTGACTGAACGCGGGAGGAAGCACAACCAGTGCACCAAGTGCGGTCAAACAGGTCACTTTTGGAGAAAGTGTACCGCGACGGCCCCAGTCGTTAGTTCATCAAAACAGGCCCGTGGGTGGAAACTGTCAGCCCCGGCAAGCATGCCCACAGGAGCGTGAAAGCGACTAAAGCACATTGAAGTGGCCACTCCGGCTTCCTGATCAAAGATACTTGAAGTCTGCCAGGCATCACCGCAGATCATGGAGGTTGATACTGACGGCTCGGAATAGGAAACAACCCATGCCGTCTAAGGTGTAAGCTTATTAACCCGCAGCCATAGACCCCGAAGGGATAGATGGACATGAGCCATAAAGGTGGCTTCAGAGATGGGTGAGTACCCTTGTACCGCATAAACGATCCTGATACTGACTACACCCAGGTGGTGTGGGCAGGTAGATGTTGCAAGCCGTGGGCGGTGGGCTGGGCTATCTCTCCTTTGTTGAGTTCCTGGTTATTTCCTTTGTTCTAGTTATACGTATTTCATTCAGGATTTCCTTAGCTGGATGAGCCAGTCATAGGACATTATTTCGGTTGAGGTGCGGTGAGATCCTGCCCGAGGAGACGCTCGACATTGGGGAAGCAAGGCTGCTTTACTTGGAACCCGTCCAACAGCGGACCTGTACCCACCGCGGGAAAAAATTGTCAGGTTTAGTACAAGCAGAATTGGTTCAGGCTGGACTTGATCAAATAAATGATACTACTTTCAAGTTTACCTGAGGAGGGTTCAGTACCAGAAATCATGCTCCCGTGATAGTAAACACACTGGTTATTGATAAAAAGACAAATCCCAATCCCTTAGTGTTTACTGACCCGTTGTGGCTGCTCTTGTATTGAAAGGCAAGAGACTAAAAGGATTCATTAAGCCACGATGACTAAGTCACCAAGACAAGCGAAGAGGCAGAAGCGTGACAACTTGCGTCGTTATATCAAGTCTATTCACCTGCGGGTCAAGTTAGACTGGAAGATAGGAGCTAGACAGGTAAGCACGGAGGCGCTCCTGCTACTCGATAGCAGAGCTACCTGGCCGGTGCTTAGTAGCCATTGGGTTAAGAAGGCTCAGGCACCTGGTGCATGACGAAAGGTACACGAGCTGATAAGCGACGCTAGCGGTAATCACATTGCTGGATCAGGTCTACACTATATCAAGTCATTAGAGATGAGGATAGGTGACCACCACAATGAGATGCGCTTCGAAGTCGCAGATATGCCCGACACTAAGCTGGATGGGTACCTACCTATGTCTTGAATTTAGAGACCATAACGCAGACATAGATTGGAAAACAGGATCACTAACTGGGCGTGTGGATTTCAGCAAGGCTAACCGCCAGGCAGCGCAGGGGTGGTTAGTGTTCATGACTGATGAAGGCTTACTAGCCAAAGAGCCTAGTAATGTGTACCTATCGGGAATTGTGGAATTCGCCAATGAGGAAGGTGCCGGCATCACAGTTAAGCTACTCCCCGAGTATAAAGACTAGGGAGATATTTTCAGTCAAGAACGGATTGAGGCACTACCGGAGCACTCGAAGTATGACCTTACGATCGAGTTGCAACCCGAAACTCAACCTCTGTCTGGGCCTATCTATCCATTATCGGAAAAGAAGCTTAAGGCACTCCGGGAATCTCTCAATAACATGCTGCGAACGGGAAAGCTACGGCGATCCAGTTCCTCGGCAGCGGCCCCTATCCTCTTGGTGCCAAAGCCAGATGGTACATTAAGACTGGTAATAAATTACAGAGGGCTGAACAAAATCGCAGTGAAGACTAAGTATCCTCTACTATTGATGAATGAAGTGTGAGATATGTTAGGAAAAGCTGTTGAATTGACCAAGTTGGACTTGAAGAACGGCTACTACCTTCGGAGGATGGCAGAACGTGAGGAATGGAAGATAGCCTTCCGGTGCAGATATGGACTACATGAATACAAGGTCATGCCGTTTGGGTTGTGTAATGCCCCCGCAACTTGCCCAAGCATGATAAGTGAGGTCTTTCCAGATCCCATGGATAAAGGAGTCATTGCCTACATGGATGACATCCTGATCTACTCCGAAACTATAGAAGAGCACATGGCGATGGTGAGACCTGTCATGGAGAAATTGTGGAAAGCTAGACTATGGGTAAGCATGAAGAAGTCCAGTTTTTACCAACAGAAGGTTGAATTCCTGGGATACAGGATCTCCGATATGGGGATCTCTATGTTGTCGGAGAAGGTGTAGACAATCAGGGATTGGGCACCTCCGACATGCCTCGTCGACGTTCCAACCTTTATGGGCTTTGGCAACCTCTATTGTCGGTTCATAGAGGGTTTCAGCAAGATAGCGAAACATCTGACACACCTGACAAAGAAGGATGTCCGATGGGAATGGACACCTGCATGTGAGGAGGCCTTCAACCATCTGAAGGAGGCGTTTATGTCCAAACCCATCGTAGCACATTTTGACCCTGAACGGCCAACCCAGCAACAAACCGACAGTGGCGATTTCGCATTACACGCCATCGTCCCCCAGTTTTGTGACGATGAGAGATGGCATCCAGTCGCCTACCATGGTAGGAAGTTTCACCCAGCTGTGATTAATTATCATCTCCATGATAAGGAAATGACCGCCATCATGGCGGCATTCCAGGAATAGGATCATCTGCGACACTCAGTAACGGACAAATTGGTGATCCATAGAGATCATAAGAATTTGGGCGACTTCAACAGTACCAAGGTCCTTAACCGTAGGCAGCACCGCTGGGCTGAGTTCCTGCAACCGTTTAACTTCAAGGTGGTTTACCGAGAAGGACGGTTGAATGAGAAGGCAGATGCTTTGTCACGGCGTAGAGACTACCGCCCTGAAGCGGGGAGTGATTTTCCGCCAGAGTCGATTTTTCGCCCTAGACAGTGGTTTGGGAGCCAGGAGGGGACATCTTGCGACCGCAAGTGTTGCAGGTATGACGAGGGTTTCGGCTCCAGGCGTCCTTTTTGGATCAAGTGCAGGTAGCGATAACCAAAGACCAGGAATACTTGAGGATCCTGAAGCCAATGGCTGCCAGTAACACAGAAGTCGACTGACATTTCACGATGGGAAAGGGCTTACTCCTGTACAAGCACAGGTGGTATGTTCCCAAGGGCCAGAATCTGAAGTAGACAATCATGGAGGCTGAGGATGACTCCCAAATCGCGGGGCACTTCAGGACATACAAAACCATTGGTAGGGTTAGGGCTATCTTCTGTTGACCAAAGATAGATGAGCACATCACCGACTGTGTATGAACATGTGATGCATGCCAGGGAAATAAGTCCATCAGGTACAAGAAGTTTGGGCTGCTGGAACCTATTGATGTTCCTATGCGGCCGTGGACAGCGATTTCAATTGATTTCATTGTAGCTCTTCCATAGTCTGAAGGGTATACCAAGATCTGGGTCATAGTGGACAGATTGTGGAAAATGGCCCATTTCATACCCCAGACCACGGAGGTACCTATCAAGGAGCTTGCCTTGATATTCCTGAAGGAGGTTTGACGCCTTCATGGACTGCCAAAATCAATCATCTCTGATAGAGATAGCCGATTCACAACCAGGTTCTGGATGAGTCTAATGCACTTGTTGCAAGTGAAAGCAAATGTTTCGACTGCATTCCACCCTGAGACTGATAGGCAAACCGCGAGGGTTAATCAGACACTGGAGCAGTGCTTGCGTAGTTACTGTTCCTACCAACAAGATGATTGGGTTTCGCTGTTAACCCTTGTGGAGTATGCGTACAACACCTCGACACCAGAATCTGCAAGATTGTCACCATTTGAGATCAACTATCGGTTTAACCCAAGGACAAACTGGTCTAGTGTCGTGTCTGATACTCAAGCAATACACTCTAGCAGTGAGCTCTTGGTCAGGGAATGGGAAGGAACCAGGAAAGAGGTTCGAGAAACGATTCAACGGGCATGGGAAAGGCAACGGAAATGGCACGACCAGAAAAGGTTGCCATCACCGGACTATGTCACCTTGGAGGTTGTGACCGCTGGGCGGGAGAAGAAAGCAGACCACGTGATGATAAACCGTAAGAACATCTGCACAAAGCATCCGCTGGAGAAGCTGGACCACCGGATGTTTGGCCCTTTTGTGGTCAAACGTCGAGGAGGCAACCGAGCCTGCGAACTCCAACTGCCCACCAGATGGAGCATCCACCCAGTTTTCAATGTCACGTTGCTCAAACCCTATGGTCAGCATCTGGCAGCAGGTAGGGTCACGGAAGTCCCTACCTCGGAACTTGTAGACAACGAGCCCAGTTACGTTATCGCAGCTGTTGTGGACAGCCGCTGGTACAAAGGAGTGAAGGCGAAGTTTCCGTCGCTATTCGTCCAGTATCCTGTTTCATGGGAAGGCTACGGGGCTGAGGAGAATTGATGGAAGCCCTATGAGATGCTAGAAGAGACAGGCTTACAGGCCTTCTGGATTTTCATCAAAGATATCTGTCCAAGCCCAGGGACCATAGGGACTTGCGGGAATCGAGTCGTGGAGATAAGAGATGATGCTAACGGTCCAGCACAGACCATAGTGCAGAGGGAGTGATGTAATGACCCAGCATAAAGGAGCTATGGTAGACGGAACCTATACCTATACAGTTAGCCAGGAGGCGAACTGGTAGGAACTGGCAGGCAAGTAAGTACATGATCTACGGAGACACGATGGCCCGGGCTCCCAGAATGAACCGAATTGGCTGGTCAGGGACTTGGGTGCCTGGATACACCCAGGATCGGTGTCAGGGGCCTTAGGGCTTTCTGCAGGGGCAGTTGCTCAGCTAGGCCGGGTAACTGGAGACAGGTCAGAAATATCTATCGGCGGCGACGGGATAGACAGGGTAACAGGGAAAAGTCATCTTGTCCACTGGACATATGTTAGGAAAAGCTGTTGAATTGACCAAGTTGGACTTGAAGAACGGCTACTACCTTCGGAGGATGGCAGAACGTGAGGAATGGAAGATAGCCTTCCGGTGCAGATATGGACTACATGNCCTGAGTTACTCTACCTTTCAATATGAAGGCCCTCAGAGAGTTTGGGAAAATTGACTGCAATGTTTGTCATGCGAAGCCATACATGATACGGGAATTGTAAGGTGTTCGCGCCAGGCTCTAGTCACGTGGCGGTATGATAGGAGCAGATAGCTTCTTGATCAACAAGAAGCGAGCGCTGCTTGCTAAAGGAGGCTTTGAACGGGGAGTAATGGGAGATCAAAAGTAACCGCTCAACCAAGTATATAAACAATACGGTCAGTCGGAGTCTGCTGTTTCCATCATGGAAATCAGTAGTCTTTAAATACAGTATTTTGCTCATCTCCAGTATGAGCGATCTTGCAAAACAAGGTGTTTATCAACTGATAGCACACGAAATAATTCCAGTATCAACCGATACTGTGAAACCAAACATAAAACCAGGTGTGTATCCACTGATAGCATACAAAACCATACCAGTATTAAACGATATTGTGAAACCAAACATAAAACAATATGTGTATCAACTGATAGCACACGAAACCAGACAAGTATCAAACGATACTGTGAAACCCAACATAAAATAACCTAATACCCGTACCGGTTATACTCTGAAAATAAAACAACAATTTCTCCAAAGAAACCAACCTAATGAAATCCTAATAGCTGGTAACTCCACTATTCTCCTGATAGTCCGCTTAGGACCCATCCTCATCGTCATCGCTATCCGGTAACAATCTCCTGTTGTCCTGCAACAACCATTCCGCGCCCTCCAATCATCTTTCTAGACGCTCCCCATATGGCGCTGTGCGCACAAAACAACCTGACTCCCGGTAGTGTGGTAGGTCCAGAAAGTTCTGTACTATCCGGTCCTCCCATCCCTCCATCTCGACCTCGATTCGTCCACAACTCTCGCAGTGATCAATGTAGAATATTTTCCCGTATGCGCTTAGTGGGATGATTTCTAGGTATAGTAGGTATCCCAAAATGAGGTCTCGTCCCTTTATGCTGACCTTTTCGTAGTTTGACATTTTTGTTTCTTTCGCCTAAGGATAAGGTTTGTGACAGGTTAAAGGTTTTGCAAGAGGTTAAAGGTTTGGAGGTCTGGTAGTGATATCTGTTTTCTTCAGCGGTGTAGAGGGATGGTGGATGGTGTTTATGCTTTGGTGGTGACCTCGCTTAGGTGTCGGCCTCGCATAGGACTTCAGGGCAGGAGGGTGCCGCCTAATTTCCCTTTCTTCCGTCTCCAGGCAACCAGCACACGTTTCTCTTCTTGGGTAGGACCCGCTACCGCAGCGGAAAACATCTGATACTGTTCCTCCCCACATTTGTCCTGTCGATTCCATTGTTATTTCTAAGCCTTTGTTGCAGATATATACGAATAGTCCCTGTGGAAGGTATCGTCTAGGGATAATATCACGGTTCACCAACAGTCCCATTAGCTAATTGTTCTTTCTCCAAGGCACTTGCTCATAGTTTGACATCGTAAGGCTTGTTGGATGGTGTGTTTTTCCTTTTGCTATTGCCAGTACTTAGCCTCGGCCAGCCAGGCTAGGTATGCTGCTTCATCTTCCATTACCCGATTTTGGTCTTTGCTGCTCTCAAAATCGCTTTTGAAGTGGGCTGGCCAGAATCCGTCCTGTATTCCTTGGTCCATGTCCCGGCGCATGTGTTGGATTTCTGGTAGGGTTGGGCTCCATGCCACCATCACATATTTTGTCATAGGGGGTAACTCGTCCTGCAGCTTGTTGTTGTCCCACCATTGATTAACCAATTCCATCTCTTTTTCCAATGCATCAAGGGGTTCCCAGCTATTTTCTGTTCCTGGGTATTCCACCCATTTCACTAGGAATTGGTCACGGTCATATATCATCTTCTATGGTCTCATATCGTTTCTACTTCCCATTCCACCTTCTCGTTAACCACGATCAGGGGTGGTTTTGTGTGGCTCCTCCCAGGGAAGGAGACACCGTCGTTAGGCAGTTATCTTTTCATGGTGGATGCATGGAATGTCGCTTCTCGGTTTCTGTACATTCTGCCATCCGTTTCTAGCATGTAATTTTGTGTCTGCTCGTCGTATCCGATTATCTTGAATCGTCCATGCCTGCGCGGTTGCAATTTCTTGCTATGTCCCGACTCTGTTCTGAATAAACTTCCATATACCAGTAACAGATTACCCTTTCCTATCGGTGTATGGTGTCTGCGTCATTTCGCTGCCGTTCTCGTGCTTCAAAATCGTGCTAATTTAATCGTCTTGAATGCCGTGTTCCAGATTGCTTGGTGCTTGTTTAACAATTCGTCAGCAGCTGGTACTGCAGAGTTCTTGAAGTTCGCTAGGGCAGGTAGTACGTAATTCTTTTTAAAAATAGCCTTATATAGTAACATACCGGGAGTTTCTGACCATCCTGCATTCAGGTATGCTGCCATCTCTGGTATGGCATCAAACTAATTATTTTGTCTGGGGTTGACTAGGTTTCAGAGAGCAGTCTTTAATTCTCGAATCATTCTTTCGACCGGTCCATTTGTTTCCTGATGGCCTGGTGCCGCTTTGATATGCTCAATGCCTAAAGATCGGCATTGTGTTCTCCATATATGTGACTCAAATCGTGGGTCTGCATCGCTTACTAGAGATGTTGGGTAGCCATGGGGTGTAAACATTTTGTTGCGTAGAAGTTCCCAGGATGTTGTTGCTGTTACTTGCTTGGTTGTAGGTATGAGCCGCGTGAATCCCGAAAACCTATCCATCATAACCAGGATTGTATTGTATCCCCAGGAATTGTGGAAGGGTCCCGCAAAGTCAATGGCCATTGATTCGAAAATTTCCGGCGGTAGGGCAGTTGTCTGCCCCTTTCCTTCTGGCAATTGTGTCGGCTTCTTATTTATCTGGCATCTGTGGCATTGAGTTACATACGCTCTAAAGTCCTTCTCCATTTCAGGCCACAATAGGTACTCGGTTGCGTACCGTAAGTTTCGTTTAACACTGTGATGGCCTATATTGTGTATTTCGCTAATAACATAGTCTCTTAACGTCGTGTTTCCGTATGCGGGGCCTTTTGGGATATACGGGCCGTCTTCCCCATATCTGGTTTTTGCGTATAGCATTCCGTTTGCAACCTTGTAGGAGAACAAGTCTCCTGCGGAGTCCATACTCTCATTGACCTTTTTCCAAATTGGTTCTTGTTGGTATGCTGCGATCATCTGTACTCGGAATGTTCCGATCATTTCCTTGATTGTTTGTAAGATGTGATGTTCATCTTCTATCTCGCTTCCTCCACTTGTCTCAGGTAGGTCTTCCTCCGTGTTGTCTTCCAAGTCATCGTATAGTGTGCGCGGATATTCTGTCATCGTTGTGGGCATCACTGAGATTATCGGCCCCCTGTTGAGGCTCTCTAGCCGTTCCACTCGTCTAATTGGTGGTGGGCTATCAGGTCCTGCCATGCGGAACGCCGTTATTGTCACAGTCATAACGTTCCCTATTGGGTCTGACTACGTCATTGGGAATGCCGGGACTTCTGGGTTCAGCAGTGCCGGAATTGCATAAGATCTGGGCGTTGGCTGGGCAAGGGTGGCCGGCCCTTCTCCTACACTAATTGGTCGCCATTCCCAGTCATTGATTTCAGGGGACTCCGGAGGGCTCAGGTCGATTTCTGTACTGCGGGGGCTTGGTCCTTCACTAAGCGGGTAAGGGGTTGGTTTTTCCCATCATCCAGGGTGGTTGTTCGTGAATCTGATCTTGGTTGGATGATACGGACAATGATCCACGTAACGGTGTCACTAGTGTAACACACTATGTTGGAGTTCTTCCGGTGGCATACTTCGCAGGGTACACTGGTCACCCCAATCGTTTCCTGCCGTGATTGAGCCGGGGCTTTCGGGAGGTATAGGGGTCTCGTTGGAGTACTCGGTATAGAATAAAAAACGGGAAGTACGGGAGAACTCGTGCGTGGGCTCCAGTGTGTTTGATTCTTGCTCATAGACTGTGTTGTCCGAGATGTCATCCAATTCCTTCGTACAATCGTGGACATAGAGTGGGTTCAAGTCTGCTTCTCCCTCGTATACCCGGGAAAGGGCATCAGCTAAATGGTTTGTGCTTCCCCATGTATAGACTATTTTCGCGTCCTATTTTCCCCAGGCACTTAGCCATCTCACTTGCTTTCTGCTTGGGTTCTTTGCCGTTCGTAGGTGTGTTAAGGGTTGGTGGTCTGTAACTAGTGTAATGGAATTTCCCATTAGTTCATTGTAGAACTGATTAAGTGCTTCCACTTTTGCTAAGGCCTCTTTATCACTGGTCCCATAGTTCATCTGAGCGTTGATGAACTTCCTGCAGTGCGACGCGGCTGGTCGCGCTGTCTCATAAGTGGGTCCCTGTCCCACCAATCCTCCAACTCCTAAATCTGAGGCGTCTGTAACCAGCCAAACTGGTTCCTTGCTTCGTATGTCAATTGGTCACATGACTTGGTGATCGACAATTGGCTTGCGGACCATTTCAAATGTGGTCTCATGGGTCCTTGTCCATACGAATTCGATGTTTCCTGTTAAGTCGGTTAACGGTGCCGTCAACGTTGCATGGTACGGGAGAAACTGGGCACACAATTCACTATTCCTCGGAATCGTTGCAATTGTCTCTTTTTTTTTGGTGTCTTCCATCCTGCAATGGATGATATTTTCTGCGGGGAGGCATGGATTCCCTCCTTGTCCACTATGTGTCCTAATGCTTTTAGCTTATCCGCAAAAAGTACTGACTTCCTTTTGCTCGCATAGAATTTTGCTTTTCTGAATCGATCACATGCCTGGCGTATGTGTTTCCCGAGTTCCTCTGATGTGTCTGAAAATATGAGAATATCATCTATGTATACCCATACAAAATGATGTAAATATTCGCTTAGGAGGTACTCCATTCTCTGCATAAATGTTGCTGGTGCATTCATGTCTCCTTGTAGCATTACTTTGCTTAGAAATCCTGCGAATGGGGTTTTGAATGACTTGAACTTAACACTGTCCTTGTCCACCCTTGTTTGGAAGTATGCATTGCTTAGGGCGATCTCACTCCTGAATTTCGCGAGACCTATTGGGCTAAGGATCTGCTGTTGGTTTGGAAACGATGGACTATCCATGACCGTGTTATCATTCCTCACTTGCAGGTCTGCCATGGGGTGGATCCTTCCATCTCATTTGGATTGTACAAACATAAGTGCCGCTCTGGGAACCTGCGGTCGTACAATTACTCCACTTGGTAATTTCTCGCTTATCCAGTTCATGAGTTTTTCCTTGTGGGCTTCTGGGATCGAGTATGTGGGCGGATTTGGTAGGTCGGTTGGGTTTTTTAGCCGAATGTGGTGGCTAATGTTACGTACAGGGGGTAGCATTTCGGGGACATTGTCCGGGAATATATCCTTGTATTCTTCCAACAATGTTGTTGTGTTGGTATCCGACAGAGCGGATCGGAATTCCCCGCTTGTTGGTTTGCATAGCACAGGTAGCTTTTCAGCGGAAAATTCCACTGCTGTATCCCCACACCTGATAAGAGCAGTATGTCTTTTCAGGAATGGCATTGTGATCAGGGGGTTGTACTTTGCCAAGTGTCCTACCATCATCGACTGATTTGTCCAATTCTTTTTCCCGATTCCTATAGTCAGCCCACATTTCTTCTGGCTTGAAGTGTAACGCGGGCCCCCCTAGGAAGATGGATCCCAAGGTTGCGACCGGACCGAACAAGTTCAAACTTATCGCCAAAAGTTCACCTGGATGTAAGAGTAAAGTAATGGTAAAACTTAATATCGTTAAGCCTGACGCTTCACTCAATTAAGGACTCGAGAGGATTGATTGTTAGAGTAAGAGAGTTCTCGCATAGAGCTTTCAGGTAGTTTCATCTTGTGCCAGAAACTCCCCTACCAGTTTACTCCAATCATTCGAGTATACCCTTCTCCGCTAAGGGCGGTCCGACACGTCTCCTGGCACACCCTTCGGGCATGCATGTATCGACACACTATAGTCGGCGTTCACCTTATGCAGTTATCGTTTCTGCCGTGCATTTCCATTTTGCCCACCGGAGTGAAAACCTCTGCGCATCGGTGTCTTGCCCATGGCTAACAGTCAAGGCACCTCATGAACTAGACTATCTATGACATCCTTCCCATATGCATTGATCTCTACTGGAGTCCGGAGGCTACCGTGAGCGGTTTGTCTATTTACTATTTATGGGTCTTGGGCTTACGGTGTCTTCGGCAGGGCACGGTAGTCCAGGTGTGATCCAATGGGCGCTACCCATGACCACTACCTCGGATCTATCTTGCCTGTGGTAGGAATCATGCTTTTAGTGTCTCTGCACTTCCCTTTCAGAGCCTAGAGCCTTGGGTGCACGTTCGGGCTTTGTAGGTGCAAAACTCTCCCAGTCGCCCCGGCACCATGTGGGACTACCTGCTGTACCCCCACGGTTAACACCCGTTAACTCCGACAGTTTTGGTACCTTTTACTCCAAACAACTTGGTGGAGGTACTCCACCTTCTATCCCATGCCCCCCTGTATATCCTGTGAACAGGGTACAGTCGACCGGACGGCAGTGACGTATACGGTGTTGCAAGCATGTCGTCAAAGATTCCTCTTTGCTAGACTGCACACAACTACACACCTGTTTGCCCATGACGTCCGGCCCTCAAGGCGGGGCCGGAGGGGTATGATAGGAATAATGTCTTCAATTTACAGCTTCCTCCAAGCTACGTACCTCGCCCAATAGCATCACCCGGAACCCCAGATTCCAGTACCATTCATGACTTTGGGTGACCAACATTCTAGTCATTTTCCCAAACTCCCAGTGGGACTTTGTATTGAAAGGTAGGGTAACTCTGGCCCTTGGGCAGGGTAACCCAAGCCCTAAGGCAGGGTAACCTGATCCTGAAGGTAGGGTAATCTGTCCAATTGGACAAGATAACTTTGGCCTGTTACCTTGTCTGTCCCGTTGCCGGAGATAGACCCTTGGGACCTTTCTCCAGTTACCCAGCCTGGCTGAGCAACTGCCTCTTCAGATGTCCCTAAGTACGCTGACACCGCTCCTGGGTGTATCCAGGTACCCAACTGCCTAACCAGCCAATTCTGTTCATTCTAGGAGCCCGGGCCATCGGGTCTTCATAGGTCAAGTACTTACTTGCCTGCCATTTCCTACCAGTTAACCTCCTGGCTCCCTGTATGGGTGTAGGTGCCGTCTGCCATAGCACATGTATGCTGGGTCGTTACATCACTCCCCACTTCATCACGGTTCGTCGCGAACGGCTAGCGTCGCCTCTTATTTCCACGAGTCGATTCCGCCGTGACCCTATTATAACGTGTTCGGGCCATGTCCTAGTCCCGGAGCGGTACGATAGAAGCAGATGGCTTTCTGGTGAACACGAAGCGAGGACTGCTTGCTAACGGAGGCTACGAACGGGGTGTAATAGGAGATCAAGGAAATAACCGTTCAACCAAGTATATTTAAGAATACTGTCTGTCGAAGTCTGCTGTTTCCATCGCGGGAATCAGCGGTCTTTAAATACACCATATCGCTTATCTCCACTATGAGCGATATTGCAAAACAATGTGTGTATTACCCAATAGCACAGGAAACGATACTGTAAAACCAAACATAAAACAATTTGTGTATTAACCGATAGCACACGAAACAATACAAGTATAAAAGGATACTGTGAAACCAAACAGAAACCAATGTGTGTATCAACCGATAGCACACGAAACAATACAAGTATCAAATGATACTGTGAAACCAAACATAAAACAATTTGTGTATCAACCGATAGCACACGAAACAATACAAGTATCAAATGATACTGTGAAACCAAACATAAAACAAGGTGTGTATCAACCGATAGCACACGAAACACTACAATAAATAACCTAGTGCGGGTACCGGTTGCCTCTATGGTCTCTGGGCTTGGACGCATATCTCTGGTGGAAATCCCGAATGGCCTGTGAGCCGGTCCCTTCTAGCATCTCATAGGGCTCCCATCAGTTCTGCTCAGCCCTGCAGCCTTCCCATGAAACCAGGTACTGGACGAACTGCGAGGGAAACTTCCCCCTGCGCTCCTCGGTACCATCGGCTGTCCATACCAGCTTCGATAACGTAACTGGGCTCGTTGTCTACAAGTGGCAGAGTAGGGTCTTCTTTTACCCTACCTGCCTCCGGATCCTCTCGATAGGGTTTGAGCAACGTGACACTGAAAACTCGGTGGATACTCTATCTAGTGGGCAGTTGGAGTTCATAGGCCCAGTTACCCACCCAACGTTTGACCATGAAAGGCCCAAACATCCGGTGGTCCAGCGTCTCCATAGGACGCTTCGTGTGGATGTTTTTTCAGTTCCACATCACGCGGTCCGCTTTCTTTGCCCGCCCAGCAGCCACAACCTCTAGGATAATGTAGTCCGGTGATGGCAACCTTTTCTCGTCATGCCATGTCCGTTGCCTTGCCTGTGCCGGTTAGATCGTTCCTCGAATCTCTGCCCAGGTTCCTTCACATTCCTTAACCAAGAGCTCACTACTAGGGTGTATTCCTTGGTTATCAGACACGATACTGGACCAGTTTGTCCTTAGGTTAAACCCATAGTTGATCTCAAAAAGTGACAACCTGGTGGATTCTGATGTCGAGGTGTTGTACGCATACTCCGCAAGGGGTAACCGCGAAACCCAATCATCTTGTTGGTTGGAACAGTAACTACCCAAGCACTGCTCCAGTGTCTGATTAACCCTCTTGGTTTGCCCATCAGTCTCAGGGTGAAATGCAGTCGAAACATTTACTTTCACTTGGAACCAGTGCATTAGACTCATCCAGAACTTGGATGTGAATCGGCTATCTTGGTCGGAGATGATTGACTCGCGGAGTCCATAAAGGCACCAAACAACCTCCAGGAATATCAAGGCAAGCTCCTTGCCAGGTACCTCCGTGGTGCTGGGTATGACATGGGCCATTTTCGAGAATCTGTCCACTGTGACCCAGACCTTGGTATACCCTTCAGACTCTGGCAGCGCTACAATGAAATCCATTGAACTTGCGGTCCACGATGGCATAGGAACATCAATCGGTTCTAGCAGCCCCAACCTCTTGTGCCTGATGGATTTATTTCTTTGGCACACATGACATGTCCGCACGCAGTCAGTGATACGCTCATCCATCTTAGGCCAATCGAAGTTAGCCCTAACCCTGCCAATGGTCTTGTAAGTGCCGAAGGGTCCTGCGCTTCGGGAGTCCTGTTCTGCCATCATGATTGCCCGCTTCAGATCCTGACCCTTGGGACCATGCCACCTGTTCTTGTACAGCCATAAGCTGTTTGCCGTCGTGAAATCTCGGTGGACCTCTTTGTTACCGGCAGTTGTTGCCTTCAGGATTGTTAAGTACTCTGGGTCTTCGGTTATCACTATGTGGAGTTGATCCAGAAAGGAAGACTGGAGCCGAAAATCCTTGCCACACCTGCAACACTAGTGGTCACAAGATGGCCCATTCCTGGCTCCCAACGCACTGTCCATTGTGAAAACAACGACCGTGGTGGAAAATCACTCCCCCCTTCAGGGCGGTAGTCTCTATGCCGCGACCAAGCATCTGCCTTGTCATTCAATCGTCCCTCTTGGTAAACCACCTTGAAGTTAAACGGTTGCAGGAACTCAGTCCAGCGGTGCTGCCTTCGGTTAAGGACCTGGGTACTATTGAAGTACTCCAAATTCTTCTGATCGGTATAGATCACCAACTGGTCCGTTACCGAGCGTAGCCAATGATCCCATTCTTTGAACGCCGCCACAATGGCCATCTTTCCTGGTCATGGACATCATAATTAATCTCCACTGGGTGACACTTCCTACTATGATAGGCCACCGGATGCCATCTCTCCTCTTCACACAACTGGGAGAGAACGGCTCCTAATGCAAAGTCACTAGCATCGGTTTTCAGCCGGGTTGGCCATTCAGGGTCAAAATGTGCAAGGATAGGTTTGGACGTAAACGGTTCCTTCGAATGGTTGAAGGCCTGCTCACACGCAGGTGTCTATTCCCATCGGACATCCTTCTTTGTCAAGTCCGTTCGAGGTTTCGCTATCTTGCTGAACACTTCTATGAACCGACGATAGAAGCTGGTAAAGACTATAAAGATTTGAACATCGACGACGCATGTCGGAGGTGCCCAATCCCTGATTGTCTGCACCTTCTCGGACAACATAGAGATCCCCATATTGGAGATCTTGTATCTGAGGAATTCAACATCCCGTTGGTGGAAACCAGACTTCTTCATGCTTGCACATAGTCTAGCTTTCTGCAATTTCTCTATCACACGCCTCACCATTGCGATGTGCTCTTCCCTAGTTTCAGAGTAGATCAGGATGTCATCTATGTACGCGTTGACTGCTTCATCCATGAGACCCTGAAAGACCTCACTTATGATACTTCGGAAAGTTGCCAGGGCATTACACAACCCAAACGGCATAACCATGTATACATACAGTCCATATCGGCACCAGAAGGCCGTCTTCTATTCCTGACTTTCTGCAATCCTCAGAAGGCAATAGCCGTTCTTTGGGTCCAACTTGGTGCACACAATGGCTTTTCCTAACCTATCTGGCAGTTCGTTCATCAACGGTAGTGAATACTTGCTCTTCACAGTGATTCGTTCCGTCCTCGGTAATCTATTACCAGTCTTAATGTATCATCTGGTTTTGGCATGAAGAGGTTAGGGGCTGTTGCTGAGAAACTGGATTGCCGTAGCTTTCCCGTTCGCAACATGTCACAGAGATATTCCCTGCGTGCCTTGAGCTCCTTTTCTGATAACGGATGGATAGGCCCAACCAGAGGTTGAGTTGCGGGTTACATCTCGATTGTATGGTCATACTTCGTGTGCTCTGGTACTACCTCAATCCGTTCCTGACTGAAGATATCCCCATAGTCCTTATACTCCGGGAGTAGCTTAAACGTAATGTCGGCACCTTCCTCATCGTAGAATTGCACAATTCCCAATAGGTATGGATTACCAGGGTCGTCGGCTAGTAACCCTTCATCGGTCATGAGCACTAACCGCCCCTGCTCTGCCAGGCAGTTATCCTTACAGAAATCTGAGTGCCAGGTTAGTGATCCAGTCTTCCAATCTATGTCAGGGTTATGGTCTTTCAATCAAGACATAGGTAGGTACCCATCCACCTTTGTGTCGGGCATGTCTGAGACTTCGAAGCGAATCTCATTGTGGTGGTCACCTATACTCATCTCTAATGACTTGGTATAGTGAAGACCTGATCCAGCAATGTGATTACTGCTAGCGGCGCTTATCGGCAGGTGCATCTTTCGTCGTACACATGGTGCCTGAGTCTGCTTAAGCCATTGGCTACTAAGCACCAGCCCAGTAGCTCCACTATCGAGCAGCAGGAGGGCTTCCGGGCTAACCTGGCTAGCTTCTATCTTCCAGTCTAACTTAACCCGCAGGTGGATACACTTAGTATAATGAAGCAAGTTGTCACGATTCTGCCTCTTCGGTTGTCTTGGTGACTTGGTCATCGTGGCTTAGTAATTCCCGTTAGTCTCTTGCCTTTTGACACAAGAGCGGCCACAACGGGTCATTAAACGTTAAGGGATTGGGATTGGTCTTTTTTTTCAATACTTAGAGTGTTTACTATCACGCCAGCATGATTTCGGGTACTGAACCCTCCTCAGGTAAACTTGGAAATAGTTTCATTTATTTGATCAAGTCCAGCCTGAACCAATTCTGCTTATACTAAACATAACAATTTTTTCCCGAGGTGGGTAGAAGCCCGCTGTCGGACTGGTTCCACGTGAACCTGCCTTCCTTCCCCAATGTCCAGCCTCTCCTTGAGCGGGACCTCACCGAGCCTCAAGCGAAAGAATGTCCTATGACTTGGCCATCCAACTAAGGACATGCAGAAAGAAATACATATAACTAAAGCGAAGGAAATAACCAGAAACCCAACAAAGGAGAGATAGCCCAGTCCACTGTGCACGCCCCGCAACATCTACCTACCCAGACCACTTGGATGTAGTCAGTATCAGGGTCGTCTATGCGGTAGAAGGGTACTTACCCATTTCCGAAGCCAGTTCTGCGGCTCATATCCATCTATCCCACAGGGGTCTATGGCTATGGGTTAATAAGGTTATACCTTAAACAGAATAGCTTCTTACCTATTGCGATCCGTCCGTATCAACCTCCATGATCTGAGGTGATGCCTGGCGGACCTGAGGTATCTTTGACAAGGAAGCCGGGGGTGGGTCTTCAATGCACTTCAGGCACTTGTTGGTCCCTATGGGCTCGCTTACCGGGGCAGACCGTTTCAACCCACACGCCTGTTTGGATGAACTAATGACTGGGGACGTGGCGGTACACTTCCTCCAGAAGTGACCACTTTGTCCATACTTGGTGCACTGGTTGTACTTTCTCCAACGTTCGGTCAAAGTTGACAGGATTTCCTTATGCGCTATTGCATACTCAGAAGTCGCCGGCTTTGCCTGTTTCCCAGCATTGAAATTAGTAGGTTTGGCAGAGCGCTGGTTTGGTCTGCCCGAACCTTTCTCCCGCTTCTTGAACCTGTCCAATGTCCTAGGTCTATCCTCCTTCTTCTCAGAAGGTTGAGATGGGGGGGCTGGGTGGATGATACGGTTACTGAACTGGTTGTTGTCCTCCAGCGTGTGCCCAACCTTCCAGAGAAGTTCAAGGTACTCATTCAGGTCGGTCGGATGGGGCTCCTTAAGTGCCCACGCATTCTGAACCTCTTGTGTGATGCCTGATCGAACCTTGTCGTGTACCTGTACTGGATCTGTATAGCTAAGCTTATACAGATAATCAATGATCTTATCCAGGTACCTATCGATGTGATGGGGCTTCATCACAAGGTCTCGCCACTCGAGAAGGGATCGATATCGCTCGGCCTGGTCTCCGCCGAAACTTCCTTCCGGCCGTTCTCGGAACCCTTTCCATGTCCGTAAGGGGTTGCTATCTTTGACAGGGACACCAGTGCACTTTGCGGCTTCCTTGTTAATGTGCCCATGTAACCCCAGATACCATGCCCGGGCGGAGTCTGCAAGAAGAGGGGTCACCAAGTTTACCTTATCCATGTCGGTTAACTTGCAATCCGTGAAGTATTCAAATTTGACCTCTACCAAGGTTAAGAAGCTCGCGAGTTCTGTAACTTTGCCCTTGAATGGAGGGATACCATGCAGCTTCGCCGGCTTCTTCTGCCAGTGTCTTGGTGTTGGCCTAGAAGCCAAACCAGTACCCCTCAGGGCTCTTGCCAGCCTCTTGGCCCGGCGATCCCACCGTCGTTCCTTGTCATTGCTCAAGTCATCCTTGCGAGCACCAAGGAAGGGGGTCAAATCCAGCACGGAATCTCCATTGTCGTCATCATCTGAGCTGTCATGGTCAGAGTCACCTGGATATCCGCCTGCTCCCACCGTACCACCCCCAGGTGGGGCATTTCTGTCCCTACTACCTCCGGTGTTCCCGCCTTGGGATTCCGCGGGTCTATTGTACCCATCAAACCGTTCCCCTGGCCATCCTGGTTACCATCCTCCAGGGGGTTAGGCCCTGATGGTCCTGATGCCGGTGGTGGAACCGGGCATTGCCCACTCTCAGGAGTTGGGTTGGGCGCCCTCTGTGTTATCGGCAGAAAAGACTGCAACTCCGGACAACTGAAGCGTTGCATCGGGGGGCTAGCGTACCTTCATATTCCACAGTACCCACATGCCGGTCGTCCATCTCCTTCTTTCTGCCCCCTTGTATGCCTCACCAGGGTCCGTGGTCCCTTCCTACACCCATAGGAGTGGTAATGAATCCACCCCATCAGCATCTCTTCCGACTTACAGCCCGGTAGACAGAACTTGTCTTGGCTGTCCGAATCGCCAGTTGTGATGGTGGCGAGACCGGCAGGTAGACTTGGCTCCGAGGGTACGGTGGGGACGACCGGTGGCCAAGGAACTGAGAGAGCAGGCATCCCAGGCCCGGGGATTGGAGTCCCTCGTGAGGGAGCCACGGGTCTTCCCTCCTCCGTGGGTCTTACCTGTTCCAAGAATCCAGGTAATACTGCACGTAGTGGCTGGAACCCTGGGGTAGCCGATACCACTGGTGGAGATGCTGTGGCAAAGAAGGTATCTGGAGCGGGCAACGAAACTGGTAGAGGTGTGGGTCTTGGAGCCGCGATGGGAGGTACGGGAGTTGCAACTGAAGGTGTTGCAGGGGAAATGTTTGGAGCCATGCTCGGACGAGGAGTAGGGTTAGGTGTATCTGGTGCCGTGATACCCTTCGGTTTGGACGACCTTTTCCTCACTTGACGTATATCAGTTGGCCCGACCATTGGGCTGCCCAACCTACTGTGGGCAATTGAGGGGGAACCGACAGGGAGCCTGTAGATGCTCTTGAGAAGGAGGAGGTATAACTGTAGCCCTCATCTTTCAGGCTTTCCAACATCCGTATACCGCTTGGGCTCCAGTATGCCCTCCACTGATCGTTTCTGGCTCTCCTGGCCAACTCCATGCCGAAATTCTTGGGCTTGGTATGGATGAGCGGGAGTGGGGGCGCGGCCTGCAACATCAGTACATTATTCTCAGCATCAAGACTATACCTACCCTGAAAAGCCTTTTCCCAGGCTGCCATCTGAGTCTTCAATGCTGGCTGATCCCTTATCAACCGGAGGTATACCTGCTGCCGTACCTTCATGCATTCCACTGCTGCCGTAGTGATCGGTGTTCGGAACCCCTGCTGCTGCTGGTTGTTCCAGTTCTTCGGTTCCCGCTTCGCGTCCTAAATCGACTTGGCTACTTGCCGGAAGAGGTAAGGTTCGACAAATCCGCAGGAGAACTTGGTAAAGGGAACTCTGTATGGCGCAGGATGGAGCATGTTGTGGACTAGAGTAGGGTGTTGGAAAAATAACAGTGCCGTGGTGTGAGGGTTTGTAATCAGGAGGTCAAGACATTCTGCAGGTAACTGAATAGGAGCGGCCTCCAAGAGTAGCTGGTCACCGTCCCAGTCGATAAGGCAAACATCCGCAAAAACCGGTAGACAAAACTTGTCGCAGGTGTTCTCATCAATGTCATGATCTGAATCCGAGTTGGATTCCATTCTGGTTCGCAGTTCAGTAGTGGCCATTGAGCTTTGCACCTGGGGCTACATGTTCTAGACAAGGTTACCAGTATTCATACAAGGTCAATGCCGAAGGTGGGAAACAATTAATCAGGAGAGGAGTTAAGTGAGGAGCTCGCTTAACGATATACTGTAACGGGGGCACCCCTAAGAAGATCGATCCAAAGGTTGCGACCGCACCGAACAACTGCAAACTTATCAGCAAAAGTTTACACAGATGTAGGAGTAAAGTAACGGTAAAAATTAATCTGGTTAAGCCTGACCCTTCACTCAGTAAAGGTCCTGAGTGGATTGATTGTTGGAGTAGGAGAGTTCTCGGATAGACTTTTCAGGTAGTTTTACCTTGTGCCAGAAACTCCCCCATCAGTTTACTCCAACCATTTGAGTACACCCTTCTCTGCTAAGGGTGGTCCGACAGGTCTCCTGGCACACCCTTTGGGCATGCATGTGTCGATACACTGTAGTCGGCGTTCACCTTATGCGGCTATCATTTCTGCAGTGCATTTCCGTTTTGCCTGCTGCAGTGAAAACTGCTACACATCAGTGTCTTGCCTGTGGCAAACAGTCAAGGCATCTCATGAACTAGACTATCTATGAGACCCTTCCGATATGCATGGATCTCTACTTAACTCCGGAGGCTACTGTGAGCGGTTTATCTATTTACTATTTCCGGGTCACGGGCTTCCGCTGTCTTCTGCAGGGCACGGTAGTCCAGCAGTGATCCAATGGGCGCTACCTATGACCACTACCTCAGATCTATCTTTCCTGTAGTAGGAATCATGCTTTGAGTGTCTCTGCACTTCCCTTTCAGAGCCTAGAGCATTGGGAGCACGTTCGGGCTTGGTGGGTGTAAAACTTTCCCAGTCGCCCCAGCACCACCCAGGACCATCTTCCATACCCGGACGGTTAACACCCGTTAACTCTGTCAGTTTTGGTCTGTTTTACTCTGCACAACTTGGAGGAGGTACTCCACCTTCTACCCTATGCACCGTTGTATATCCTGTGAACGGCCTACGGTCGACCGGACGGCAGCGACGTATACAGTGTTGCAAGCATGTCTCCAAAGATTCCTCTTTACTAGACTGCACACAACTACACAAGCGTTTGCCCATGACGTCCGGGCCTCATGGCGGGGCCGGAGGGGTATGATAGAAATAATGTCTGCAATTTACAGCTTCCTCGAAGCTATGTATCCTGCCCAATAGCAGCCCGCAGAGCCCCAGATTCCGGTGTCATGCATGGCTTCGCATGACAAACATTCGGGTCATTTTTGCCGAACTCCCCATGGGACTTCCTATTGAAAGGTAGGTTAACTCAGGCTCTTGAGCGGGGTAACCGAGGCCCCAAGGCTGGGTAACCGGATTCTGAGGGTAGAGTAACCTGTCCGGTAGACAAGATAACCTTTCTCTGTTACCTTGTCTATCCCGTTGCCGGAGATAGCCGCTTCTGACCTTTCTCGAGTTACTCGGCCTAGCTGAGCAACTGCCCCTCCAGACGTCTCTAAGTATGCTAACACCCCTCCTGGGTGTATCCAGGTACCTAAGTCCCTGACCAGCCAATTGTGTTCATTGTTGGAGCCCGGGCCATCGGGTCTTCATATGTCAAGTACTTGCTTGCCTACCGGTTCCTACCAGTTCGCCTCCTGGCTCCCTGTATGGGTATAGGTTCCATCTGCCTTAGCTCATGTATGCTGGGTCGTTACAGCACTCCCCTCTTCTCCACACTTCATCCCGGACCATTAGCGTCGCCTCTTATTACCAGGAGTCAATTCCCCCAAGACTCTATGGTCCCTGGGCTTGGACGGATATCTTTGGTGGAAATCCAGAATGGCCTGTAAGCCTGTCAGTTCTAGCATCTCATAGGGATCCCATGAGTTCTGCTCAGCCCCGTAGCCTTCGCATGAAACCAGGTACTGGACAAAGCGGGACAGAAACTTCGCCTTTGCTCCTCGGTACCATCCCGCTGTCCACAACAGCTTCGGTAACGTGACTGGGCTCGTTGTCTGCAAGTTGTGCGGTAGGGTCTTCCTTTCCCCTACCCGCTTCCGGATCCTCGCGATAGGGTTCCAGCAACGTGACATTGAAAACCGGGTGGATGCTCCATCTGGTGGGCAATTGGGGTTCATAGGCCACGTTACCCACCTAACATTTGACCACGAAAGGCCCAAACATCTGGTGGTCCAGCTTCTCCATCGCACCCTTCGTATGGATGTTTTTTCGGTTCAGCATCACCTGGTGCACTTTCTTTGCCCGCCCAGCAGCCACATCCTGCGGGGTAACGTACTCCGGTCATGGCAACCTTTTCTGGTTATGCCATTTTCGTTACCTTGCCTGTGCCCATTGGCTCGTTTCTCGAATCTCTGCCCAGGTTCCTTCCCATTCTGTAACCCAGAGCTCGCTACTAGGATGTATTCCGTGGTTATCAGACAAGATACCAGACCAGTTTGTTCTTGGGTTAAATCCATAGTTGATCTCAAATGGTGACAACCTGGTGGATTCTGATGTCGAGGTGTTGTACGCATACTCCGCAAGTGGTAACAGCGATACCCAATCATCTTGTTGGTAGGAACAGTAACTACGCAAGCACCACTCCAGTGTCTGATTAACCCTCTCGGTCTGCCTATCAGTCTCAGGGTGGAATGCGGTCGAAACCTTTAGTTTCACTTGCAACAAGTGCATAAGACTCATCCAGAACTTGGATGTGAATCCGCTATCTCGGTCGGAGATGATTGACTCGGGGAGTCCATGAAGGCGCCAGACTTCCTTCAGGAATATCAAGGCAAGCCCCTTGATAGGTACCTCAGTGGTCAGGGGTATGTAATAGGCCATTTTCGAGAATATGTCCACTATGACCCTGATCTCAGTATACCCTTCGGACTCTGGCAGTGCTACAATAAAATCCATTGAAATCGCGGTCCACGGCGGCATAGGAACATCAATCGGTTCCAGCAGCCCGAAACTCTTGTGCCTGATAGATTTATTTCTTTGGTACGCATCACATGTCCACACATAGTCAGTGATGTGCTCATCCATCCTAGGCCAATAGAAGTTGGCCCTAACCCTGCCAATGGTCTTGTAAGTCCAAAAGTGTGTCGCGATTTGGGAGTCATGTTCTGCCTTCATGATTGTCTGCTTCAGATTCTGACCCTGGGGAACATACTGCCAGTTCTGGTACAGGAGTAAGCCCTTTTCCGTAGTGAAATGTCGGTCAATCTCTTTGTCACTGGCGGCGGTTGCCTTCAGGACTCTTAAGTACTCCTGGTCTTCGTTTATCACTGCCCACAGTTGATCCAATAAGGAAGACTGGAGCCGAAATCCTTAGCACACCTGCAACACTTGTGGTCGCAAGGTGTCCCGTTCCTGGCTCCCAACCCACTGTCCAGTGCGAAAAAATGACTATGGCGGAAAATCACTCCCCTCTTCAGGGTGGTAGTCCCTACGCCGCGACAAAGCATCTGCCTTCTCATTCAACCCTCCTTCTTGGTAAACCACCTTGAAGTTAACCGGTTGCAGGAACTCAGCCCAGAGGTGCTGCCTTTGGTTAAGGATCTTGGTCCTATTAAAGTAGTCCAAATTCTTATGATCCGTATAGATCACCAACTGGTCCATTACCGAGCATAGCAAATGCTCCCATTCTTTGAACGCTGCCACAATGGCCATTATTTCTTTGTCATAGACATCATAATTAATCGCCGCTGGGTGAAACTTCCTACTATGAGAGGCTACTAGATGCAATCTCTCATGTTCACAGAACTGGGAGGGAACAGCTGCTAATGCAAAGTCACTAGCAGCGGTTTTCAGCCGGGTTGGCCGTTGAGGGTCAAAATGTGCATGGATAGGTTTAGACGTAAACGCTTCCTTCAAATGGTTGAAGGCCTGCCTACACAGAGGTGTCTATTCCCATCGGACACCCTTCTTTGTCAAGTCCATCAGAGCTTCCTCTATCTTGCTGAACCCTTCTATGAACCAACAATGGAAGTTCGCAAAGCCCATAAAGCTTTTAACGTCAACGACGCATGTCGAAGGTGCCCAATCCCTGATTGTCTGCACCTTCTCCAACAACATAGAGATCCCCATATCGGAGATCATGTATCCACAGAATTCAACATCCCGTGGGTGGAAACTGGACTTCTTCATGCTTACATATAGTCAATCTGTCCACAATTTCTCCATCACACGCCTCACCATTGCAACGTGCTCTTCCCTAGTTTCGGAGCAGATCAGGATATCATCCATGTACCCGATGACTCCTTCATCCACGAGATCCAGAAGGACCTTATTTATCATCCATTGGAAAGTTGCCATGGCATTACACAACCCAAACGGCATCACCATGCATTGATACAGTCCATATCTGCACTGGAAGGCCGTCTTCCATTCCTCACGTTCTGCCATCCTCAGAAGGTAGTAGCCATTCTTTAAGTCCAACTTGGTGAATACAACGGCTGTTCCTAACCTATCTCGCAGTTCGTTCATCAACGGTAGAGGATACTTGCTCTTTACCGTGACTTTGTTCAGCCATCGGTAACCTATCACCAGTCTTAATGTACTATCTGGTTTTGGTACGAATAGGATGGGGGCGGCTGCTGAGGAACTGGATCGCCGTAGCTTTGCCATTCACAGCCTGTTATTGAGATATTCCCGGAGTGCCTTAAGCTCCTTTTCCGATAACGGATGGATAGGCCCAAAGGGAGGTTCAGTTCCGGGTTGCAACTCGACCGTATGGTCATGCTTCCACTGCTCCAGTAACACCTCAATCCGTTCTTGACTGAAGATATCCTCATAGTCTTTATACTTGGGGAGTAGCTTAACCGTAATGTGTGCACCTTCCTTATCGCAGAATTGCACAATTCCCAATAGGTACACATTACTTGGGTCTTTGGCTAGTAACTCTTCCTCGATCATGAACACTTACCACCCCTCCTCTGCTAGGCAGTTAGCCTTGCAGAAATCTGAGCGCCAGGTTAGTGATCCGGTCTTCCAATCTATGTCAGGGTTATAGTCTTTCAACTAAGACATAGGTAGGTACCCATCCACCTTGTTGTTGGGCATATCTGCGACTTCAAAGCGCATCTCATTGTAGTGGCCATATATCCTCATATCTAATGACTTGGTATAGTGTAGACCTGACCCAGGAATGTGATTACCGCTAGCATCGCTTATCGGCACATCCACTTTTCGTCATACACATGGTGCCTGAGTCTGCTTAACCCATCGGCTACTAAGCACTGGACAAGTAGCTCCAATATTGAGCAGCAGGAGCACTTCCACGCTAACCTGTCTAGCTCCTATCTTCCAGTCTAACTTAACCCGCAGGTGGATAGACTTAGTATGACGAGGCAAGTTGTCACGCTTGCACCTCTTCGCTTGTCTTCGTGACTTAGTCATCTTGGCTTAGTAATTCCCTTTGGTCTCTTGCCTTTCAACACAATAGCGGCCCCAACGGGTCGATAAACGCTAAGGGGTGGGATTCGTCATTTATTCAATAGCTAGGCTGTTTACTATCACGCCAGCATGATTTCGGGTACTGAACCCTCCTCGGGTAAACATAGAAATAGCATCATTTATTTGATCAAGTCCAGCCCGCACCGGTTTCGCTTATACTAAATATGACTATTGTTTCCGGAGGTGGGTAGAGGTCCGCTGTCGGACCGGTTCCAAGCAAAGCAGCCTTGGTTCTGCAATGTCGAACATCCCCTCGACCAGGACCTGACCCAGCCTCAACCGAAATAATGTCCTATGACTTACGCATCCAGCTAAGGCAATCCTGAAAGAAATACGTATAACTAGAATGAAGAAAATAACTAGAAACCCAACAAAGGAGAGATAGCCCAGTCCACCGCGCACGGCACGCAACATCTGCCGCCCCACACCATCTGGTTGTAGTCAGTATCAGGGTCATCTATGCGGTAGAAGGGTACTCACCCATCTCCAAAGCCACTTCTGTGGCTCATATCCATCTATCTCTCAGGGGTCCATGGCTATGGGTTAATAAGGTTACACCTTAAAAAGAATGGGTTGTTACCTATTCCAATCCGTCCGTATCAACCTCCATGATCTGAGGTGATGCCTGGCGGACTTCAAGTATCTTTGATGAGGAAGCCGGAGGTGGCGCTTCAATGCACGTCAGCCGCTTGATTGTCCCTGTGCGCTTACTTACCGGGGCTGACCGTTTCAACCCACGACCCTGTTTGGATGAACTAATGACTGGGGACGTGGCGGTACACTTCCTCCAGAAGTGACTACTTTGTCCACACTTGGTGCACTGGTTGTGCTTTCTCCGACGTTCGGACAAAGTGGACGGGATTTCCTTATGCGCTATTGCATACTCAGAGGTCGCCGGCTTTACCTGTTTCCCCGCATTGAAATTAGTAGGCTTGGCAGACCTCTAGTTTGGTCTGCCCGCACTTTTCTCCTTCTTCTTAAACCTGCCTGATGTCGAGGATCTATCCTCCTTCTTCTCAGTGGGTTGAGACCGGGGGGGCTGGGTGGATGACACGGTTACTGAACCGGTTGTTCTCCTCCAGGGTGTGCCCAACGTTTCGTAGAAGATCAAGGTACTCATTCAGGTCGGTCGGATGGGGCTCCCTAAGGGCCCACGCATTCTGAACCTCTTGTCTGATGCCTGATCGCACCTTGTCTCGTACCTGCACAGGATCTGTATAGCTAAGGTTATTCATATATGGAATAATCTTATCCAGGTACTCATCGATGTGATGGGCCTTCATCACAAGATCTCGCCACACAAGCAGGGATCGTGCTCGCTCGGCCTGGTCTCCACCGAAACTTCGTTCCAGCTGTTCTCGAAACCCTTTCCACCTCCGCAAGGGGTTGGTGTCTTTGATAGGGATGCCAGTAGGCTTGGTGGCTTCCTTGTTATTGTGCCATGCAACCTCAGATATCATGCCTGGGCGGAGTCTTGAAGAAGAGGGATCACCAAGTTTACCTCATCCATGTCGGTTAACTTGCAATGCGTAAAGTATTCAAATTTGACCTCTACCAAGGTCAAGAAGCTCGCAAGTTCCGTGACTTTGCCCTTGAATAGAGGGATACCACCCAGCTTCTCTGGCTTCTTCTGCCAGTGTCTTGGTGTTGGCCTAGAAGCCGATCCACTACCCCTCAGGGCTCTCACCAGCCTCTTGGCCTGGGGGTCCCCCCATCGCTTATTCTCATTGCTCCAGTCATCCTTGCGAGCAGCAAGGAAGAGGGTCAAATCCGGGAGAGAATCTCCATTGTCATCATCATCCGAGCTGTCATGGTCAGAGCCCCCTGGATCTCCACCTGCTCCCAGCGTTCAACCCCCAGGTGGGGCATTTCCGTCCTGACTACTTCTGGTGTTCCCGCCTTGGGATTCCCGGGGTCTGTCGTACCTATCAAACCGTTCCCCGTGGCCATCCTGGTTACCATCCTCTGGGGGGTTAGCCCCTGATGGTCCTGATGCCGGTGGTGGAACAGGGCGTCGCCCACTCTCAGGAGTTGGGTTGGGCAACCTCAGTGTTGTCCGCAGAAAAGACTGCAACTCGAGACAACTCAGGGGTTGCATCGGGGGGCCAGTGTGCCTCCTTGACCCACAGTACCCACCTGTCGGTCGTCCATCTCCTTCCTTCTGCCTTCTTTTATACCTCACCGGCGTCCGTGGTCCCTTCCTACACCCATAGGAGTGGTAATCAATCATCACCATCCAGGTCCCCTCCGACTTACAGGCCGATAGACAGAACCCGTCTTGGCTTTCCGAATCGCCAGGTGTGTTGGTGGGGAGACCGGCGGGAAGACTTGGCTTCAAGGGTACCCTAGGGACGACCGGTGCCCAAGGAACGGAGCGAGCAGGCATGCCAGGTCCGCGAATTGGAGTCCTTCGTGACGGAGCCATGAGGGTTCGCGCCTTCTGGCGTCTCACCTGTTTGATGAAACCAGGTGACGCTGCGCGCAGTGGCAGCAACGGGGGGGTAGTCGATACTGCTGGTGGGAATGCTGTGGCAGGGAAGGTATTGGGAGCGGGCAACGAAACTGGCAGAGGTGTGGGTCTTGGGGCGGCGATGGGGGTACGGGAGTTGCAACTGAAGATGTTGCAGGGGAAATGTGCGGAGCCGGGGTCGGACGTGGAGTGAGGTTCGATGTATCTGGTGCCGTGATACCCTTCGGTTAGGACGTCCTTTTTCTTACTCCACCTGCATCAGTTGGCTCGACTGTCGGGCTCCCCGACATAACGCGGCCAATTGAGGGGGGGACCGACAGGGGGCCTGTAGATGCTCTTGAGAAGGAGGAGGTATAACTGTAGCCCTCACCTTTCAGGCTTTCCAACATCTGTATACCGATTGGCCTCCAGTATGCTCTCCACTGGTCGTCTCTGGCCCTCATGGCCAACCCCATGCCGAAATTCTTGGGCTTGGTATGGAGGAGTGGGAGTGGGGGCGTGGCCTCTAACATCAATACATCATTCTCAGCATCAATACTATACCCTCCCTCAAAAGCCTTTTCCAAGGCTGCCATACAAGTCTTCAATGCCTGCTGATCCCTTATAATCTGCAGGCATGCCTCCTGCCGCAACTTCATCCATTCCACCGCTGCCGTAGTGATCTGTGTTCGGAACACCTGCTGCTGCTGGTTGTTCCAGTTCTTCAGTTCCCGCTTCGCTTCCTCAATCGACCTGGCTACTTCGTGGACGATGTAAGGTTCGACGAATTCGCAGGAGAACTTGCTAAAGGGAACGCCATGCGGCGGGGAAGGGAGCATGTGGTTGACTAGGATAGGGTCCTGCAACAATGAGAGCGCCGCAGCGCGAGGGTCTGTAATCCGGAGGTCAAGACATTCAGCAGGTAACTGAATAGGAGCGGCCTCCAAGAGTAGCTAGTGGCCGTCCCAGTCGACACCGCGCACACCCGCAAAAACCGGCGCACGAAACGTGTTAGGGGTGTTCCCGTCACGGTCAAGGTCAGAATCAGGGTTGGATCCCATTCTAGTTCGAAGTTCGGTACTAGCCATTGCGGTTTTAACCCTGGGCTGCTTGTCCTAGCCAAGGTTACCAGTATTCACGCCGTGTCAGTGCCAAGGTCCGAAACAATTAATCAGCAGAGGAATTAAGCAAGAAGCTCGCTTAACGATATACTGTAACGGGGGCACCCCTGGAAAGATGGATCCCAAGGTTGCGACTGCACCGAACGACTTCAAACTTATCGCCAAAGGTTCACACAGATGTAAGCGTAAAAAAAACGGTAAAACTTAATATCGTTAAGCCTGATGCTTCACTCAATTAAGGTCTCGAGATGATTGATTGTTGGAGTAGGAGAGTTCTCACATAGACTTTCAGGTAGTTTTATCTTATGCCTGAAACTCCCCCATCAGCTTACTTGAACCATTTGAGTACACCCTTCTCCGCTAATGGTGGTCCGAGACGTCTCTTGGCACACCTTTCGGGCATGCATGTGTTGACACACTCTAGTCGGCGTTCGCCTTATGCAGTTTTCGTTTCTACGGTGCATTTTCATTTTCCCTGCCGGAATGAAAACTTCGGCACATCGGTGTCTTGCCAGTAGCTAACAGTCCAGGCACCTCATGAACTAGACTACCTATGACACCCTTCCCATATGCATTGATCTCTAGTGGACTCCGGAGGCTACCGTGAGCGGATCATCTATTTACAATTTACGGGTCTCGGGCTTCCAGTGTCTTCCGCAGGGCGCGGTAGTTCCGGAGTGATCGGATTGGCGCTACCCTTGACCACTACCTCGGATGTACCTTTCCTGTGCCAGGATACATGCTTTTGGTGTCTCTGCACTTCCCTTTCAAAGCCTATAGTGTTTGGAGCACGTTCAGGCTTGGGAGGTGTAAAACTTTCCGAGTCCCCCCGGCACCACCCGGGACTCCCTTTGGGACCCCCACGGTCAACACCCGTTAACTCGGTCAGTTTTGGTCTGTTTTGCGCCGAACAACTTGGAGGAGGTACTCGACCTTCCACCGTATGCCCACTTATATACCCTGCAAACAGCTTGCAGCCGACCAGATGGCAGGGACATAGACAGTGTTGCAAGCATGTCGCCAAAGATCACTCTTTACTAGACTGCACAGAACTACACAACCGTTTGCCCATGACGTCCGGGCCTCAAGGCGGGGCCTGAGGGTTATTATAGGAATAATGTCTTCAATTTACAGCTTCCTCGAAGCTATGTAGCTCGCCCAATAGCATCCCCCGGAACCCCAGATTCCAGTATCATGCATGGCTTCGTATGACAACCATTCCGGTCGTTTTCCCAAACTCCCGGTGGGACTTCGTATTGAAAGGTAAGGTAACTCAGGCCCTTTGGCAGGGTAACCCAAGCCCCAAGGCAGGGTAACCTGATCCTGAGGGTAGGGTAACCTGTCCACTGAAAAAGATAACTTTCCTCTGTTACCCTGCCTATCCCATTGCCCGAGATAGACGCTTCTGACCTTTCTCCCGTTCCCTGGCCTAGCTGAGCAACTGCCCCTTCAGATATCCCTAAGTACGCTGACACCGCACCCTGGTGTATCCCGGTACCCAAGTCCGTCACCATCCAATTCTGTTCATTCTTGGAGCCCGGGCCATCGGGTCTCCGTATGTAACGGGAGCAACCCTAGGAAGATGGATCCCAAGGTTGCGACCGCACCAAACAACTTCAAACTTATCGTCAAAAGTTCACACAGATGTAAGAGTAAAGTAGACGGTAAAACCTAATATCGTTAAGCCTGACGCTTCACTCAATTAAGGTCTCGAGAGGATTGATTGTTGGAGTAGGAGAGTTCTCGCATAGATGTTCAGGTAGTTTTATCTTATGCCAGAAACTCCCCCATCA
>PYWC01000008.1:2639022-2651303 GCA_003182015.1 Tuber magnatum | reverse complement strand
ATATTAAGTTTTACCGTCTACTTTACTCTTACATCTGTGTGAACTTTTGGCGATAAGTTTGAAGTTGTTTGGTGCGGTCGCAACCTTGGGATCCATCTTCCTAGGGGTGCCTCCGTTACAGCTCATAGTCCAACCTGTTCAATTATCCCAAATGGTCCAAGTTTTTTGTAGTCCAGCTTCTTCCAAGGCCTTGTAGTCCAAATATTGCATGGTATCAGTCAAACCTTATCGCTGACCCCAAGGTTTAGGTCTGGTTTCCAATACTTGTCGCTCTTTTCCTTTTGACTCCTTTGTGCTACAGTTATTATGTCTTGTATTGTATCATATATCTTCGCCATTTCTTGTACTTGTATTTTCTTTCTCCATAGTTGGTATTCTGTCAGATCAAATATCAGATCATATTCGTAGCTTGCAAAGAAGAGTGTCATCTTTATTCTTTCTTGTCTTCTGTTGTTTTAGGCCAATTCTGCTATTGATCGGAATTCCATCTAGTTGTCTTGCTGACAGTTGATGTGGGCTTGTAGATATTGACCTTATATCATATTCATTCACTTGGTCTGTCACTTCATTTGGGGGTCGAACGCCATACTCAAGTGTCAGCTGGCACTTAAATGTTATGTAATTTCTTTCCATACCTCTGTTGTGAATAGTAATCCTCTATTGCAAGTAATGTATTTTCGTAGTCCATAAAGTCTAAAGACTTGGTCTTTGAACAAGTTGAAGAATTGTGGTACTTTCGTATCTATTCTGTAGGATATAAAGTGTACTGTTTTTGTAAGTCAGTTGATAATGACCGATATGGCATCATGGCTGTTCAATACAGATAGTCCTGTGATGAAATCTAGTACTATACATTGTCATAGTCTTCCCGGAGTTTCAAGTGGTTTGAGCAGTCCGTAGTGTGCGTGTTTAACCATTTTTGTTTATTGACATATATCGCAATTCTTCAACCATCATTTGATATCATAATGTATTGATGGCCAGTGGTATGATCATTGAACCAATACTACCATTTTAGCAGTTCTGCCTGGTCCCACTTGCGGGATATTGTAATTTCTTCTTATCATTTCCATTCGTAAGGCTTTATTATTGCGAAGCCTTATTGTATCATCATACTATAGGTATCCTCCCTCTTCCCAGCATAGCTAGAGAGGTACATGTTTTCTTTGTTTTAGGCCTCCTCTTCTGGCCTCTTTAATCCTGTTAATTTCTCTGTTATTGACTCTGCTTTATTTTATCTATTCTTCATGTCAATGTGTCCGGTTTTCCTCCTTCCTTGCCTAGTTGGTATTCCATTTGCAGGTGATATTGACTTAATGATTTGCCTTACCTTATTTGTCATCCATTGAGTTCCTTGATAGTAGTAAATGCTAGTAAGTTCCTTTGGTCCGTAATAACTCTGATTACTGGGAAGCTTTCAGAGTTATACTTCCTTCGGTTCTGGAGTGTATAAACTAGGGCTAACAGTTCTTTGTCATAGGTATTACAGTTTCTCTCTGCTACTGACCTTGTTTTTGATCAAAACCTAACTGGCCTCCATAATCTGTCCTCCCTAAGCTGCGAGAGAATTCCAAAGTATGTGTAGTTGGATGCATCTGTCTCAGTCATGGTTACTAGTATAGAGTTGAAGTATTGTAGTATCATTATTGTCGCAAGTTGTTTCCTCAGTTCATCAAAGGCTCATTGCTCTTTGTTCTCCCATTCCCATTTGACACCTTTCTTCATGGTGTTGTAGAGTGGTTTGGCCACTCAGCTGAATCCTTTGATGCACCGTCGATATATATTACAGAAGTCTACAAAGCTCTGTATTCCCTTAATGCTTTTCAGTACTTTCCGGTTGTCAATAGCTACTATTTTAACTAGATTGGCTCGTAATCTGGCTGGGTTGACAATGAATCCTAGCTATCCGACTTATTTCACGTGGAAGTTGCATTTCAAAAGTTTCAGTTTGACCTTGGCTGCTCTCAATACTTGCAACATATTCTGGACATCTTGGTGGAATTGTCAAACATTTTCTGAATAGATGAATATATCATCTAGATAAATAATATAGTATATATCGAGGTATTTGCTCAACTTGGAGTTGATTCACGGTTGGAAAGTTGCTGTTGCATTTGATAAACCAAAGGGCATAACTAGGTACTCGTATAGTCCGTATTGTGTCCTGAAAGCTATTTTCCACTTGTCTCCTGTAGCTATTCTTATATTGTGATATACTTCTTTGATATCCAACTTCGTGTAGGCTTTGGCCCACACTAAGCTGTCCAATACTTTGTTGATCAATACTAGAGGGTTTTTGTCCTGTAGTAATACCACATTCAGTCCCTGGAAATATACATACAGTTCCAGTTTCCTGTCTTTCCTCTTAACGTATAAGATAGGTACCCCCACTAAGGAGGATAATAGTCTAATCAAGTGTCATTCAAGGTTCTGTTAAAGGTATTCTCTTAGCACTTTCAACTCTTCTTCCCATAATGGGTAGAGCATCATGGAAGATGCTGCCTTTCCTTCCTATAGTTTGATCTAGTGATCTTTGATTTTGTGTTTGGGAATATTCATTTATTCTTTTTCTTTGAATATATTGAGGTAATCATGATATTCCTTTAGGACTAGTTGCCTCAAAGTGGTCTTCTTCTTTTTAACTTCTTCTATTACCGCTTGCCGCATACTGATTATTGACAGTTCTGTGAGAGTTGGTCCATCTTCTTTTTTATCCTATTTGAGTATTCCTATCTGTTCCCTCCTCCAGTAGAGTGGATTGAAGGCATTTGCTGATATGAAAGGTATGCTTAGAAAGTTTCGCTTCTATTATTTTCGTGGCGTGTCTTCTGGATATTACATATAAGATGAACTAGCATAGTGTAATGGACGTGTCATGTGATTGTTGACAGAAGATCATGTGTTTGACCCCAGGATCTACTGGGGTATTTGAAGAATAAGATAAGTTCTAACAATATAAAGGTGATGTAAAACGCTCAATTACACTACCACTGAGAATCACCAACTGAGTGATTTTTACTGGGTCCTTAAAAGAGAATTCCTGGCTATACTTATAAGGTTAAATGAATTGATTCAGTCAATGGGTTGTGGAGAAAAATGTATACAAAGATTACTCAGCCACGTCAACTGATGGATACAAACCGGGAGGAGGTGGGCTACTCCAATAGGAGTCCCCAGCTACCTTATATGTAGCAAGACTAAATTTCAAGTCAGTTAGTAGAGGAATACAGAGGAAATCCTGCAGAGAGGATAATGCCCAAGAGATGATTGTTCATCCATACCCAGAGGCATGATAAGGTAGAGCCATCTGAAGGCCTGCTACACGCAGGGTTAACCATGAGCATCAAGAGGCTTAAATGCCAGTGGCAGGATAAGGAACAGGCATGCCTCCTGCAGGTTAATGCAGATGGATAATAAATGCAAATACATTGATAAGTCGGTCATCAGAGCTGATTACTTCAAATGCAGAGAAAGGAACTAGTAGCCGGTCGCTACAGTAAAACGGTTTGAGTGACTATAAGCAGAGAAGATACCGTGAGGTAAGAGATGAGAACACCCTCTCCACAGTCCGCACATATTAGAAGTCAAGTGGGGTAAAGGTTTTCAGGGTCTACAAAGTTCGCACCAAGGAAACAGAGGGAGATATGGGAATAGCAAATAGTCTGCAAACACCCAGACACAGAATACAAATGTCAAGGTGTCTCCCATACTTTTATATACATTATCAGTGCTGGAGAAGAGATACTATCAATATATTCATCATACAATGCACCTTAATTAATTTCCCTTTCAAGAACTTCAAATATAAGTGAACCTTCTTAGTATTTACTTCATTACTTATTGGGCCTTAGTCAGAACTTGCTTGGCCTTAAACTCGGCTGCCACCTAACACTAGGGTTCCTTATCCAGTATTGCCAAAAACGTCCTTGTCTTCTTTCATCTTGTCCAGGTTCTACACTTCCTGCATTTTCCTGGTATCAATATATTCGGTAATCATCCCAGCTATGTGATTCTATCTTTGGATTGGATGGTCCTTGGCTTTCAGGTTTATTAATAGGACTTGCACTTTGTCTCCATAGGCTGTGTCTATCACTCCAGCCCCTGTAACAATTCCATATTGGGTGGCCATACCACTATGTAGAATGATTTATACATAGGTGCCTTCAGAAAGTCCTATTACAATTCCTGTCAGTATTATCATTTGTCCCCTGGTGGGAGTACTTGTACCTTTTGTGCTGTATAGGTTGTGTCCCATAGCCTTTGTAGATTTCTCTGTTAGTTTTTTGACATTTGAGTATAACATTGGTACCCTTATGCCTTTGTCCTGTGCTGTCCATATGCAGGAACTGTGTTCTCAGGTTTTCTTGTACTGCTTGCACTTCAGGGATAGTTCTGATCATTGGGGAAGTTTCCAGATACAACTGCATACAGAGTTTGCTGTTGAAGTTGATTTAGCATTTTGCCCAATCAATATTTAGATTACGATATTTTAGCTATAGTGTTCCTGGTATAGCATTATGCTTCTGCAAATACTCTGCTTGAAATGTCATAGCTTTG
Source organism: Tuber magnatum (assembly GCA_003182015.1). Taxonomy (NCBI): domain Eukaryota; kingdom Fungi; phylum Ascomycota; class Pezizomycetes; order Pezizales; family Tuberaceae; genus Tuber; species Tuber magnatum. The sequence continues at coordinate 2,646,746 of PYWC01000008.1, read as the reverse complement.
TAATATGAGCCTATCTCTATTACTACTTGCGCTGTGTGGATGATTGAACCTGCTTTGTTTTTCGCTCTGTTGACTACCTATATGTTTCTTGGTTTCTTTATCCTTTTCAAGGGTAATCTATGGATCTTGTAGAACTCTTGGTCAATAAAATCCTCTGTGGCTCCAGAATCATGAATCCCATTTGTTTCCGAGTTATTGTTCATTGTGTATAGCTTTATCTTAATTATAGGATATTTATTGTTGTCATCGTAACTGTTCATATTATTGATTGTTGCCTTGTTGTCTTTTGTGCTTGATATCTGTGTGATACCGGTAGGTTTGTCTTGTTTGTTTTCTCTCAGGCCACTCTTTTCTGGGGACTTTACTCATTTAAAGCCTCCAACTTATTTGTCTTCCCAACTGCATCTACTATAAGAACTCAAATGATTGAACGCTATACTGGACGGTTAAATTAAGGTATATTTTGCCAAGAGATCAGTATGAGAGTCACACATATAAGTCTCACTAACACTTGGCAATCTGTTCATAGTGAAAATCTAGCTCTTCTTCCTCCGCACCGCCATCTAAACTATCAACAATCTCATTCACCTCCCCCCCCCTCAGATTTCCTCCCCTAGTCCCTTAACCCCTCTATGAGGACAGGATTTGCTAATCCTTTTATAGATATTTCATTATCCTCACGCCTATCGATGGGGAGTACGAGACCAACTGTACGGAAGGCCTGGTGAACTACCTCCACCCACTCAGTTGAAAAGTGTTCCCACACTTCACCAACTGCCCATGTTAGAGCTACTCTCCACGAGCCTATCATACTCCTAGTAAGTCTTCTTTCCTCCGCCAGTACCTTTTCCCCTACATCCTCAATGATTGCTAACTACTCATCCATCACCTCCTATATGGAACAGATAATAAAAACAAAAAGATAAGTTTTCCCCCTTCTTTTGTCTTGAATGTATGGGTGCTACCATTGAGTATATCTTTAAAAGGATGGTTGGTTGACATATCAAGAGGTTGCACAAGCCCTTTTTAGCCTGCAGGTATTACACTCGGTGTAATATTGTAGGTGGTGCAGGTATCCAAAACCTCCTTAGTTCTATGGCCTAAAAAAAGGTCTATTGCAAGGGGCAGGGGCTGACCTTCAAGAACAGGAACAGGTTACTCATCAAGTCACTCGAGCATGTTGCTCGAGTTGGCATATACAGTTAGGTTGAATTTTACAACAACCCAATCATTATATCGTGCTTACTCTGTACCTATAGTGGGGCCAGTCCCTTGGTCATGAAAGAAGAGGAGAAGTTTAACTCACAGAACCCAATCTGCAAAAATGGTAAGCTGGAAAGTCCCTTGTCTTTTATCCTATCCTGAATGGCCGGCCTGTATCCAGATACTTTTGTCACCAATCTGATTATAGGTTTAGCCTTCTAAGTATTCGAATAGGATTGGTGTTTGGTCCATGTTACAGATATCCTGTAACCGGTAATGACCAACTTGACAAGAGGCAAGTGGTTCCCTTTTGATATCATCATCTCGACAGATTTGGGAGTTACAGCGATTAAACTGTAGCCAACTAACTATTGTGGTACCAAATTCACTAGGCAGTTGACTTGCTTTATTGATGGCAAAATGGAGGCTAATTTGGTGCTATGACAGATATCAGTGGAACCAGCCACTTGAAAAGATAAAGGTACTCGCAGTACTATCAGCACTTGAATAGTACTTGCAAAAAAGCTCTCTGGTCACTCGGCAAAACCAGCTCCGCTGAACTGGTCTTCCCAATACTCTTCATTCTCGGAACTTTTCAAAAAGCCTTCTCTCCATCTCAGGCCACATCCTCCCCCTACCTCCTCCCATTGTTCTCCCCTGACCTCCTCTCCTTGAAGCAAACTTTCCATCCTCCCCCTCTTTCTTCTACCATGACAGATTTGTTGCTGAAATCTTAAACCTCTGAGCAACCTCTGCTCTTATCAGCTCGCATGTCTTGGTTGAACTGATTTGTATGTTTTCTCCTATCCAATATGATAGTACACGTAACTTAAAGTTAACTGTATAGGAATGGTATGGGTTTCCTACCTTTCTCTTCCCCACCCTTAAGAGCTACTCTAACTGCTTTCTCTTTGGCCCTATTTCTTTTTTTATGCCAGTATAGAATCGTTCTGCTGGCAGTGGAGGGAGATTGGGTTGAATAAGTAAACGGCCACAGGGCTGGGATGGCATAAGGATACTAGCTTGAGGTTGCTAGTTCTAAAAAATATAATTTGTGACATCAAGAGAATGTGTATTTAGAAATTAATACTTCTCTGTTTACATTTTGTTCAGGAATCACAATGCTATGGAGTTCTGGTAAGGTTCTAATGTTTTTAATTTATAATACTATTTTACCTTAAAGATATTTTCAACACATTAGCAGCAGTTTCACATATTGATTTAACTGTCTAGCCCAGTGTCCAATTATTCAAGTTTTCATGGTATTTCTTAGATCTATATTTCCTTTCCCTAATACTCTTTAATGAAGTAGCCTTCTAACCTGCATCAAAGGCATATGTTCTGCTTTTCCCTCTTTTGGTATTCTTGGTCCAATAGTCTTTAAAACTCTCTGTTTCTTCTCCAGGCCATGTCCAAGTCTATGAAATCCACAGCTTGTGATGGGTTGCACATAGTTGCTGGCCGATAGGGGCCATTGTTGTTTCATGGTATGGTTTGTTACATTCATGTCTGCTGTCTAGTTTTGGAGGTGTTGGACTAGGCTAATCTTATCTTCCTGGTTGATAGCCTATACCACAAAGTTCTTAGTAGTCGAGTATCTGTGGTCTGAATTCTCGTAGACTTTTTGTAGCCATTCATTCCTAGTGTCTAGCTGGGTGTGAAACTCTGTATTGTCATTGTGCTCCACTTCCACTACTATCATGAGAAACTCGTGCCAGAAGTCGGAGAAGTTATTTTCCCTTGCTTTATCTTGTTGACTTTGAGTTGAGCTATTTCTTTGGCATTCCAGTCTGTGAACTCTATTCAATGAGTTTCCTTAAACTCTACCCATATTGCCCACTCTCTGTCCCGCCTATCCTCTACATAGGACAGGATCCATTGACCACTAGATTCTCTCAAGAGCGATTCTGCATGGTATATTTTTATCGTATGTTTGCCTTTGTCATAGCCCTTGACCTTGAAGTACTATTCTAGTTGGCTCAGGAACACTCTTAGTTTCTCTCAGTCTTCTTCAAAAAGGTCAAGTTTTTTTGCTTTAGGTCTTGATTCTGAATAAGCTTTAATAGCTTCTAGGGATCTTGCTATTTGCTCTCCTGATATCATCAGACCTTGAGTAGTTGGCCCTGTTAGGGGTGCTGGCACCACCGCTAGGGCTATTCTTGGTAGTGGTTGTAAGGTTCTTTCAGGAGAATTGTCAGACAATGATGTTCGTTCTGGTATAACTGGGCTTGTAGCTCTCAGGAGGTGGTCTGCTGCTTCATCTAGAGTATTGTTGATCTTCTCTTGGCCTAGGGTATTGTCACAGGGATCTATATTTCCTTTCTCGTCTTGAGTGAACTCTGGGTTCCTGGGAGTTGCCCTCTTGCTATCATTCAATGTTATAGGAGACGTAACCAAATGTCATGGTTTCCCACTACTGATTATGCTCATGACAGATAACAGCTATTGTCCTCTGAACTACACTGCGTAGTATCGAGGAACTCCTGGAGTCTCTTGGCCCTATTTTGGGATTCTCACACAAGAATCGTTTTCTCCCCAGGACCAAGAGCCCTGCTTTTTCTATTGCTTGGTTAGTCTATATAGCAGATCGGTTTTTAACCCTATACCTTGCCGGTGTAGTAGAATAGTTTAGAATACAAAGTCTTTTGTCGTAAAAAACATAAAGTGGTAAATAGAAAATAACCAGATATGGTTGTGTGAAGAGTCAATGCATCGGTAAAAACCCAGTCATTATATTGACATATTCACACAACCCTCACCCTACCCTGATCCTCAACCCAAGGTTACATACGAAATGGATCATGATATCATATGATCTAACCGGGTGTAACGGGGGCACCTCTAGGAAGATGGATCCCAAGGTTGCGACCGCACCAAACAACTTCAAACTTATCGCCAAAAGTTCACACAGATGTAAGAGTAAAGTAGGCGGTAAAACTTAATATCGTTAAGCCTGATACTTCACTCAATTAAAGTCTTGAGAGGATTGATTGTTGGAGTAGGAGAGTTCTCGCATAGACTTTCAGGTAGTTTTGTCTTATGCGAGAAACTCCCTTATCCGTTTACTCCAACTATTTGAGTACACCCTTTGCTGCTAAGGGTGGTCCAACATGTGTCCTGGTACACCCTTCAGGCATGCATGTGTCGACACACTCTAGTGGGGGTTCACCTTATGCGGTTATCGTTTCTGCAGTGCATTTCTATTTTGCCCGCCGGGGTGAAAACTTCTGCGCATCGGTGTCTTGCCAGTGGCTAACAGTCAAGGCACCTCATGAACTAGACTATCTATGACACCCTTCCTATATACATTGATCTCGACTTGACTACGGAGGCTACCGTGAGCAGTTTATCTATTTACTATTTATGGGTCTCGGGCTTACAGGATCTTCCGCAAGGCACAGTTGTCCGAGAGTGATCCGATGGGTGCTACCCATGACGACTACCTCGGATCTACCTTACCTGTGGTAGGAGTCATGCTTTTAGTGTCTCTGCACGTCGGTTTCAGAGCCTATAGCGTTGGGAGCACGTTCAGGCTTCGTAGGTGTAAAACTCTCCCAGTCACCCCGGCACCACCCGGGACTACCGTTGGGACCCCCATGGTTAACACCTGTTAACTCCGCCAGTTTTGGTCCGTTTTACTCCGAACAACTTGGAGGAAGTACTCCACCTTCCACCCTAGGCCCCTTGCATATCCTGCGAACAGCTTGCGGTCGACCAGACGGCAGCGACGTAGACGGTGTTGCAAGCACGTCTCCCAGGATTCCTCTTTGCTAGACTGCACACAACTACACAACCATTTGCCCATGACGTCCGGGCCTCAAGGCGGGGCCGGAGGGGGATGATAGGAATAATATCTTCAATTTATAGCTTCCTCGAAGCTACGTAGCTCGCCCAATAGGATCCCCCGGAACCCCAGATTCCCGTATCATGCATGCCTTCGCATGACAAACATTCTTGTCAATTTTCCCGAACTCCCCGAGGGACTTCGTATTGAAAGGTAGGATAACACAGGACTCTGGGCAGGGTAACCTGATCCCGAGGGTAGGGTAACCTTGTCCAGCAGACAAGTTAACTTTTCCCTGTTACCCTGTCTATCCCGTCGCCGGCGATAGACCTTTCTGACCTGTCTCCAGTTACCCGGCCTAGCTGAGCAACTGCCCCTTCATAAGTCCCTAAGTCCACTGACACCGCTCCCGCATGTATCCAGGTACCTAAGTTCCAGACCAGCCAATCCTGTTCATTCTCGGAGCCCGGGCCATCAGGTCTCCATAGGTCAAGTACTTACTTGCCTGCCGCTTCCTATCAGTTCCCCTCAGGGCTACCTGTATGGGTATAGGTTCCGTTTGACATAGCTCATGTATGCTGGGTCGTTACATCACTCCCCTCTTCTCTACAGTCTGTCCCAGACCGTTAACATCGTCTCCTATTCCCACGACTCGATTCCCCCCAGACCCTATGGTCCCTGGGCTTGGACGGATATCTTTGGTGGAAATCCCGAATGGCCTGCAAGCCTGTCTCTTCTAGCATCTCATAGAGCTCCCATGAATTCCCCTCAGCCCCGCAGCCTTCCCATGAAGCCAGGTACTGGACAAGGCGCAACGGAAACGTCGCCTTCGCTCCCCCGCACCATCAGCTGTCCTCAACAGCTTCGATAACGTGACTGTGCTCGTTGTCTACAAGTTCCGGGGTAGGGGCTTCCTTTACCCTACCTGCTTCCGGATCATCACTATAGGGTTCGAGCAATGTGACATTGAAAACCCGCTGGCTGCTCCATCTAGTGGGCAATTGGAGTTCATAGGCTCGGTTACCCACCTGACATTTGACCATGAAAGGCCCAAACATCCCGTGGTCCGGCCTCTCCCTTGGACGCTTCTTGCTGATGTTTTTTCAGTTCAACATCACATGGTCCGCTTTCTTTGCCCATCCAGCAGCCACATCCCCCCGTGTGAAGTAGTCCAGTGATGGCAACCTTTTCTCATCATGCCATTTCCGTTGCCTTGCCTGTGCCCGTTGGATCATTTCTCGAATCTCTGCCCAGGTTCCTTCCCACTCCTTAACCAAGAGCTCACTACTCGGGTGTATTCTCTGGTTATCAGACGCGATACCCTACCAATTTGTCCTTGGGTTAAACCCACAGTTGATCTCAAATGCTGACAACCTGGTGGATTCTGATGTCGAGGTGTTGTACGCATACTCCGCCAGGGGTAACAGCGAAACCAGATCATCTTGTTGATAGGAGCAGTAACTACACAAGTACTGCTCCAGTTTTTGATCAACCCTCTCGGTCTGCCCATCAGTCTTCGAGTGGAATGCAGTCGAAACCTTTAGTTTCACTTGCAACAAGTGCATTAGACTCATTCAGAACTTGGATGTGAATCGGCTATCGCGGTCGGAGTTGATTAACTCAGTGAGTCCATGAAGGGGCCAAACTTCCTTCAGGAATATCAAGGCAAGGTCCGTGATAGGTACCTCTATGGTCAGGGGTATGAAATGGGCCATTTCCGAGAATATGGCCACAATGACCCAGATCTTGGTATACCCTTCGGACTCTGGCACCGCTACAAGGAAATCCATTGAAATCGCGGTCCACAGCCGCAGGGGAACATCAATAGGTTCCAGCAGCCCAAACTTCTTGGGCCTGATGGATTTATTTCTTTGGCACACATCACATGTCCGCACGTAGTCAGTGATGTGCTCATCCATCTTAGGCCAATAGAAGTTAGCCCTAACCCTGCCAATGGTCTTGTAAGTCCCGCAGTGTCCCGCGATTCAGGAGTCATGTTCTCCCTTCATGATTGTCTACTTCAGATTCTGACCCGGGGCACGCTCCGTCTCCGTTACAACTCCGGTCATTGAAAAAGATTTCCTAATCGGGAACAACTCAACACCAGAGAACTATCACCACAACCACGGGTCTCGCACCCCCCCTCTGGGGGGTGCTAGACCACTTCTTTTCCTGCCTCGCTTGGCCAGGCATTACCTATGGCCTCTACCTCCCCTCCCCCTGAGTTAATCCTCTTGGGGACACTCTCTGCTGTCAGGGACTGCCTCGCGGTGGTTCCTCCTCCCCGGATGCTATTAACTCCGCCCTGCTCTCCCATTTTTTCCCTGCCCAACCCAGCCATTCCGGTCCCCCGCGCATCCTCCCCGAGCTGGTTGCAGTCCTTCCGGTTACGTCTGCCGCAGTCTCCGCCACGCTCCACCGGTCCTCCTCCTCCTCCGTGCCCAGTCCCGATTCAATTCCATACGGGGTCTGGATGAGGGTCCACCACACCAACCCCTCCCTGCTCCCCCGCCTGCTCTCTCCTTTGCTGCCTCACGGCTACCACCCTGCCTTGATGAAGATCGCAAACGGAGTCGTCCTTGACAAGCCGGGCAAGCCCGACTACCCACCCCCACTCCTCTTTTCGAATTATCGTCCTCCGCCAAACAGTGTCCAAGATCCTTGAGAGGACAGGGGCATTACGCCTGGCAGCATTTACTCGGACGTCCGGCCTGCTGAACCTGCCGCAGTGTGGGCC
>PYWC01000008.1:2624155-2634945 GCA_003182015.1 Tuber magnatum | reverse complement strand
GGTGGATGACATGGTTACTGAACTGGTCGTTGTCCTCCAGCGTGTGCCCAACCTTCGGGGGAAGATCAAGGTACTCATTCAGGTCGGTGAGATGGGGCTGCTTAAGTACCCACGCATTCCGAAACTCTTCTGTGATACCGGATCGAACCTTGTCTCTTCCCTGTACTGGATCTGTATAGCTAAGCTTATACATAGAATCAATTATCTTATCCAAGTACCCATCCATGTGATGGGGCTTCATCACAAGATCTCGCCACTGGAGAAGTGATCGATCTCTCTGGGCCTGGGCTCCGCCGAGGCTTCGTTCCAGTCGTTCTCGGAACCGTTTCCATGTCAGTAAGCGGTTGCTGTCTTTGACAGGGATAGCAGTGCGCTTGGCGGCTTCCTTGTTAATGTGCTCATGCAAATCCAGATACCATGCCCGGGCGGAGTCTTCAAGAAGAGGGATCACCAAGTTTACCTTATCCATGTCGGTTAACTTGCAATGCGTAAAGTATTCAAATTTGACCTCTACCAAGGTCAAGAAGCTTGCGAGTTCTGTAACTTTGCCCTAGAACGGAGGGATGCCACTCAGCTTCTCCGGCTTTTTCTACCGCTGTCTTGGTGTTGGCCTAGAAGCCGAACCAGTACCCCTCAGGGCTCTCGCCAGCCTCTTGGCCCGACGATCACACCGTCATTTCTTCTCATTACTCAAGTCATCCTTGCGAGCTCCAAGGAAGGGGGTCAAGTCCGGGAGAGAATCTCCATCATCATCATCATCGGAGCTGTCATGGTCAGAGTGCCCTGGATCTCCGCCCGCTCCCAACGTACCACCACCAGGTGGGGGATCTCCGTCTCCACTACCTTCGGTGTTCCCACCTTGGGATTCCCGGGGTCTATCGTACCCATCAAACCGTTCCCCCTAGCCATCCTGGTTACCATACTCCGGGGGGTTGGCCCCAGATAGTCCTGATGCCGGTGGCAGAACAGGGGGTCACCCACTCTCAGGAGTTGGTTTGGGCGCCATCTGTGTTATCTGGAGAAAAGACTCCAACTCTTGACAACTCAAGGGTTGCATCGGGGGGCCAGCGTGCCTCCATAACCCACAGCACCCACATATCGGTCATCCGTCTCCTTCTTTCTACCTCCTTCTATGCCTCACCAGGTTCGGTGGCCACTCCCTACACCGATAGGAGTGGTAATGAATGCACCCCATCCGGGTCTCTTCCGACATACAGCCCGATAGACAGCGCTCACCTTGGCTGTCTGAATCGCCACTTATGATGGTGGGGAGACCTGGGGAAGGCTTGGCTTCGAGGGTGCCGTGGGGACGACCGCTGCCTGAGGAACGGAGCCTGCCGGCGTCCCAGGTCCAGGAATTGGAGCCCCTCGTGACGGAGCCATGGGGGTTCGCTCCTCCTAGCGTCTTACCTGTTTGACGAATCCAGGTGACGCTGCACGCAGTGGCCGAAACCCTAGGGTAGCCGATACTGCTGGTGGGAATTCTATGGCAGGGAAGATATCCGGAGCGGGCAATGAAACTGGCAGAGGTGTGGGTCTTGGTGCAGCGATGGGATGTACGGGAGTTGCAACTGAAGGTATTGTGGGGGGAATGTTTGGAGCTGGGGTCGGACGAGAAGTAGGGTCTGGTGTATCCGGTGCCATAATACCCTTCGGTTTGGACGTCCTTTTCCTTATTCAACGTCCATCAGTGGGCCCGACCATTGTGCTGCCCGACCTACTGCAGGCAATTGAGGGGGGGACCGACAGGGAGCCTGTAGATGCTCTTGGGAAGGAGGAGGCATAACTGTAGCCCTCACCTTTCAGGCTTTGCAGCATCCGTATACCAATTGGGCTCAAGTATGCCCTCCACAGGTCGTCTCTGGCTTGCATGGCCAACTCCATACTGAAATTCTCGGGCTTGGTATGCACAAGCGGGAGTGTGGGCGCGGCCTTTAACATCAGTACATCATTCTCAGTATCAATACTATACCCTCCCTCAAAAGCCTTTTCCAAGGCTGGCATCCAAGTCTTCAATGCCTGCTGATCCCTTATAATCCGCAGATATGCCTCCTGCTACACCTTCATCCATTCCACCGCTGCCATAGTGATCTGTGTTTGGAACACCTGCTGTTGCTGGTTGTTCCAGTTCTTCAGTTCCCGCCTCACGTCATCAATCGACTTAGCTACTTGAGGGACAATCTAAAGTTTGACCAATTCGCGAGAGAACTCACTAAAGGGAACTCCGTGCGGTGGGGGAGGGAGCATGTTATGGACCAGGTTAGGGTCTTGGAAAAATGAGAGCGCCACGGCGCGAGGGTCTGTAATCAGGGGGTCACGACATTCAGCAGGTGACTGAATAGGAGCGGCCTCCGAGAGCAGCTGGTAGCCTTCCCAGTCGATACCATGAACATCCACAAAAACCGCTGCATGAAACGTGTTCGCTGTGTTCTCGTCAAGGTCAAGGTCCGAATCTGAGTTGGATTCCATTCGTGTTCGCAGTTCGGTACTAGCCCTTGCGCTTTCCACCCGGGGCTGCTCGTTCTAGACAAGGTTACTAGTTTTCACACAAGGTCAGTGCCAAAGGTCAGAAAAACAATTAATCAGTAGAGGAGTTAAGCGAGGAGCTCACTTAACGATATACTGTAACTGGGGCACCTCTGGCAAGATGGATCCCAAGGTTGCGACCGCACCGAACAACTGCAAACTTATCGCCAAAGGTTCACACAGATGTAAGAGTAAAGAAAACGCTAAAAGTCAATATCGTTAAGCCTGACCCTTCACTCAATTAAGGTCTCGACAGGATTGATTGTTGGAGTAGGAGAGTTCTTGCATAAACTTTCAGGTAGTTTTATCTTATGCCAGTAACTCCCCCATCAGTTTACTCCAACCATTCGACTACACCCTTCTCCGCTAAGGGTGGTCTAACACATCTCAGGGCACACCCTTCGGGCATGCATCTGTCGACACACTCTAGTCGGCATTCACCCTATACGCTTATCGTTTCTGCAGTGCATTTCCATTTTGCCCGCTGGAGTGAAAACCTCTGCGCATCGGTGTCTTGCCCATGGCTAACAGTCAAGGCACCTCATGAACTAGACTATCTATGACACCCTTCCCATATGCATTGATCTCTACTGGACTCCGGAGGCTACCATGAGCGGTTTATCTATTTACTATTTGTGGATCTCGGGCTTCTGGGGTCTTCCGCAGGGCACGTTAGTCCGGGAGTGATCCAATGGGCGCTACCCATGACCACTATCTCGGATGTACCTTACCTGTAGTAGGAATCATGCTTTTAGTTTCTCTGCACTTCCCTTTCAGAGCCTATAGCGTTGGGAGCACGTTCAGGCTTTGTAGGTGTAAAACTCCCCCAGTCGCCCCGGCACCACCCGGGACTACCTTTGGGACCCGCACGGTTAACACCCGTTAACTCAGTCAGTTTTGGTCCGTTTCATTCCGAACAACTTGGAGGAGTTACTCCACCCTCCACCCTATGCCCCTTATATATTCTGCGAACAACTTACGGTCGACCGAACGGCAGTGACGTATACGGTGTTGCAGGCATGTCGACTAGGATTCCTCTTTGCTAGACTGCGCACAACTACACAACTCTTTGCCAATGACGTCCGGGCCTCAAGGCGGGGCCGGAGGGGTATGATAGGAATAATGTCTTCAATTCATAGGTTCCTCGAAGCTACCTAGCTCGCCCAATAGCATCTCCCGGAACCCCAGATTCCAGTATCATGCATGCCTTCCCGCGACAAACATTCCAGTCAACTTTCCCGAACTCCCCGAGGGACTTCGTATTGAATGGTAGGGTAACTCAGGACTCTGGGCAGGGTAACCCAAGCCCCAAGGCAGGGTAACCTGATCCCCAGGGTAGGGTAACCTTGTCCAGTGGACCAGATAACTTTTCCCTGTTACCCTGTCTATCCCGTCACCGGCGATAGACCTTTCTGACCTGCCTCCAGTTACCCAGCATAGCTGGGCAACTGCCCCTTCATAAGTCCCTAAGTACGCTGACACCACTCCCACGCATATCCAGGTACCTATGTCCCTGACCAGCCAAACCTGATCATTCTCGGAGCCCGAGCCATCGGGTCTCCATAGGTCAACTACTTACTTGCCTGCCGGTTTCTATCAGTTCGCCTCCTGGCTACCTGTATGGGTATAGGTTCCATTTGCCATAGCTCATGTATGCTGCGTCATTACACTGGGCTATCTGTACAAAACATAAAACAATCTCCTGATCTACAAACAAGGTCATGTGCGAAAGATAAGTGAGTCTCCCTTGTCAGTAAGACTTACCACCAAGCCTAGACCTATTCCCTGAGATTCACTATGCACGATGCGTGAAATATAAATTAAATGTAAAATATAAATCAAATATAAACAAGCCCCTTGACCTGCTAATAAGGTTATGTGTGAAATAATAATTTAATCCTATGACCTCTAGTCAGGTTATACATAAAACCTATTCCTTGCTTCCGTCACTTGGCTAGCACCCCTCTAGCCAGATCGTGACAGCCACCCTCAGTGGGAATGTTATTGGCACAGCTCTTAGTTCTACTAAAAGGATTTCAAGCGAACAGGACTAGTAAAAGCAGTAGGCCAAAAGCAAAGAAAACTTATATCTTTATAGGTAAAAGAACAAAACTGCAGGAATTTTTCTCCTATCTTGGAAGGTACTTTCCTGTCCATATCTATAGGAAAGATTCTGATACTATCAAGAATATATACATGAAATCTCTACTCTGTAACACAGCAGCAAATGGACAATCCCTTATGTTGAAAAAACTAAGAAAAGGGATTGAGAATTATGAGACAACTTCAAAGAAGTCCTCAAAGAACCTTTTAGAGATATTAATATAAAAGAAGTACTATTAAACAAATTAGACACCATGGAACAAGGCAAAACAAATATGACAGACTTCTAGAATGAATTCTAGTTTTTCACTATAGAAGCAAAATATGATAAGACTACTCAGTAGTACTGTCTATTAAAAGTATACAACCCCTAGTTATAAGATATATACAGCAAAGTAGAAATCAAACTTATAACTATGACTAACTTCACAGTGCGGGCTATCAAAAGGGAGCAATGATTGGACATGGTCAAACATATACAAGAAGGAAAAATAGTGACTGAATACAAGCCCACACCCCACAACCAAGATGGTCTGTTCTGATTAGTGCCACTCACTACTTCCCCAGAGGGTGATGCCATAGATCTGGATACAACCAAAACGAGATTGAATCTCAACTTGGTACAACAAGAATTTTAAGGAAGAATGACAGGCAAACTATGTCTTGAATGTGGAAGAAGTGGCCATATACTACATATCTGTTGGCTAACCAGGAAGAGTTGAAATAGGGCCCAACTAGGCAAGGGTGGATCACTAATTCCAGAACAATTTATTCCAATTACAACTAGGTTCTGCAAAAGGAACCTCAATATAGGAAATAATGAACTGCAAAAAGAGGGCAGTTCCTAGCAATAGATGGTTAAAGGAATAGGATATGACTAAAACCTATTACTATAGCAAATGACTATATGGACCTGTATCTGAAAATACTAGAACATGGAAATAATCATATTATAGTTAAGACAGTACTATATAATAAATAAGAAATGGTTATGATACATGTAATAGTCAACCCAAAAGTGGTGAAGGACTTTATCAATCAAGGAATATGTGACAAATATGGCCTTACAACTATCCAGGCTAAAATACCAAAAGAAGTACATTCCAGAGAAGGAAAAAGAAGTTCGATAAGGCCAATTATGTATATGGTACTAGTACTTATAGATATTAGTAGCTATAGAGAAGTAGTAACTTCCTAGGTAGTCACTATACAAAACTGTGATGAAGTTCTAAGTAGGCGATAGTTATGATAACATAGTGCCACTCTAGAGTGGGAAAACAATAAGATTATATTTGTGAACAAATGATGTGTAACTAAGTCTCTCTACAGTTCAATGGTAGTATATATGATCTCTAAAGTGGAAGTCCAGAGGAGAACTTAATCAAAAAGTTCTCTCATATCCAGGCTCTGAAAGATCAAAAAGCTCAGAGCAGCCAATTGGATCAATGGATCTAAGTTAAAAAGTTGACATCAGAATGAAACATGCCTACTAAGGGTTTAGTAAGAGTGGCCTGATGTGACCTGTATATCAATGAATAAGAGACAATCCCTACCCAGGTACAGAGGATAATAGCCAAAGAAATAGCCATTGGGCTACTATAAGGTATCTATAGATAAATTGCTCTATACAGCAGTTTCGTAGTAAAATACAGACTTATAACTAATACTAGAGCAATAGATAATGATTATAGGAATGAAGTAATAGTAGTTCAGGCAAATTGAGGTGACTACAAATACCTGGTAAAGAAGAGGAATAAGATTACAGAGTTGATTATTGAGAAGATCAATGAAGAGGAGCTCCAAGAAGTAGAGACTCTCAATAAGACTACCCAAGGAATAAAAGGATCTGGATGTTCAGAATAAATACCAGGTAAGGGTCAGAAAAGCTTGAAACAAATTGAGATCTATGATATAATAGTATTAGCAGTTGGCAAGTTCTACTACTATGAGGAGAATACGTGTATTGTAAAGCTATAATAAAATCAGAAACCAACTACTCTGGCCCAGATCAATATCAGTACTAAACTGGCAATTCAACATAAAGACTGAAAGGATGAAAAACTATTAGGCTAGTTGATATTGAAAGAATACTACTAACATTTGGTACTATTATAAGGAAAGGACACCACCAAGCTACTACCATACTACAAAGGGGTTGACTTGGAAGTCCAGTTCAAAAAGGATACCTTGTACCCAAGAAAGAAGATTTTTCCACTAGACTATACCAAATTATGGGAATATAAGGCTAACATTATGCAAAATCTACAAAGAGGATGGATAAGAGACTTCTTTGCAGGTGGAGTGGTACTACTTCTATTTGTATAAAAAGAGAATTGAAAATTATGGCTATGCATTGATTATCATATCCTTAATAGAATTGCAATAAAGGATCGATACCCTCTTCTACTGATATCAGAAGCTAGAGACACATTAGAAGCTATCAAATAATTTACTGGCTTCTTAACATTAATAAAGCATACCACAATATTTGGATAAAGATAGGAAATAAGTGGAAGACTACTTTTGCTATGTGATACAGGAAGTATAAATATCCAGTCATGCTGTTTGGAATAACCAATGCTTTGGCAATGTTTCAACAATGGATCAATAGAGTCTAGAACCAGTATCTAGATATATGTTGTATTATCTACTTGTATAACTATGATGGATTCCCACTACTCTGTTTGTCGTAACAGATAACAACTTAGTTGGAGGCTGTACTATGTTGTATTCTGAGGCTCTTTGAGTATCCAGGCCCTATCTTAGTATTCCTACATAAGAATCAGCTTCTCACCAATGCTGAGAGTCTCAGTTATTGTGTTAATAGTTATCCATATTACAAAATGAACTGGAGCGTACAGGCTTTGTATCTCATAAAGTTATAAGCAGTACAGAACAATAGATAGTTGCATGAATAGCAATCCCATCTGTGTAGTCTATGACTTTTATATAGTCCTCTTCCTGCAACCCTAACCCTGCCAAGCCATAGCTATGACTTGTGTGAGATTCTCGTGACTCAGGGTCACCTGAGTTGTCTACACTACCTACCAAATCACCTGACTACCATAAGTTGTAGCTACAACTCATATATAACTATATGATCTACTAACGAGGTCATGTGTGAAACATAAACAAGTCTCCAATGCCAGTAAGCCTTACTGACAAGTCTAGACCTATCCCATAATGTCAATCGTACATTATATGCAAAATGTAAATCAAATATAACAAACCACACTATCTGCTAACGAGGTCATATGTGAAACATAAATCAAATATAAATAAGTCCCATGACTTGCTAATAAGGTTATGTGCGGAATCCTAACTTAACTCCATTACCTTAATAAGATCCTGTGTCAAACTTATTCCTTGCTTCTGTCACCTGACTAGTACCCCTCTTGCCAGATCATAACAAGTAGCTGATATTTAATGTCCTAGCCCTGCTCAATGCTAGCTGTCCATTAGCATAAAGAACATCTCCCAAACATAAGTATCTGCAGAGTTACAATTTGTTATAGAAGTAGTGTTTACCCAAATAAGATTCTGAATATGTACTAACTTTAATATCTAATCTCTCTAGTATCTCTTAGATACAGCAGCCAATACTAGTTGTCCTAGTTGTACTAAGCACCAAATTTCGAGAGCGGTAGATAGGGTCTACTTGATACCAGTATCAGTTGAGTTACAACCTATTAGAAAGCGTCCCCTATCGGTAAGATCCTAGGTATGTACCAACTTTGATGTCAGATCCCTTGGGTGTCTCATAGACCAAGTTACTAATACTTAGCACTCTAGCTCTACCCAGTGCCAGCTTTCCAATATAGTAAAGGGTGTCTACTCAATAACAGTATCTGCAGAGTTACAGCCTATTATGCAAGTAGCCTTTACTAGCAAGGTTTTGAGTATGTGTTACATATAAGACGAACTGGCATAGCATAATGGGCATGTCACATGATTATTGGCAAAAGGTCACGTGTTTGATCCCAGGGTCCGTCGGAGTATTTGGGGAATGAGTTAATTTCTACCAATACAACGCCGGCACAAAACCCGCATTTACGCCACCACCGAAGGTCGCCGACGGAGGGGTTTTCGCTCAATCCTCAAGAGAGGACTCTCAGCTACCCTGACAAGGTCGAACCAACTAAATCAGTCAGTTGGTTGTGGAGATAAACACATACAAAGATCCCTCAGCTGTGCCAATTGATGGATGCCAACCGGGGGGAGGTCGGCTACTCCGATAGGAGTCCCCGGCTGCCATGAGGGCAGTAAGACCGAATTTCAAGTCCACTGGTGGAGGAATGTGGAGGAAAATCCTGATAAGGGAACAACGCCCAAGAGACGATCGTTCACCCACAGCCCAAAGGCATGACAAGGTAGAGTCAGATGAGGGCCTACCACGTGCAGAGATCAACCCTGAGCGCAACAAGGCCTAACTGCCACTGGCACGATAAGATAGGAACATGCTTCCTACGGGTTGATGCAGACGGATGGGATATCCACCTGCATTGATAAGTCTGTCGCCGGAGCTGATCACTCCGTATGTAGAGAAAGGACCAGTAACCGCTTGCCACAGTGAAGGGGTTCAAGTGGCTATGATTAGCGCCGGTGAAGCAAGAAGAGGGGTAGGACACCCTCCCGGCTGTCCGAGGAAATCAGAGTCAAGCGGGGTAAAGGTTTTCAGGGTCTACGAAGTTCGCACAGAGGAAAGTGGGAGGAATAGACAGGCCACGAGCACCCAGACACGGAATATAAATATCGAGATGCCTCCTACACTTTATAGAACATCAGCGACGGAGAAGAGATCTTATCAATATATTCGTTCTACGATACAAACCCTACCTTTCTTCTGAACATATAAGTGAGCCTTCTTAGGAAGCACTTTGTCACGTATCGGGCCTTAGTCCAGACTCACTTGTCCTTAGAGTCGGCTACCGCCTAACAGTATATACTAACTTTGACACCGGATTCCTCAGAACACTCTTGGACATACTAGTAGATACCCGGCACTCTGATTCTATTCAGTACTAGCCTTCAAATACAATATATAACATCTATTTAACACCTGTATCCATAGAGTTACAGTCTGCCATGAAAGCGCTTTTTATTGACAAAGGTACTAACTTTGATAGCAGATCACTTGATTCCCTCTAGGACACAGTATCTGATCCTTAGCACCTTAGTCCTACCAAGCGCCAGCTTTTTAAAACAGTAGAGAACATCTACTTGCTACCAACATCTGTTGAGTTACAGCCTATTATGAATATAGTCTTTCCTGGAAGCTGGGATGTTCTATCTATAAGTCTGCTATGTATACTCATACAAAAACTATAAGAAATCTATGATAAACTACCATTTGGCAAGAAGACACAATAGTAAATAGTAAATATTTAGCTGTGGCTTGGATTCAAAAACTGGTCACAGTAGTACTCTCTTCTCAAAGATCATGCTATATTCTGAGTTTTAGTATAATATTTTATTATATTCTAAGTTTCATGGTAATTTTTGGTTCCGTTCTAACTTTTAGTATAGGGTTTGGTTGCATCCTGAGTTTTGGTATGACTTGCTACTAGCTACTATATCCTGAGTCATGGTTTGTGTCCTGTGCATCCTGTGCATCTGATGCACAGGACACACAGGATGCAGGTTATTTTTTTGCTAATATGTGTTATGAAGTATACTTTTATGTTGTATTATTGAGTATGTTTGTAATAGATACTATCAAATATAATATTTCCTACTAGTTAGTACTCTCAGATATAGGTGACAATATCTTAGCCTTATTCTCAAGAGCCTTCTTCCTCCTATTCATCATACTAATAGTTATACACTTGAAGCTTCTATCCAATGATCCACTTATGTGAGTATTCTCCAGATATAACAATTTAGACAAAGAAGTAAAGTAGTAAAGTTATAGGTAAGAAGATACAAAGATGATAGTATGAACAGCTCCTCCTTTTGGCTTCCTCCAACCTCTTATGTACTTGCTCTTCCTGTGACTTTAACCCTATAACTCATAACTAAGAGTTATTCTCTATTCTTATAATATAGTTATATGTAACCGGTACGGGTTACTAGGGTTTTATGTTTGATTTCACAGTATCGTTTGATACTTGTATTGTTTCGTGTGCTATCGGTTGATACACACAATGTTTTATGTTTGATTT
>PYWC01000008.1:2611844-2623982 GCA_003182015.1 Tuber magnatum | reverse complement strand
AAAGACCGCTGATTCCCGCGATGGAAACAGCAGACTTCGACAAACAGTATTCTTAAATATACTTGGTTGAACGGTTACTTCTTTGATCTCCTATTACACCCCATTCGAAGCCTCCTTTAGTTAGCAGTGCTCTCTTTTTTTTGATCTTTTTGCCATCTGCTCCTATCGTACCGCTACGTGACTAGGGCCAGGCCCGAACACGTTACATTATAGGTGTCAATTATATCACATGTATGAAACCTACAACTTATAACCTGAATCATGTGCAAAAGTCATAACATTATCTGACTTATATTTCTAAGTTACTCAAATACATCAACCAATCAAAATATATCAATAACTTATAACTATTAGTTATACAAAATCTCATGACTTGAATGTGAGTTATAGTATAAAACCTTCCAACACCTCAATCAATTCCTACAATGTTCTAACTCAACCAATTCCCACTGGAAAATACAGTCTTACTTAGTTTCTGTCTGTAATATAGAGAGGAACAATATTGTATAGTCTAAGTTTTTCCTGTTTGTTGTTTTGCAGTTATTTTTGTCAATAAACAATATTATTGATATTTAGTTTTAAATTACTAATTCATAAATAATTGCTCAAAATGCTAATATTTTAAAATATTTATTGAAAAATATTTATCTATTGATCAATTCAAATTCAGGTTTATTCAACTTTATTCTAATAGATAATAACTTTATTATATTCATTTTAAGTAACTTTATAGAAGTAATTATTGTTCAGATTTTACTGATAGTAAGTTTCTTTTGACGATATAACTTTTTTCTATAAACCTTACTAGTATGTAATATAGAACTTGAAGTAATATATTGTTATCAGTTTACTAGTACAATAAAACAAGTTTTATTGACTAAATAATAAGCAAACTTTATATTACTAGATTAAAAATACTCTTGTATATAAATATTTGAAGATATCTATAATTATTAAAGTTATTCTTAGACTAATTAGTAATACATACTTTTATAAGTATTTATGTTTTATTTCTGCTATTTTTTATCTTAAGTCCATTGATTTTTATATGGTTATATATTTTTATAAATTGTACCAAGAATTTTGCATTCTTGCTTTTTCAATCCTACTTATATATAGAATTAATTAACATAATTTAAAGAAAAATAAGATAAAAATAAAGTTCTATTTTGTAGTAAAACCTATAGTATTCTATATATAGAACTTTCTGATATAATGAACCCTTTTAGATAATATATACTATACTACTCATACCAACAATTTGTACTCAAATGTGAACCCAAGACTATTTCTGACAGTTCTCTTACCCTGATCGGGATTTCCTATTACTTTATCCGTATACTCGAGATCCTGCGTTATCTTATCCCTATACTTGAGATTCCACGTGACGTTATCTATATGATTGGGTTCCCACATGACTTTATCCATATAATCGAGATCCCACGTGACTTTATCTGATACCCGGCCGTAAAGCTAGCCATCTTGAGCCCTCTGAACAGGCTGAATTCGGTTAGCGTCTTCCGCTGTTTTGGGACCTCGTCTATATCCTCCTTACGGATCATCCCACCTCTCCCTTCTGCAACCATCAACATCCCAGCTAGGGAGTTCGCACTCGCGCGCGCGACTACAATACACTCTCACAACTCGAATACAAGATACAATTTACCGGTGAGCCTGTCCCACGCTTGCTAGCTTTCTTATCTTTCTTCCAACTTCATCCTCTTTTACCTGAAAACAGTATAAAGTACAGGTGGTATTTAAAGAGGCCGGATTTGTTATAAGACAGGAATATCTGCTATTTTATCGCCAGGCGATCGCTTTAGTACTAACACTTTTGATTTCTAGTTCGCAACGTATTAGTTGCGTCTCCCACTAACAGCAAGATGTTGGAAACTGCAATCTTCAAACCTTATAACCGGAGCCTGGACGAGGAGCAGTGGCCCCAGCTTGAGTTAGGTAATGTCGTTGTCTACAAGCATGTGGCGGATGGACCGGATGAAATTTGCGATTTGCTCGACATACATTTCACAAAACCATTGAGAATTACGGGTACTCTGTCCCAGATACCTGCGAAATACGGGAAGATCGTAATCGGTAAACAAAACGAAACCCGAAAATCCAATTGTGATTTATACACTATATACTAACCTGGTACCAAACAGATAATCCTGTAATTGGAGAAAGATCAAATTCAATCAAGACCGCAGCCGCCCTTGCCAAGAGCCTATACGGAGTTACTATTACGATTCCCAATGTTCATACTTACGCACTAGAATCCTACAAGAACCAGCGAACAAATTCTACAATTTGGGCACTCGGAGGTGCGGCTTGGTACGCGATTTCTCCGGCGCCTGAATACTGCGAACATTTCAACCGCTCTCTAGAGAAGGCTCATGCGTGGGACCTTGTGATGGCATTAGCTGAATCTGAGGGATTCAAGGACGTTACTGTTAAACAAGTGTTTGCTAAAGTAATCCTTTCGATATTCGTATCCTACTGCTCCAGCAGCTGACGATTATTATTCCAGTACTTTCGGAAGCATCCAAGTTGCAATAGCGTCAACGGTGCAGAAACTAAATTCAGGGAGTTCCGAACCTTCCTAGTAGCGAAAATGCTGGAGAACATCGACCGTACACCTGGCGCAAAGCGTATAAGCACTAGAGCCAAGTGGCGGAATTTTTGCCTCTGGAAATGGCTAACCGCTGAATATACTGTATGATAAGGTTCCAATCGGTTGAGCACTGCTAACTTTATCTTTAGGGAATTGTTGAGGAGGTGCAGAAATCTATAAAGGCAGGAAAAATAGTTGGAAACCCTTCCACTAATAAGCTAGCCTTCTCCCTAGATACTCAATATGGGTTTGACTCACTTGAGTCATTCACACTTGAGCGAAAACCTGAACCCTCCCAATTAACTATTCAATGGTTGATTTCTTTTGTCACGAAAAAGTCCGGCTCAGACGCTCAGGACGTTCAGTTACTTTTGCAGGGACAAGCCAACGCCTTAAGCACCTTAATGGCGCGCAGTCGCCAGGTCGACTGGGTTCAGTCCAGTTTGTATAGCGACTTGTTACTTATGTCGGGCGAAGCCCCGCCCGACGGCAACAATGATGAGGGGACCGGGGGGGGTCCGGCCCTGAGGGTTAAGAAGAACAGTGGCTCCGGCAAAGGCAAGGCAGAGACCACCGCCAACCTAAACCCCGCTGAGGGCTGTTCTGGAGACGCGCCCGATGGGATCAACGACATGGAGCAAGACAACGACCATTTCTCCTCTCCTCACGCCTCACCTCAACCTCCGAGATCCGCTAAAGGAAAATCTGTTTTAAGGCCGATTATGACTCCCTCTGTCCAGCAGAAGTCCGGGGAAGAGAGCGGGGTTTCTTCTCCACCCTCCTCCCCGCCCCCGTCCCCCCTTTCAACTCCCGTTACTGTTGAAAAGTTGGTCGCTCCAGGCCCTTCCACTCTTCACAAGAGAAAACTGGGTGGTAGCGCGACAAACCCCGAAGAACCAACCAAGCGCGGCCGTGTTGCCGAAGGATCCTCATCGGAGGGTGCTGACAGCGGAGATGGAGGTAACGCCGGCAAGGAATGGCCACCCTTAATCCCCGGTCAAGGAAGACCTCCAATCAGGATCATCCCACTCCCAAGAACGGATCCTGACGACGGCGGGACTTTCTGGCGCTGTTATCTCCCGCGCTGTTTGACTATTATACCCGAGGCCGATACTTGGGCCGGAAGGTCTGCTGTCCAAGAACACCTAAACGAACATTATAAGGCCCTTATCCGCGCTGGTCTCAGCATCGATGAGTTTCCCCGCGCGGATCGTAGTGTCGAGTTTGTTCCCCCGAAATATTCTACCTCCTTGTTTTGTGCGATATCTGCTAACCGAATGTGTAGCGCACTTCTCGCTAAGATTGAGAGCATGGCTGAGGATTGGCAGCACGCCCAAGAGGAAAATCTGAAGGGTTTCGACGAACTCAACCGCTCCCTTATCGAGCTCGACCGTCAGCGCGAGCGCGAGCGCGCTTTAGCTGAGGAAGAGGCCAAGCAAAAGCTCGAGGAGCAGGCAAAGGAGTCCAACAATGGGAAGGGGAAGGCGAAGGGTAAGAGGGGGGCGAAGGGGAAGGGGAAACAATAACTTCAATCCCGAATACCCCCTCTCAACACAAGGCAAATTGAAGAAAAGGAACAGGTGGCTAGCGGTGGTACTGGTTGGTGATATAGCTTACAACTTCAAAAGGGAGCAGGCAAGCTGTATTGATTCATCCTCCTTCCTCATGCCTACTGGCTACTTTTTTTCCCTTTTTTATGTGCCTCGTTCTTTGTTTGTTCGTTCTCGACAAAATCTCCCTTCCCCTTTGTTTCCCCTTACGTCATCATAATCGGGTTTCATTTCTTGTCTTTTCAATTGGTGCAGTTGATCCGGGTTTCTCTATTCCCAATCTTCTTCTCCAATAATTGTTTCCCTTGTTATTTCTCCCTTCGTTTTTTTGTCTACCCTTTCCTTTTTCCCTACAGACGCCGGTCGGGGGCTACTACCTTCGTACAGGAACGCACGAGTACCGTAATATGCTCCTCACGATCTTATCGTCACCGCAATGCGATTTCATGGATGGATGGCTGGATTGGGATACATGGGATGGGCTTGGGACGGTGTTTTGTTTCTTTTTCATTTCTAAACTTCTTTTTGTACCTTTGTTCATTCTCCATTCGTTGTACCTGTATTCTACTGTATGAGTCTCCTCGGAGACTGGACGGTGAGATTTCATTGCAATTTAATGGACATGGTATAAACTGCTCCTTCCGGCCCTTTTTCTTTTGCTGTTCTCCCCCCCCCCCCTTCTGGCGCCCTTGGGTCATGGATAGCTTGTCCACGTACTGCATGGTATGTATTGTGCTGGAACCCCAAGGTCTGATGAAGTGAAGTGAGATGAAAGGGGTCGCCTCGTATCCCCTCCCTTCCACATAGCTTTGCCTCTCACTTGGGTCGTCGATATTTACGACAATACCTGTAATGCGGTATGGGGGACTTTCGAGTATGTTGTGAAGTGCGGCGAGCCAGAAAAGTCTATGATCATAATAATGAGAGCTGGGTAATGAGAACTGGTAATACTTGTACTATTAATATCCTTCCCAAGTGATCACTTCCAAGTGACCACCACATAAAACAGTTCTATTCCGAATTAATTGCTTTCATTACCCGCATGATGACCCGTCTGCTTCTCGGGTGTAGGCGTAACTTTGGAACGTTCAACAACCTCAATGGACGGTTTTCCACGGGGCCCTTTTCCATGTCTTTTACTGGAGTTGAGCAATGTCAACAGCGCGTCGTGGTCCTCTTCATCATCCTTCTCATCTTCGCCTTCCCCACTCTCGCTCTCACTAGCCTCGGACAAATCCTCATCCCTCTTCTCCTCTAAAACACCCAATCCTAGATCCTGTCGACCCATCTTCCGTCAGCCACATGGTCCGGAAACACTCTCACTCACTCACCATCTCAATATACCCCTCCCCCTCCCCATCCAGCATTTCAATATTCCGCTTCCCAACCGTTCCATCTTCAATCTCTTCCTGGAGGTCTTTGTTTGCAGCTTCCATTGCTGGGAGGAAGGCGTTCAGTCGGGACATCACTATCATATCAGCCTCCTCCCCCTAATCAGCCACCACCACCACCGCCACCATCAACGCTACCAATTGCGAAGGGGGAGAGAAGGAAAGAAGGGAAAAAGAAGGAAAAGTATTATACGCACAATCCGATGACGTATCTGCTGCCGCTATCATTCTCGGTTTTTTGGATGGTGGGGGCGATTGAGTATGCTCGTTTTGCTCAGTTATGAGAGTGTGAGGTGGGTTTGATTTCCTGTCTCCTCCACCCTGCTCTTGGCCTGACGGCATTTTGTTGATTTCGTTTTTTTCGGTTGGCGGTGGTGGTGGCACGGGTAGCCCGAGATGATGGATGAATGAACTTGGGGATGTGCGCGGATGCAAGGGCTGTTTTAAACGCCCCGTATGCGGTTACTTCCCTTGGCGGCACCCGGCACCAGTGCTCGAGGACAAGGGAAAAGGTTACAGTATGCATTGCGCCGTATGATCCCTATCTAGTATTTTGAGTCCTCGAGTATGTTATGGGGTACATACAGCACCGGGGGCATGCAGGTTCGCGCTTTACCGGCACTCGAGTACTCGTACTTTACTCTCAGGTGCTTGCTGTAGGGTACTCGCATCATACACTAGCGCCGTCACACCTACAATACCAGTACAATGCGGGCATTCTCCAGCTATCATTCATAGGGGCGGTCTTGACGGGCCTGTAGATGGCTGGCGGGTTAGATGAGGGGAAGAGATGTGGCGATTTGATGCTTTTTCCCGACCTTGGAAGCGCTACTATCACATTCCTGGGCGTGTTGGAACCCATCAACTCACTGACCAGCAAATACTTATAATAATAATAATATTATCATACTTGACGTGCTCGGAGCTATGCCGTTAGGTGGGGGTAGGTTAAGGTAGGGGAGTGAGCAAGACTGGGGAGCTAAGCTACCGGTACCGGTCCGTGTAAGGGGGCTACCGGTATGGTATGCTATGATACCGTATGGTACGAGTACTGGTATGGGTTTGATATTCTGAGAGTACGGGTATTGTGGGGTGTGCCTAAGGCTCAGCCCGGGAGACACAGTAAGTTATACGGGTACAGTAGTTTTCCAGGTGTTTAACGTACAAGTATCATAACTTTGTTGCTCAGCCCATAGCACCCCATACAGACAGCGGACACGCCAGACGCATGCGCACTCGAACACACTCTCCCATCCGAGGCCAATGCTACCATACCCCGGGTTTATACGGTGTGTCCCTTCTTTCTCGAGACAGCCTGCCGCTTTCCCCGTCTCCCTGCTCCCGATGGATGCACCCTACGCAAGGATGTGGCACAGACGATCTCTCTCGGGTACGCTTCGAGTAGGGACCCTCGAACGTTCGGCTACAGTACGAGTATTGTGCCCCTCCTTCCCATCATCCAGCAGCCCAGCTCAAACCNGGGGGTACTAGTACCGGCAGAGAGCGCTGGCATAACAGAGCCGCGAGGAGAGCTGTGACGCCGATGGAGTATCCATGAGTACTGCCTGTGTGAGAAATGCCGTAGACTCGATTGAGTGGGGGATGCGCATGCGCGTGTTCCAGGCGCGGACATTTTGGATTGCCTGATGGCGAGGGTCCGCATCTGGTGCGGCGGAGGCGGAGGGGGAGGTGGGGTAGAAGCAGGATTTCAGGTTCTGCAGGTCCGAAGGGTGGCGCCAGGGCACTATGCGAGCTGTGGGGGACATTGTTGAGTTTGGTGTGGTGAGGGGGATTGTGGTGTTGTTATCGTAATCTTTTTATTATTATTTATTTCGCAGTTGTGGAAGGGAATCCGGAGGTCCGTTGATGCCAAGGCGGAACAATGTTTTTCCGGGGTGGGATGGTCGGTGAGGTGGGAGGAACCGTTGGATTATACCGCATAATTTGGACAAACCCGAAATCGCGCTAAGCTTACATGTGGTGTGGATGACAGCCGATGGCGCAACACATGAAGGTGGCAAATTTTAGCGAATATCAGAAATGAAACCGAGTGATAGTCCATGATACCGTGCATCCCATCAGGAAATAAAAGTCTACCAAAGACTAGCCTAAGTCTGATACCAAATATAACAAAGAAGAAAAACAAATTACTCTCGATCAACATATTCTACTTCCGAAGCACTGTCTCTATCTGCATTTTTGGATATGAAAGAGCTATTTGTGTACTTCAGGAATCCAGCTTCATTCTCTAGTAATTCTGCCCTTAAGCCCCTGCTGTGTATAGCTTCTCTTACACTCCAGTCTCCAATTTGAAGAAGTGATGAATCTATATCTTTGACCGATAATTCCCTGTCATAAGATCTATCAATAGGAAGGGTGATGCCAAGTTTGCAAAAGGTACTAATAACTAAATCTTGATGTTTGATGCAGAACTGTTTCCATGCCTCACCTACAGCCCTAGTGACCAGGATACGCCGCTCTGCAATAGCTGTTGTATTTGATTTTGGAACTTTGTGTAAGCTGATCTGATTTTGTTTTTCATAATTATCAAGAGCGTCTTCTAAAATTTGGTGGAGGATATCTTTCAAGGGCTTGTTGACGGAAATGTCAAGAGGTTGAACAAGTCCTGTACACCCTGCTGGCACCATAGATGGTATGATATCATGTGCGTGAAGTGTGTTGAGAACCTCTGCCGTAGAGTGGAACTTTGTGACATCAAGAACGAGCAAACAAGGACCTGGTGGGAATGCTAGAACCAGCATAGTATTTATCCAATCAATCAGGATATCTGCATTGGCATATGCAGAGTTGTTCCACATAACAGTAACTTATATATCATATTGTGCCATCTCATCTTCTTGCTCTTTCTGTAGTCACTGATGGCGAGGGAGGTCGTATTTTTCTTTTCCCTTAAAAATGATAAGTGGCTGAACAGGTGCCTTTCCATTTCCAAAAACAGCTAAGACAAGTGTAGCCTGCCATTTATCTCAACCACTACTTGTTGCTTTAAACTGTACTGAATTGCTGCCCTTGTTGGCATAGGTTTGGTCATCTAAATCTTCAAATGGGAGAGGAGTTTCATCCATATTGCAAATGCTGCCAAGGAGGTAATATCCTACTTCACGATACTGATCTTGGGTTCCGAGACGTAGCTGGGAATTGCAGCAGTTGAATTTAAGCCAATTTAAAATTACTTGCAAGTAATTATGTAGAACTTTCTAGGACTTATTTGTTGCAAACCGGAGAGTAATATTATGGCAGGAGAGGAAGTCAGAAAACCATCTAGCTGAACAAACAAAATTGTCTACTGACTGTGTGGGATAGCATGAAATAAAAGACATTTTGGCTTCTCTTTGGAACCAATTTCGTCGGACTACCTTGCGCTCGGAGCGTCATTGCTGGTATTTCCGATACAGATCTTGCTCAAGTTTTGGCCAATGACTTCAGAAAGCATAAGATCTGTTTTGTCGTTCATGCTGTTTACTGGAAATGATTTAATTTTCAATTTTTTTCCAATCGTAAAGTATTGTTATGGGAACTAAATACCATTGGGAAACTGCACACATGAGTGGTGCTCGCATTGTTTCTGGTGATAGGCCCTGTAACCGGTACAGGTACTAGGTTGTTTTATGTTTAGTTTCACAGTATTGTTTGATACTTGTATTGTTTCGTGTGCTATCGGTTGATATACACAATGTTTTATGTTTGGTTTCACAGTATCGTTTGATACTTGTATTGTTTCGTGTGCTATCGGTTGATACACACCTTGTTTTATGTTTGGTTTCACAGTATCGGTTGATATGTGAATTGTTTCGTGTGCTATCAGTTGATGCACACATTGTNCCTTTCCCTCGCCTTCGTCGACCAACAAAGTTTGTTTCCTGACACCCATTTTGCTCGTGTGCGAAACCGTACACTTTTTATTTGTTCTTTATTCGTCGCCCGGCGCTCCCACCCACCTTTACAACAGGAACCCTACTTTCTCGCGGGAAAAGGAGAGGATGGCTGCTACCGCTACCAGCTCGACACCAACCTCTTCCCCTTCCACCTCTTCTCTCCCAGCTCTTACGGTTAATGGCTCCTCACCGACTGCCGGACCCGGAGATAGCGGTGGCATGAGAGCGGAGCTCCGAATGAACATGTTGAAGAAACTCAGGCCGTACCCGTTGATGCATGAGTGGGTCTTTTGGCATGATAGGTGAGAACGCCCCTCCTTCCTCCTCCTCACCTTACCAGAGCCAATATTAGTGTAGACCGAATTAGAGTTGGGGCTTTTTCGATTCTGGGTGCTGATTGGCGGTGAATGTCTAGGAATTCAAGTACGAACGAGGAAGAGTGGGAAGACCAGTTGAAGGAGATTGCAGGGATTAGTACTGTTCAGGTAATTATTTACGAACATCTCCAAAGCTTTCCGAACGAGGGGTTTTCTCCCTAACATTCTAGGTTTAGACATTCTGGCAGGTTTATAATAATACCCCATTCACTACACTTCCACTGAGGGACTCGCTCCACCTGTTCAAGAAGAATGTGAAGCCTATCTGGTATGACATCTCTTCATTATATATTGTGGGGTATTTTGAAAGCTTATTATTATTATTATTATTATCTGCTTAGGGAGGACCCGAGGAATAAGAATGGAGGTGCCTGGATATTCCGGGTCCCTAAAGCCAATTCACAAGAATTCTGGAAAGAGATTCTAATGATGGCTATTGGTGAAGTCTTGCAGGAGGTCGTCCATAAGGGTTCGTTCTCCACTTTTCCCTTCTTAAATGGGATGAGTGCTAACTGCGATCCTAGGAGATGACATCTGCGGGGTTTCCATTAGCGTCCGTTTCAATTCTCACCTCATCATGATCTGGAACCGCGACTCCAACAATCAGGAGAGTGTTGATGCTATCCGCGATAGAGCCTTGGAATCCATTCCGGAGGAGCTTCGGCCCGCACCTCAGAACTACTACTATAAGAAGCACTCGTCTCACAAATTTTTTAAAGGAGATAGTGCAGGGGGTGAATCTGCTTCGTCCTCTTCAATTCCAGCGGCCCCACAACCAGCACCCTCGTCTTGAGCTATTTATTTACAGGTTGTGGTGTTTGGTTTGGATGGATGATTGTTTCATTTTTCCTTTGCGTATATCATTGTGAGTTTGGGTGATTGCCGACCTGTTTTTGGTTGCATTCACGATTATTGAAGAAGAAAAAAGCTAGTGTGCTGGCATATATGAGGAGTTGGCAAAGTTTAAAGTGGATATCGTGGGAATGGGGATTGAAAGACACATCAAAGAAAAAGTTCTATCGAATCTTCAAAAGGGCTTCATCTAATCTGATATTATGACGCGCTATACTACACCAATTGGCCTAGGCACCCACTTTCCACTCCATTTCTTCCACCTGCCAATAACAACGTCACCTCCCTGCTCGTCCACGGCCCCCCTGTCGCCTCCCGGTATCGATGTAGTAATCGCGGCTTCCGAATTACGTGAAAGACGCACCTTCTTCATGGCCTCATACCTAGCTTCAAACATCCCGACTTCCTCTTCGACGTCGTGGATAGACCTCTTCTTTCCCGTGAACTGCGTATCCTCTTCCTCCCCGTCCGCTTTCGACGCCCTCTTCTTAATCCTCTCCTCAATCTCAAACCCCAAACCTCGTGATAGCACAATCTGCGCCTCGGCCATCCCCACAAGTCGAGCATACCTCCGCCTCAGCGGTGTATGCTCCTCCAACAGGTGTCTTAGCAGCCTCATAGTCCTGTGGCTCCCCCGTCAGCCCACCCCACCTCCGGACAAAAGAAGTCCTCCCAAGACAAGTAGAGGCTCACCACTTTGACGGGTACAAAACACACTGCTTCGCCAGCTCATCCAAATCAGCCGGCGCATCTAGATTCCTCCCAAACCCGCCCTTCACGTTAACATTACTCGCGGTCAAATGCATCAGCCAAGCCACAACCGCCTCTGCAAACTCACACTGTTGCGAGGCAGCAGTAGCAACATGTTTCAAACACTCCAGCATGGCCAATAACAGCGTATTCCCAAACTCCGGCACGGCCGCATCCAGCGCGTCGAGTAGCGGTGTCCAGAGGATTATCGCGCCCTTCATCGAGGAGGACTTGTGCTTACCGGCGGGGATCAGTGCTTTCTCCTCTAGCAGTGCATCTATCAAGCCATCGCCTGCGACGCAGATGCATTCCTTGATCAGACCCATAGCGAGTTTCGTTTCCTCGCGCCCGTCGCCGGGCCGCAGCGCACGGGCGGGCTCGGCACGCCGGAGTGTGCGGAAGGATTTTAGGAGGGCGCGGGCTTTTGTTCCCCCCCCCTCTACCCGCTCCGGGTCGGAGCTGGGGTCAGAGAGGCCGCACCAGTAGTTTTCCCACAGCCAGTCTAGTGCTCGAGCCGTTGCTGTGCGGAGCAGTGGCAGGCTGGGGAGGGCTTCGTGTGTTGCTGCATGCCGGATCTCGACGAAGGAGGTTGGTAGACCTAGCGTTTTAGCTAGCGTGTGCATCGGTAGCGCAAATGTAGAGGTTTGGGCTGGGTCCAGGAGGCCGTTTACGAAGCTACCGCCACCACCATCTCCAGCGTTAGTTGATTCG
>PYWC01000008.1:2512620-2590690 GCA_003182015.1 Tuber magnatum | reverse complement strand
TAAATATACTTGGTTGAACGGTTACTTCTTTGATCTCCTATTACACCCCGTTCGAAGCCTCCTTTAGCAAGCAGCGCTCGCTTTGTGTTGATCACAAAGCCATCTGCTCCTATTGTACCGCTACGTGACTAGGGCCCGGCCCGAACACGTTACATCTTGCATAGACGTTCAAGTAGTTTTATCTTATGCCAGAAACTCTCCAATCAGTTTAATTCAACTATTGGAGCCCGCTCTTCTCTGCTAAGGGTGGTCCGACATGTGTCCTAGCACACCCTTCGAGCATGCATGTGTCGACACACTCTAGTCAGTGTTCACCTTATATTGTTATCATTTCTGCGGCGTATTTCTATTTTGCCCACCAGGGTGAAAACTTCTTCGAATTGCTGTCTTCTCAGTGGCTAATAGTCAAGACAGCTGGTGAACTGGACTATCTATAACCCTCTTCCCATATGCATGGATCTCTACTTGATCACGGAAGCTACCGTGAGCAGTTTATCCAGGTACTATTTACGATTCTTGGACTCCCGGTGTCTTCCGCAGGATAGGGTAGTCTGGGAGTGATCCAATGGATGCTACCCATGACCACTCCGCCGGATCCACCTTACCTGTGGTAGGAATCATGCTTTTAGTGTCTCTGCACTCCCCTTACAGAGCCTATGGTGCTGGGGACGTGTTCGGGCTTGGTAGGTGTCAAACACTTTCTGTCACCACAGCACCACCCGGGACTACTATAGAGACCCCTACGGTTAACTTCCGTTCACTCTGTTGGTTTTGGTCCATTTTACTGGGAACAACTTGGGGGTAGTACTCCACCTTCCACGGAATGCCTTCCTGTAGCATGTTTGGGCCAGGCCCTAGTCACGTAGCGGTACGATAGGAGCAGATGGCTTCTTGACCAACAAGAAGCGAGCACTGCTTACTAAAGGAGTCTTCGAACGGGGTGTAATAGGGGATCAAAGAAGTAACCGTTCAACCAAGTATATTAAGAGTACTGTCCGTCGAAGTCGGCTGTTTCCACTGTGGGACTCAGTGGTCTTTAAATACTGCATATCGCTTATCTCTAGTATGAGCGATATTCCAAAACATTGTGTGTATCAACTTATAGCATACTAAATAATACAAGTATCAAACGATATTGTTAAACCAAACATAAAACAATTTGTGTATCAAATGTTAGCACACGAAACAATGCAAGTATCAAACGATACTGTGAAACCAAACATAGAACAATGCGTGTATCAACTGATAGTACACGAAACAATACAAGTATCAAACGATAATGTGAAACCAAATATGAAAAATGTGTGCATCAACTGATAGTACACGAAACAATATAAGTATCAAATGATACTGTGAAACGAAACACAAAACTAACCTAGTACCTGTACCAGTTACACTCCCAAAATAAAATCACAATTTCTTCAAATAAAATAACCTAATGAAATCCTAATAGTCGGTAAACCTGCTATTTTCCTGAAAGTCCCTATAGGACCTATTCACATCATCATCGCTATCCTGCAACACTCTCATATTGTCCTGCAATATCTATTCCGCCCCTTCCAGCCATTTCTCCTAACACTCCAGGCAGGCTGCTTCGCGCACAAAGCACCCTGATTCCTTGTAGTGCGGTAGGTCAATGCAATTCTGGACTATCCAGTCCGGCCAATCCTCCGTTTCGATATCAATCTGTCCGCAATCGTCGCAGTAGCCAATGTAAAATATTTTCCAGCATGCCTCCAGTAGAATGATTCCACTGCGCTCTAGTTGATGAACAGTAACATCTCGTCCGTTGATACCTATTTCCTCGTAGGTCGACATTTCTTAGTTTTGTAAAGGAGCAAAGGTTTGCAAGAGGGTAAAGGTTTGCAAGAGGGTAAAGGTTTTTCTTTCGGTTTGGAGGTCTGGTAGTGTGGTTTTTTTGGCTTTTTTTTCTCTTCGGAGGAGTTTGAGGGATGGCGGGTGGTATTTATGGCTCAGTGTTGACCCCACCTAGGTGTCGACCTTGCTTAAGTGTTCAAGGGAAGGTGAGTGGTGCTTAATTTCGATTTCTTTCGTCTCCATGCACATCCAACATTTTTCTGCGCTCAGGCAACATCCACTTCCAAAGTGGAATATATCAGATCTTGTTTCGCCCCACACCCATCCCATTGATTCGGTTGTTATTCCTAGGCATTTGTCGCAAATATGTATGAATAGTCAGTGTGTAAGGTATTGTCTAGGGATAATATCACGGTTCACGAACAGTCCCATTAGCTGATAGCGCAGCCTCCCCGGTACCCGCTCATGGTTTGACATCATAAGGCTGTTGGATGCTGTGTTTCTTTCCTGGTTATTGCCAGTACTCGGCCTTGGCCAGTTGAGTTGGGTATGCTGCTTCATCTTCCATGACCCGATTCCTGTCTTCGCTGCTTTCGAAATCACTTTGAAAATGGGCTGACCAAAATCCATCTTGTATCTTTTCATTGGTGTCGGGGCGGAGGTGTTGTATTTCTGGCAGGGTTGGACTCCATGCCACCATTACATGGTTTATTGTAGGCGGTAGCTCGTCCTCTGGTTTGTTGTCCTCCCACCCTTGGTTTACCAGTTCCATCGCATTTTCTAACCCTTCAAGGGGTTCCCAGCTGTTTTATGTTTCTGGATATCCCGTCCATTTTACCAGAAACTGGTCGTGGTCATAGCGCTTCCTGTGGTCCGGTATAACCTCCACCTCCCATTCTGATTTTTCATTACCTGTGCTCGGAGGCGGCTTTGTGTGGCTTCTTCCAGGCAAGGCGGTATTGCCGTTAGGGAGACAACGTGTGGCAGTAGATGCGTGCAATATCGCTGGTCAGTTTCTGTACATTCTGCCATCCATTTCTACCGTGTAGTTTTGCGTATGTTCATCATATTCAATTATCTGGAATGGTTCTCGCCAGCGCAGTTGCAGTTTCTTGCTTCGTCTTGATTCTGTTGCGAAAAGGCTTCCATAAACCAATAACAGGTTACCTTTTCCTATCGGTGTATGGTGTCTGCACCGTTTCGCTGCCGCTCTTGTGCTCTTAAATCTTGCCAATGTGATAGCATTAAATGCCGTGTTCCGGATTGCTTGTTGTCTGTTCAACAATTCGTTGGTGCTCAGTACTACAGAGTTCTTGAAATTCGCTAGGGGCAATAGCGGGTAGTTTTTTCCAAAAACAGCGTTATGTGGTGACATACTGAGGGGTTCTGACCATCCTGCATTTAGGTATGCTGTTGTTTCTGGTATGGCATCAAACCAATTGTTTTGTCTTGCATTGATCAGATTTCGAAGATCGGTTTTTAATTGTTGAATTTTCTTTTCGACTTGCCCATTCGTTTCATGGTGGTCTGATGCCCCCTTGACATGCTCAATGCCTAGCGATCGAGACTGCTGTCTCCACACATGTGACTCAAATCATGGGTCAGTATCGCTTACTAGAGATGTTGGGTAGCCATGGGGTGTAAATAGTTTGTTGCGTAGAAGTTCCAAGGTTGTTATTGCCGTCAATTGCTTAGATGTAGGTATGAGCTATGTGAATCCCGAAAACCTATCCATTGCAACTAGGATTGTGTCGTATCTCTATGAGTTATGGGAGGGTCTTGCCAAGTCAATGGCTATCGATTCGAAAATTTCTGTTGGTAGGACAATTGTCTTAGTCTTTCCTTCTGGTAACTTTGTGGGTTCTTCGTTTATCCGGCAGGTGTGCCATTGGGCCATGTACGGTCTGAAGTCCTTCCGCATTTCAGGCCAACATAGGTACTGGGTAGCGTACCGTAATCTTTGTTTAGAACTGTGGTGGTCTTTGTTGTGGATTTCGCTAATGACGTACTCCCTTAATGTCGTATTTTTGTATGCAGGGCCTCTTTGAATATACAGGTAGGCTTCTCCGCATTTGGCTTTTGCATATAGCATTCCATTTGGAACCTTGTAGGAGGATAAATCTCCTGTGGAGTCCATACGTTCATTGACCTTTTTCCATATTGGTTCTCTCCCGTATGCTGCAACCATATGTGCTCGGAACGTCCCGATCATTTCATTGATTGTTTGTAAGGTA
The DNA here is from genome assembly GCA_003182015.1 of Tuber magnatum. NCBI lineage: Eukaryota > Fungi > Ascomycota > Pezizomycetes > Pezizales > Tuberaceae > Tuber > Tuber magnatum. The sequence goes on along the minus strand of PYWC01000008.1, from coordinate 2,586,638 downwards.
TCGCACTCGTCTTCGATCTCGCTTCCTCTGGTTGTCTCAGGTTGGTCATCGTCCTCGCTGTCTTCTCAGATATCTTAAAGTCCCTGTCGATATTCACTCAATGTTGGGGGTATCACTGAAACTATCGCTTCTTTTCCGAGGCTTTCTAATTGTTTTGCTCCTCTGATAGGTGGTGGGCTATCTGGCCATGGCATTCGGAATTCCGCTATTGTCTCATAGGTAATGTCCTCTATTGGTTCTGCCCTTCCGACAGGTGGCAGACTATCTGGTTCTGGCATTTGGAAAGCTGGGGCTGCCGGGTTCCGCAGTGCCGGGATTGCATAAGATCTGGGCGTCGGCTAGGCAAGGGTGGATGGCCCTTCCCCAGCACTGTTTGGTCTTCCGTTGATTGTTTGTGGCCATTTCCAGTCATTGATTTGAGGGGACTCCGGAGGGCTTGGGTCAATTTCTGTACTTGGGGAGCTTGGTCCTTCACTAGTAGGGTGGGGAGTTGGACTTCTCCGCCGTCTAGAATGGTTGTTTGTGAATTTGATCTTGGTTTGATGATATGAGCAATGATCTACTAAACAGTGCGAGCAGTGCAATATGCTATGTTGGAGTTCTTCAGGTGGCATGCTTGGCATGGTACACTGGTCGCCTCAATCATTTTATGTAGTAATTGAGCAAGGGCTTTCAGGGGGTACAGGGGCCTAGATAGGGTACTCAGTGTATGAGTGAGAAGGGGAGGTAGGGGAGATATCTCCTTCACATTCCACCCTGTTTGATTCTTGCTCGTAGATTGTATTATCCGCGATGTCATTTGCTTCCTTTGTATGATCGTGGACGTAGAGCAGATTTAAGTCTGATCCTCTCTTGTATATCCGGGAAACGGCATCAGCCAAATAGTTCGTACTTCCTGGTCTGTAGACTATCTTCACAGCGTACTTTCCTCAGGCACTGAGCCATCTTACTGGCTTTCTGCGTGGGTTCTTTGCCATTCGTAGGTGTGTTAGGACTTGGTGGTCTGTAAATATTGTAAAGCAATTTCCCATTAGTACATTGTGGAACTGATTAAGCGCTTCCACTATTGCTATGTCCACTTTATCGGTGGTTCTATGATTCATCTGTGTGTTGGTAAATTTCCTGCTGTGCAATGCTGCTGGTCAAGCCGTCTTGTAGGTGGCTCCTTGTCCTACCCATGTCCCTTTCCCAAAATCGGAGACGTCCGTCACTAGGCAAATTGGTTCCTTACTTCTTATATCCAATGGCCACGGGACTGGGTGATCAGTAATTCGCTTTTTTACCATTTCGAATGCTGTCTGATGGGCAGTTGTCTATATGAATTCGGCATTCCCCATTAAGTCCATTAATAGTGCTGTCATGGTCGCATAATATGGGAGGAACTGGGCCACATAGTTCACCATTCCTGGAAAGCCTTGCAGTTGTTTTTTATTTTGGGGCGTTTCCCAACCTGCGATAGATGATATTTTCTGGGGTGATGCATTGATTCCTTTACTATCCACTAGGTGTCCTAGTACTTCCAGCATGTCTGCGAATAGTACTGACTTCTTTTTGCTGGCATAGCATTTTGCCTTTCTGAGTCAGTCACATACCTGCTGTATGTGCCTTTCATGCTCTTCTGGTATATCCGTGAATATGGGAATATTATCACGTAACGGGGGCACCGCTAGGAAGATGGATCCCAAGGGTGCGACTGCAGCGAACAACTTCAAACTTATCGCCAAAGGTTTACACCAATGTAAGAGCAAAGTAAACGGTAAAACTTAATATTGTTAAGCCTTATGGTTCACTCAATTAAGGTCTCGAGAGGATTGATTGTTGGAGTAGGAGAGTTCTCACATAGACTTTCAGGTAGTTTTATCTTATGCAACAAACTGCCCCATCAGTTTACACCAACTATTCGAGCACACCATTCTCTGCTAACGGCGGTCTGACATATCTCATGGCACACCCTTCGGGCATGCATGTGTCGACACACTCTAGTCGGTGTTCACCCTATACGGCTATCGTTTCTGCAGTGCATTTCCATTTTGCCAGTCCGAGTGAAAACCTCTGCGCATCGGTGTCTTGCCAGTGGCTAACAGACAAGGCACCTTACGAACTGGACTATCTATGACACCCTTCCCATATGCATTAATCTCTACTGGACTCCGGAAGCTACTGTGAGCGGTTTATGCATTTACTATTTACGGGTCTCAGGCTTCCGGTGTCTTCTACAGGACACGGTAGTCCGGGAGTGATCCAATGGGCGCTACCCATGACCACCACCTCAGATCTACCTTACCTGTGGTAGGACTCATGCTTTTAGTGTCTCTGGACTTCCCTGCCAGAGCCTATAGTGTTGGGGACACTTTCCGGCTTGGTAGGTGTAAAACTCTCCCAGTTGCCACGCCACCACCCAGGCCTACCTGCGGGACCGCCACGGTTAACACCCGTTAACTCCGTCAGCTTTGGTCCGTTTTGCTCTGAACAACTAGGAGGAGGTACTCCACCCTCCACCCTATGCCTCCTTGCATTTGCTGTGAACAGCCTGCGGTCGACCGGATGGCCGTGATGTATACGGTGTTGCAAGTACATCTCCAAAGATTCCTCTTTGCTAGACTGCCCGCAACTACACAACGGTTTGCCCATAACGTCCAGGCCTCAAGGCGGGGCCGGAGGGGTATGATAGGAATAATGTCTTCAATTTATAGCTTCATCGAAGCTACGTAGCTCGCCCAATAGCATCCCCTGGGACCCTAGATTCTAGTATCATGCATGGCTTCATGTGATAAACATTCTAGTCAATTTTCCTGAACTCTCCGAGGGACTTCGTATTGAAAGGTAGGGTAACTCAGCACTTTGGGCAGGGTAACCCAAGCTCCAGGGTAGGGTAACCTTATCCAGGGGACAAGATAACTTTTTCCTGTTACCCTGTCTATCCTGTCGCTGGCGATAGACCTTTCTGACCTGTCTCCAGTTACCTGACCTAGCTGAGTAACTGTCCCATCAGAAGTCCCTGAGTGCCCTGACACCGCTCCTGGGTGTGTCCAGGTACCTAAGTCCCTGACCAGCCAATTCTGTTCATTCTTGGAGCCCGGGCCATCGGGTCTCCGTAGGTCAAGTACTTACTTGCCTGCCGGTTCCTACTAGTTCGCCTTCTGGCTACCTGTATGGGTATAGGTTCCGTCTGCCACAGCTTATGTATGCCGGGTCGTTACAGATAGAGACTTCCAAGCTTTCTCCAGTTACCAGGCTTAGTGAAGTAACTGCTTCTTGAGAGGTCCCTAAGTACGCTGGCACCGGTCCCGGGTGTAGCCAAGTATGTAAGTACCTTACCAGCTATTTCTGTTCATCCTAGGGCCTGGGCCCTTGGGTCTTTGTAGGTTAAGCACTTACTTGCCTGCCCATTCCTACCAGTTCGCCTCCTAGCTACTGGGATGAGTGTAGGTTCTGGCTGCTACAGCTCATGTATGCTGGGTTATTACATCACTTCCCTCTTCTCTAGAGTCTGTCCTGGACTGTTAGCATTGCCTCTTATTTCTATTGCTCAATTTCTCCACCACGCAATGGTCCCAGGGCTTGGACAGATATCTTTAGTGTAAATACAGAATGGCCTGTAAGCCTGTCCCTTCTAGCATCTCACAGGGCTGCTACAAGCTCTCCTCTGCTCCATAGCCTTCCCATGCAACTAGGTACTGGATGAAGCCCGCCGGGGTCTTCTCCTTTACTCCACTATACCCTTGACTGTCAACTACAGCTTCGATAATGTAACCTGGCTCATCGTCTACAAGTTCCGGTGTTGGGATCTACTTGACCCTACCCAATCCTTGATCCTCGCGATACAGTTCTAGCAACCAGACATTGAAAACAAGATGGATGCTCTATCTGGTAGGCAATTGGAGTTCGTATGCTCGGTTACCCACCCTACGCTTGATGAGGAAGGGGCCAAATATCTGGCAGTTCAGCTTTTCTATTGGATGCTTGGTATGCAAGTTCCTTTTGTTCAACATCACGTGGTCCACTTTTTTAGCCCGCCCAGAGGCTATCCCCTCCACGGTAACATAGTTCAGTGACGGCAACTGTTTCTGGTTGTCCCATTTCCACTGCCTTTCCTGTGCCCGTTGAATCCTTTCTCGAATTTCTTGCTAGGTTCCTTCCTATTCTTTTTCTAAGAGCTCACTGCTAGGATGTATCCCTTGAGTATCAGACACTCCACCCAATCAGGTTGTCCGTGGATTAAATCCATAATTGATCCCAAACAGTGACAACCTAGCGGATTCTGATATTGAGGTGTTGTATGCATACTCTGTAAGGAGTAGTAGCGAAACTCAGTCATCCTGTTGGTAGGAGCAGTAACTACACAAGTACTGCTCCAGTGTCTTATTAACCCTCTCAGTTTGCCCATCAGTTTCTGGGTGGAAAGCGGTCAAAATGTTTAGCTTCACTTGCAACAAGTGCATCAGACTCATCCAGAACGTAGATGTGAATCGGCTATCTCAGTCAGGGATGATTGACCCTAGCAGTCCATGAAGGCACCAAACTTCCTTCAGGAATTTCAAGTCAAGCCACTTGATCAGTACCTCAGTAGTCAGGCATATGAAGTGTGCTATTTTCGAAAATCTGTCCACAATGACCCAGATCTTGGTATACCCTTCTGACTCTGGCAGTGCTACAATGAAGTCTATTGAAATCGCTGTCCAAGGCCAGATAGGAACATCAAGAGGTTCCAGCAGACCAAACTTCATGTGCCTGATAGACTTATTCCTCTGGCACACATCACATGTTTGTACATAGTCAGTGATGTGCTCATCCATCTCAGGCCTATGGAAGTTAGCCCTAACCCTGCCAATGGTTTTGTAAGTCTCACAGCATCCTGCAATTTGGGAGTCATGTTCAGCCTCCATGATTGCCTGTTTCAGATTCAGAAACTGAGGAACATACCACCTGTTCTTGTACAGGAGTAAGCCCTTTTCCTTTGTGAAGTGTAGGTCAACCTCTTTGTCACTGGCACTTATTGCCATCAGGCTCCTTAAGTATTCCTGGTACTATTTTATTGCAACCCACAGTCGATCCAAAAAGAAAGACCGGAGCTGAAATCCTTGGCATACTTGCAACACCTGTGGTCACATCAGGTCCCATTGCTGGCTCTTAACCCCCTGTCCAGGATGAAAAAGTGTCTGTGGCAGAAATTCACTCCCCCCTTCAGGGTGGTAGCCTTCATGCTACGAGAAAGCATCAGCCTTCTCATTCAACCACACTTCTTGGTAAACCACCTTGAAGTTAAATGCTTGCAGGAACTCACCCCAGCGCTGCTGTCTACAGTTAACGACCTTGGTACTATTAAAGTACTCCAAATTCTTATGATCCATATAGATCACGAATTGGTCCATTACTGCGTGTAGCAGATGATCCCATTGCTTAAACGCCGCTATGATGGCAGTCATTTCCTTGTCCTGGACAGCATAATTAATCCGTACTGTGTGAAACTTCTGACTATAATAAGCCACTGGATGCCATCTCTGATTTTCACAGAACTGGGAGAGGATGGCTCCTAATGCAAAGTCACTAGCATCGGTTTCCAGCTGGGTTGGCTGTTTAGGGTTAAAGTGTACTAGGATAGGTTTGGACGTAAACACTTGCTTCAAATGGTTGAAGGCCTACTCACAAGCAGGTGTCTATTCCCGTCGGACACCCTTTTGTATCAAGTCCATCTGAGGTTTCACTATCTTGCTGAAACCCTCTATGAACCGACGGTAGAACTGGGCAAAGCCCATAAAGTGTTGAGGGTTGACAACGCGTATCGGATGTGCTTAATCCCTGATTGTTTGCACCTTCTCTGACAATATAGCAAATTCTCATATCCGAGATCTTGTATCTGTAGAATTCAACTTCCCATTGGTGGAAACTGGACTTCTTCATGCTTACGCTATAAGGTGGTAGCCAACTCTAAGGACAAGTGACTCTAGACCACAGCCTGATACGTGACGAAGTAATTACTAGGAAGGCTTACTAGATAAGTCAAGATAGAAGTGGTATAAGAAGTATATGGTCGCGTGAATATATTAGTAAGATCTCTTCTCTGTCGCTGATGATGTCTGTAAAGCATGAGAGGAATCACAATATTTATATTCTGCGTCTCGTTGTTCACGGCCTATCTATCGCTCCCACTTCTCACTGTACAAACTTTGTAGACCCTGGAAACCTTTACCCCACCTGACTGTGGTTTCTTTGAACAGCAGAGAGGGTGTCCCATCCCTCTCCTCACAGTGTTCACTCAAATTGCAGTCACTTGAACCCTCTCACTGTGGCAAGTGGCTACTGGTCCTGTCTCTGCATATGAAGTGATCAGCTCCGATGACAGACTTAACAATGCTGGTAGATTCTACACCTATCTGCGTCAACCTGCAGGAGACAAACTTCTCTCTTATTGCACCAATGACGTTTAGGCTACATTATGCTCAGTGTGGACCTTTGACACAGTAGATAATCAGAGGGCTCTACCTTATCCTGCCTCGGAGTGTAGGCGAACTATTGTCTCTTGGGGTCATCCCCTTGTTAGGATTTTCCTCTGCATTCCTCCACAAACGGACTTGAAGTTTGGTCTTACTGCCTGCATGGCAGCCGGGGACTCCTATCAGAGTAGCCAACCTCCCCCTGGTTGGCATCCATCTATTGGCACAGCTGAGGGATCTTTACATGCATTTATCTCTACAACCAACAGACTGATTCAGTTCGTTCGACCTTGTCAGAATATGCAAGAGTCCTCTCTTGAAGACTCTGTGAAAGCGGTGTGGTTGGCAACCTTTAGTGGTGGTGTGAACCAGGGTTTTGTGCCGACGTCATACTGGTAGAACATAACTCATTCTCCAAATACTCTGATGGACTGTGAGATCAAACACGTGACCATTTGCCAAAAATCACATGGTATGCCCATTACACCATGCCTGTTCATCTTATGTGTAACATACGTATAGTCTAGCTTTCCGCAACATCTGCATCACACGCCTCACCCATGCTACACACTCTGTAATAGTTTTGGAGTAGATCAGGATGTCATCCATGGATGTAATGACTCCTTCGTTCAAGAGGTCATGGAAGACCTCATTTATCATGCTGTGGAAAGTGGCTGGGGCATTACATAACGCCAGCACCATGACTGGGTATTAGTATAGTCTATATCTACATTGGAAGGCCCTCTTCTGTTCCTCACCTTGTGCCATCCTCGAAACGTAGTAGCCATTCTTCAAGTCGAACTTCATGAACACAATGGACTTTCCTAACTTATCTGGCAGTTCATTAATCAGAGGTAGAGGATACTTTGTCCTAACCATGGTTTTGTTCAGCCCATGGTAATCTATTACCAGTCTATATATGTACAGAGTGGTTTATCTCGCGCAAATCTACCTAAGGTTTGTGGTTCTGCGCCTGCACCCCTGGGTATTTCCCAGACCATGTGCACTGGCTTGCTTGGCCACCCCCCCCTGCCTTTTAACAATCAGGCATTGCTTGGAGAGGGGGGTGGTATACAGGTAAGCAATAAAAAAAAAAAAACAAGGCGCAAAGCTGCCAACCAGCAAAATACCTGCATACCGAAATACGGATACCAGCAAAATACATTCACTATGAAATACTTTCACCTCCAGGTCTAGAGGGCGCCTACTAGTCTTAATGTACTATCTGGTTTTGGCGCAAAGAGGGTAGGAGCTGCTGCCGAGAAACTGGATCACCGCAGCTTTCCAGTTTGTAATATCGCGTGGAGATATACCTGGAGTGCCTTAAGCTCCCTTCCCGATAACGGATAGATAGGCCCAAACAAAAGTTGAGCCCCAGGTTGCAACTGCATTATATTGTCATAGATTGAGTACTTTGGCAATGCCTCAATCTGTTCTTGACCGAAGATATCCCCCTGGTCCTTATCCTCAGCGAGTAGCTGGACCGTAATGGCAGCACCTTCCTCATCGGAGAATTGTACAATTTCCAATGGGTGCACATTACTAGGTGTAACGGGGGCACCCCTAGGAAGATGGATCCCAAGGTTGTGACCACACTGAACAACTTCAAACTTAGCGCCAAAAGTTCACACAAATGTCAGAGTAAAGTAAACGGTAAAACTTAATATCGTTAAGCCTGACGCTTCACTCAATTAAGGTCTTGAGAGGATTGATTGTTGCAGTAGCAGAGTTCTCGCATAGACTTTCAGGTAGTTTGATCTTATGCCAGAAACTCCCCCATCAGTTTACTTCAAGGTTGCGAGCACACCCTTCTCCACTAAGGGCGGTCCGATAGGTCTCCTGACACACCCGTCGGGCATGCATGTGTCGACACACTCCAGTCGGTGTTGACCTTATGCGGTTATCATTTCTGCGGTGCATTTCCATTTTGCCGACTGGAGTGAAAACCTCTGTGCATCGGCGTCTTGCCACTTGCTAACAGTCAAGATGCCACATGAACTAGACTATCTATGACACCCTTCCCATGTGCATTGATCTCTACTTCGACCCGGAAGCTACCGTGAGCGTTTATCTATCTACTATTTACGGTTCTTGCGCTTCCAGTATATTTGGCAGGGTACGGTTATACCGAAGGGGTCCAATGGGTGCTACCCATGACCACTACCTCGGACCCACCTTACCTGTAGCAGGAATCATGCTTGTAGGGTCTCTACACGTCCATTTCAAAGCCTATGATGTTGGGGACACCTTCGGGCTTGGTAGGTGCAAAACTCTTCTGGCCGCCACAGCACCACACGGTACTACCTTAGGGACCCCTATGGTTAACTACCGTTACCTCCGTCAGTTTTGGTCCGTTTTACTCCCAGAACTGGGAGGAGGTGCTCCACCTTCCGCCGTATGCCCCCTTGTATAGCCTGCCAACAGCCTGTGGTCGACCGGACAGCAGCGACGTGTACCTTCTTGCAAGCATCTCGCCAAGCATTCCACTTTGCTAGACTGCACACAACTGCGCCACCGTTCCCGCACAACGTGCAGGCCTCAAGGTGGGGCTGGAGGAGTATGATAGGAATAATGTCTGCAATTTACAGCTTCTTGGGAGTTCTCTAGCTCACCCAATAGCATCTCCCGAAACCCCAGAGTCCAGTATTACGCGTCGCTTCGCGTGACAAGCATTGCGGTCATTTTTCCCGAACTCCCCTAGACACTTCGTATTGAAAGGGAGGGTAACTCAGGACTTTGGGCAGGGTAACCCAAGCCCCATGGCAGGGTAACCTGATGCTGAGGGTAGGGTAACCTTGTCCAGCAGACAAGTTAACTTTTTCCTGTTACCCTGTCTATCCTGTCGCTAGCGATAGACCTTTCTGACCTGTCTCCAGTTACGCGGCCTAGCTGAACAACTGCCCCTTCAGAAGTGCCTAAGTACGCTGACACCTCTCCCAGGTGTGCCCAGGTACACAAGTACCTGGCCAGCTAATTCTGTTCATTCTCGGAGCCCGGGCTATCTGGTCTCCAGAGGTCAAGTACTCAATTGCCTGCCGGTCCCTACTACTTCACATCCAGGCTACCTGTATGGGTGTTGGTTCTGACTGCCATAGCTCATGTGTGCTGGGTCGTTACACCACTCCCCTCTTCTCTACGGTCCCTCCTGGACCATTACCGTTGTCTCTTATTTCCCCGACTCAATTCCCTCAAGATACCATGGTCCCTGGGCTTGGACGAATACCTTTCATGGAAATCCAGCATGGCCTGTAAGCCTGTCTCTTCTATCATCTGGTAGGGCTCCCAGGAATTATCCACAGCCCCGTACTCTTCCTATGAAACAAGGTACTGGGCGAAGCATGACGGAAACTTCGCCTTTGCTCAACCGTACCATCCACTACCCACAACAACTTTAATAACGTAACTTGGCTCATTGTTCACAAGATCCATGGTAGGGACATCCTGGACCCTACCTGATCCTGGATGCTCACGGTACAGTTCCAGCAACATGACATTGAAAACTGGGTGGGCGCCCCATCTGGCAGGCAGTTGGAGTTCGTAGGCTCGGTTACCCACCCAACCTTTGACCACGAAAGGTCCAAACATCCCCTGGTCCAGCTTCTCCCTTGGACTTCTCGTGCCGATGTTTTTTCGGTCCAACATCATGCGGTCTGCTTTCTTTGCCGGCCCAGCAGCCATATCCTCCAATGTAGGATAGTCCGGTGATAGGAACCTTGTCCGGTCATGCTATTTCTGTTGCCTTTGCTGTGCCCGTTGAATCGTTTCTCCAATCTCCTGCCAGGTTCCTTCCCATTCCGTAACCAAGGGTTCACTGCCCGAGGGTATCCCTTGATTGTCAGACACGACACCCAACTAGTTTGTCCTGGGGTTAAACCCATAGTTGATCTCAAATGGTGACAACCTGGTGGATTCTGATGTCGAGGCATTGTACACATACTCTGCAAGGGGCAACAGCGAAACTCAATCATCTTGTTGGCGGGAACAGTAACTATGCAAGCACTGCTCCAGTGTGTGATTAACCCTCCCTGTTTGCCCATCAGTCTCAGGGTGGAATGCGGTTGAAACCTTCAGTTTTACTTGCAACAAGTGCATTAGACTCATCCCCAAATTGGATGTGAATCGGCTATCTCGATCGGACATGATTGACTCTGGTAGTCCATGAAGGCGCCAAACTTCCTTCAGGAATATCAAGGCAAGCTTCTTGATGGGTATGTCAGTGGTCAGGGGTATGAAATGTGCCATTTTCGAGGGTCTGTCCACAATGACCCAGACCTTGGTATACCCTTTGGACTCTGGCAGTGCTGCAATGAAGTCTATTGAAATTGCTGTCTACGGCCACTTAGGAACATCAATAGGTTCCAGCAGACCAAACTTCTTGTGCCTGATGGACTTATTTCTTTGGCACGCATCACATGTTCGCACATAGTCAGTGATGTGCTCGTCCATCTTGGGCCAATAGAAGTTAGCCCCAACCCTGCCAATGGTTTTGTAGGTCCCGAAGTGCCCTGTGATTCCGGAGTCATGTTCAGTCTCCATGATTGTTTCCTTCACATTCTGGCCCGTGGGGACATACCACCTGTTCTTGTACAGAAGTAAGCCCTTTTCCATTCTGAAATGTTGGTCGACCTCTTTGTCACTGGCAGCCATTGCCTTCAGGATCCTTAAATATTCCTGGTCCTCCGTTATCGCTACCTGCAGCTGATCCAAAAAGGAATACTGGAGCCAAAATCCCTGGCATACCTGCAACACTTGGGGTCGCAAGATCTCCCGTTCCTGGCTCCCAAAACACTGTCCATGGCAAAAAAATGACTTTAGTGGAAAATCACTCCCCCCTTTAGGGCGGTAGTCCCTACGCCGCGACAAAGCGTCTGCCTTTTCATTCAACCGCCCATCTGAGTAAACCAGCTTGAAGTTAAACGGTTGCAGGAACTCAGCCCAGCAGTGCTGCCTTCAGTTAAGGACCTTGGTACTATTAAAGTACTCTAAATTCTTATGGTCCATATAGATCACTAACTGGTGCGTTACGAAGCATAGTAAATGATCCCATTCCTTGAATACCGCTGTGATGGCAGTCCTTTCTTTGTCCAGGACGTCATAATTAATCTCCGCTGGGTGAAACTTCGCACTATGATAGGCCACTGGATGCCATCTCTTATCTTCACAGAACTGGGAGAGGACGGCTCCTAAGGCAAAGTCACTAGCGTTGGTTTCCAGCCGGGTTGGCCGTTCAGGGTCAAAATGTGCTAGGATAGGTTTGGATGTAAATGCCTGCTTCAAATGGTTGAAGGCCTGCTCACACGCTGGTGTCCATTCCCACTGGACATCCTTGTTTGTCAAGTCTGTTGGAGGTTTCGCTATCTTGCTGAAACCTTCTATAAACCAATGATAGAGGTTGGGAAAGCCCATAAAGCTTTGAACATCGACGATGAATATCGGAGGTGCCCAATCCCTTATTTTCTGTACCTTCTCTGATAACCTAGAGATCACTAGATCAGAGATCTTGTATCCATGGAATTGAACCTTCCGTTGCAGGAAACTTGACTTCTTCATGCTTACACAGAATCTAGCGTTCAGCAATTTCTCCATCACGCCTCTTACGATTGGGACATGCTCTTCCGTAGTTTTGGAGTAGATCAGGATATCATCCATGTATGCAATAACTGCTTTATTCTTGCGATCCCTAATGACCTCCTTCATCCAGCTTTGGAAAGTTGCTGGGGTATTACGCAACCCCAATGGCATGACCGTGTATTCATACAGTCCAGACCTGCACTGGAAGGCAGTCTTCTATTCCTCACCTTCTGCCATGCTGAAGAGGTAGTTGCCGTTCTTCAAGTCCACCTTGGTGAACACGCCCGCTTTTCCTAACCTATCTCGCAGTTCATTCATCAATGGTAGAGGATACTTACTCCTCACTGTGATTTTGTTCAGCCCTCGGCAATCTATTACCAGTCTTAATGTATCATCTGGTTTTGCCAGGAAGAGGATAGGAGCTGCTGCGGAGGAACTGGATCACCGTAGATTCCCGGTTTGTAGCATGTCATTGAGATATTCCCAGAGTGCCTTGAGCCCCTTTTCCGACAACAGATAGATAGGCCGAAATGCAGGTTGAGTTCCGGGTTGCAACTCGATCGTATACTCTTACTTCCAGTCCTGTGGTAGTGCCTCAATCCATAGTTGACAGAAGATGTCCCCATAGTCCTTATACTAAGGGAGTAACTGAACTGTAATGTCGGCACCTTCCTTATCAGAGAATTGCACAATTCCAAATAGGTACACATTACTAGAGTCTTCAGCTAGTAACTCTTTATCGGTCATGAACACTAGCCGCCCCTCCTCTGCCAGGCAGTTAGCATTGCAGAAATCTGAGTGCCAGGTTCGTGATCCTGTCTTCCAATCTATGTCAGGGTTATGGTCCTTCAACCAAGACATAGGTGGGTACCCATCCACCTTAATGTCGGGCATATCGGCCACTTCAAAGCGCATCTCATTATGGTAGGAACCTATCCTCACCTCCATGACTTGGTATAGTGTAGACCTGACCCAGGAATGTGATTACTGCTGCTGTCGCTTATAGGCATGGGTACCTTTCGCTGTATACAAGGTGCCTGACTCTGCTTAACCAATCGGCTACCAAGCACCGGCCCAGTAGCTCCACTACCGAGTAGCAGGAGCGCTTTCGCACTTACCTGTCTAGCTCCTATCTTCTAGTCTAACTTGACCCGCAGGTGGATAGACTTGGTATGACAAGACAAGTTGTCACACTTCTGCCTCTTCGCTGGTCTTAGGACTTAGTCATCTTGGCTTAGTCAATCCTTTCAGTCTCTTGCCATTTGACACAAGAGCGGCCACAACGGGTCCGTAAACATTAAGGAATTGGAATTCATCTTTTATCAATAACTAGGGTGTTTACTATCACACCAGCATGATTACGGGTACTAAGCCCTCCTCCGGTAAACTTGAAAATAGCACAGTTTATTTGATCAAGTCCAGCCTGAACCAATTCCGCCTGAACTAAACATAACAATTTTCCCCAAGGTGGGTAGAAGTCCGCTGTCGGACCGGTTCCAAGTGAAGCGGCCTTTCTTCCGCACTGTCGACCGTCCCCTCTAGCAAGACCTCACCCAGCCTCAACCGAAATAACATCCCATGACTTGCCCATCCAGCTAAAGAAATCCTGAAAGAAATATGTATAACTAGAACAAAGGAAATAACCAGAAACCCAACAAAGAAGAGATAGCCCAGCCCACGGCGCACGGCCCACAATATCTACCTGCCTACACCACCTGGGTGTAGTCAGTATCAGGGTTGTTTATGCGCCAGAAGGGCACTGACCCATCTCCGAAGCCACCTTGATGGTTCATGTCCATCGATCCCTCAGGGGTCTATGGCTGCGGGTTAATGAGGTTATACCTTAAGTAGAATGGGTTCTTACCTATTGTGAGCGATCAGTATCAACCTCTATGATCTGAGATGATGTCTGGCGGACTTCCAGTATCTTTGACGCAGAGGCCGGAGGGGCTGCTTCAATCCGCTTTAATCGCTTGTCCATTCCTGTTGGCTCCCTTACTGGGGGTGACCATTTCAACCCATGAACCTCTTTGGATGAACTAACAACTGGGGCCGTCGTGGTACACTTTCACCAAAAGTGACCTGTTTGCCCGCACTTGATGCACTGGTTTTGCTTCCTCCGGCACTCGGTCAAAGTCGACTGGATATCCTGATGCACCATTGCATACTCAGCAGTCGCTGGCTTTGCCTGTTTCCCCGTGTTGAAATTAGTCGGTTTGCGAGACCCCTAGTTCTGTCTGCCCAAACCTTTTTCCTTCTTCTTGAAACTGCCAGATGTCGAGGATCTATCCTCCTGCCGATCTGCGGGCTGAGACCAGGGGGCTGGGTGGATGACAAGGTTACTGAAACGGTTGTCGTCCTCTAGCATGTGCCTGACCTTCCCGCGAAGGTCAAGGTACTCGTTCAGGGCGGTCGGATGGGGCTTCTTAAGTGCCCACATATTCCAAACCTGTTTTGTGATGCCTGATCGAACCTGGTCTCGTACCTGCAGTGGATCTGTATAGCTAAGCTTATACATATAATCAGCGACCTTATCCAGGTACTGATCGATGTGATGGGCATCATCATAAGGTCTCGCCACTCGCGAAGGCATCGATCTTGCTCAGCCTGGTCTCTGCCGCAACTTCATTCTAGGCATTCTCTGAACCCTTTCCATGTCCGTAAGGGGTTGTTGTCCTTCGACAGGGACGCCAGGGCACTTGTCGGCCTCCTTGTTAATGTGCCCATGCAACCCCAGACACCGTGCCCGGGCGGAGTCTTCAAGAAGGGGGATCACGAAGTTTACCTTATCCATGTCGGTTAACTTGCAATCTGTAAAGTATTCACATTTGACCTCTACCAAGGTCAAGAGGCGCGCGAGTTCTGTAACTTTGCCCTTGAAGGGAGGGATACCACTCCACTGCTCCCACTTCTTCGGCCGGTGTCTTGTTGTAGACCTAGAAGCCGAACCAGGACCCCTCAGGGCTCTCGCCAGCCTCTTGGCCCAGCGATCCCACACTTGTTTCTTCTCATTCCACCAGTCATCCTTGCGAGCCCCGGGGAAGGGAGTCAAATCCTGGAGAGAATCTCTATTGTCATCATTATCTGAGCTGTCATGGTCTGAGTCCCTTGGATCTCCGCCTGCTCCCACCATACCACCTCCGGGTCATGCATTTCCATCCCCACTACCTCCGGTATTCCCATCTTGGGATTCCCGGGGTCTATCGTACCCATTAAACGGTTCCTCCTGGCCATCCTGGTGACCATCTTCCCGGGGGTTAGCCCCTGATGGTCCTGATGCGGGTGTTGCAACAGGGCATCGCCTACTCTCAGGAGGTGGGTTGGGCCCCGTCTGTATTATCCGCAAAAAATACTACAACTCTGGACAACTCAAGGGTTGCATCGGGGGGCCAGCGTGCCTCCAAGACCCACAGTACCTACACGTTGGTCATCCATCTCCTTCCTTCTGCCTTCTTCTATTCCTCATCAGGGTCTGTAGTGTCTTCGTACACCCATAGGAGTGGTAATGAATCCACCCCATCCGGGTCTCTTGCGACTTACAGCCTGACAGACCGAACCCGTCTTGGCTGCCCGAATCGCCACTTGTGATGGTGCAGAGACCAGTGCGAAGACTTGGCTTCGAGGGTGCCGTGGGGATGACCGGTGCCCAAGGAACCCCGTGAGCAGGCGTTCCGGGCCCGGGGATAGGGGTCCCTTGCGATGGCACCTCAGGTGCTCGCTCTTGGTGGTGCTGTACCCATTCAAAGAACCCAGGTGACATGGTACGTATCGACCGGAATCCCAGAAGTGCCAAAGCTAGGGGTAGGAAGGGGGCAGTAGGAGACAGGTCAGAACTAGGGACTGGCAGTGGAACTGGTAGAGGAGTGGGTCTTGGGGCGGCTATGGGAGGTACAGGAGTTGTAACTGACAGTGTTGTAGGCAGAATGATAGGGGCAGGGGTCAGATGAGGAGTTGGGTCAGGCATATCAGGGGCCACGATCCCCTTCCGTTTGGACGTCCTTTTCCTCACTCGATGTCCATCAGTTGGCCTGACCGTTGGGCTGCCCGAACGACTAGGGGCGATTGAGGGAGAGACAGACAGGGAGCCCGTAGATGCCCTTGAGAAGGAGGCGGTATAACTGTAGCTGTCACCTTTCAGGCTTTCCAACATGCGTATACCGATTGGGCTCAGGTACGCCCTCCCTTGGTTGTCTCTGGCTCTCATGGCCAATTCCATGCCGAGGTTCTCGGGCTTGGTATGGACGAGTGGGAGTGGGGGCTCGGCCTCTATTATCAGTACATCATTCTCAGCATCAACACTATACCTGCCTTCGAAAGTCTTTTCCAACGCTGTCATCTGAGTGCTCAATGCTTGCTGATCCCTTATCATCCGCAGGTATGCCTCCTGCCGCACTTTCATCCATTCCACCACTGCCATAGTGATCTGTTTCTGGAACACCCCCTGCTGCTGGGTGTTCCAGTTCCTTAGTTCCCACTTCGCTTCCTCAATCGACCTGAATACCTCCCGGATGATGTAAGGTTCGACAAACTTGCAAGGAAACGCTGTCAATGGGACCACTTGGGGTGGAGGAGGGGTCCGGTTGTGGACAATGGTAAGGTCTTGGAGAAATGAGAGCGCCGCAGCGTGAGGGTGTGTAATCATCAGGTTAAGGCATTCACTAGGTAACTGAACAGGGGCAGCATCCAGAAGCAACTAATAACCATCCCAGTCAATAGCTTAAATATCTGCAAAAACTGCTACACAAAACGTGTTGAACGCATGTTCATCAAGATCATGGTCCGAATCAGAGTTGGATTCCATTCTGGATCGAAGTTCAGTACTAGCCATTGTGCTTTCCACCCTGGGCTACTTGTTCTAGACAAGGTTACCAGTATATACCCAAGGTCACTGCGGAAGGTCGAAAACAATGGTTCAGGAGAGGAGTTAAGCGAGGAGCATGCTTGGCGATATACTGTAACGGGAGCACACCTAGGAAGATGGATCCTAAGGTTGTGCCTCCACGGAACAACTTCAAACTTAGCGCCCAAAGTTTACCCAAATAGAAGAGTAAAGTAAACGGTAAAACTTAATATCGTTAAGCCTGATGCTTCACTCAATTAAGGTCTTGAGAGGATTGATTGTTGGAGTAGCAGAGTTCTCACATAGACTTTCAGGTAGTTTTATCTTATGCCAGAAACTCCCCCATCAGTTTACTCCAACCATTCGAGGACACGCTTCTCCGCTACGGGCGGTCCGACATGTCTCACGACACTCTCTTTGGGCATGTATGTGTCAAGACTCTCTAGTCAGCGTTCACATTATGCGGTTATCGTTTCTGCGGCGCATTTGCATTTTGCCCGCCATGGCAAAGACAACTGCGCATCGGTGTCTTGCCAGTGGCTAACCGTCATGACGCCGCATGAACTAGACTATCTATGACACTCTTCCCATATGCATTGATCTCTACTTAGCCCCGGAAGCTACCGTGAGCTTTTATCTATGTACTGTTTACGGTTCTTGCACTTCCTGTGTCTCCGGCAGAGTACAGTTATACGGAATGGGTCCAATGGGCGTTACCCATGACCACTACCTCGGACCCATCTTACCTGTGGTAGGCATCATGCTTGTAGTGTCTCTGTACACCCATTTCAGAGCCTATGACGTTGAGGACACCTTCGGGCTTGGTAGGTGGAAAACTCTGCCGGCCGCCCCGGCGCCACCCAGGTCTACCTTTGGGACACCTACGGTCAACTCGCGTAAGCTCCGTCAGCTTTGGTCCGTTTTACTCCAAACAACTTGGAGGAGGTACTCCACCTTCCGCCCTATGCCGCGTTGTATACCCTGCGAACAGTGTACGGTCGACTGGCAGGCAGCGACGTGTACGGTGTTGCAAGCAGGTCTCCAAACATTCTACTTTGCTAGGCTGCACACAACTACGCAACCGTTTCCCCATGACGTCCGGGCCTTAGGGCGGGGCTGGAGGGGTATGATAGAAATGACATCTGCAATTTACAGCTTCTTCGGAGCTCTCTAGCTCGCCCAATAGCATCTCCCAGAACCCCTGATTCCGCCATTGTGGATGGCTTGGCATGACAAACATTCCAGTCATTTTTCCTGAACTCCCTGTGAGACTTCGTATCGAAAGGTAGGGTAAGTCAGGACTTTGGGCAGGGCAATCCAAGCCCCATGGCAGGGTAACCTGATCTAGAGGGTAGGGTAACCTTGTCCAGTGGACAAGATAACTTTTCCCGGTTATTCTGTCTATCCTGTCAACCGCGATAGACATTTTAGACTTGTCTTCAGTTACCCCGCCTAGCTGAGCAACTGCCTCTTCCGAAGTGCCTAACTATGCCGTCACCTCTCCCAGGTGTACCTGGGTACTTAAGTACCTGGCCTGCTAATTCCGTTCATTCTCGGAGCCCGGGCCTTCTGGTCTCCGTGGGTCATATACTCACTTCCCTGCCGGTCCCTACTAGATCGCCTCCAGGCTACCTGTATGGGTGTAGGTTCCGACTGCCATACCTCATGTGTGCTGGGCGGTTACACTAGGGTCTCCGGCTATTAATCCTTCATTGGTCATGCACTCTAACCGCCCCTGCACTGCTAGGCATTTAGCCTTACAGAAATCTGACTGCTAGGTTAGTGATTCTGTCTTCCAATCTATGTCTGGGTTATGGTCCTTCGACTAAGACATAGGTACCTACCCATCTACCTTAGTGTCGGGCATATCTGCAACTTCAAAGTTCATCTCATTATGGTGGTCGCTTATCCTCATTTGCAATGACTTGGTATAGTACAGACCTGATCCAGAAATATGATTACCGCTTGCCTCGCTTATCGGTACGTGTACCTTTTACCACACACAAGTTGCCTGAGGCTGCGTAACCTATTGGCTACTGAGCACCGGCCCAGTGGCCCCACTATCCAGTAGCAGGAGCGCTTCTGCACTTACCTGTCTGGCTTCAATCTTTCAGTCTACCTTTACTCGCAGTTGAATAGACTTGCTATTGCAAGGCAAGTAGTCATGTTCCTGCCTCTTCGCTTGCCTTAAGGACTTAGTCATCTTGGCTTAATACTTGGTCTGATGCCTTTTCACACAAAGGCGGCCACAACGGGTTGGTAAATGTTAAGACATTGCGATTCATTGTACCAGATTGCTAGGGTGTTTACTATCACGCCAGCATGATTTCAGGTACTAAATCCTCCTCTGGTGAACTTGGAAATAATACTGTTTATTTGATTAAGTCCAGCCTGACCCAATTCCGCCTGTACTAAACACAACAATTTTCCCAAAGTAGGTAGAGCGCTGCTGTTGGACTGTTTCCAAGGAAAGCATAATTGCTTCACCAATGTCAAGTGTCTCCTCTAGCAAGACTTCACCCAGCCGCAACCGAAATAATTTCCTATGACTTGCCCATCCAGCTAAGGAAATCGTGAAAGAAATGCATATAACTAGAACAAAGAAAATAACCAGAAACCCAACAAAGAAAAGTTAGCCCATTCCACCACACGTGGCCTGCAACATATATCCGCCTACACCCCTAAGTGTAGTCAGCACCAGGCTTGTTCATGCAGTAGAGGAGTACTTACCTATCTGAGAAACCACTTCCGGGGTTCCTTTCCATCCATCCCTCATGGGTCTATGGATACGGGTCAGTAAGGTTATACCTTAAGCTGAATCGGTTCTTACCCATTCTGAGCCACCATATCAACCTCCATGATCTGAGGTGATACCTGTCAGACTTCATGTATCTTCGATAAGGAAGCCAGAGGTAGCACTTCAATACGTTTTAGCTGCGTGTCCATACCCTAGGGCATGCTTACCGGGGCTGACCGTTTCAACCCACCAGCCTGTTTGGATGAACTAACGACCAGGGACGCGCGGTACACTTCTTTCAGAAGTTACCAGTTTGTCCACACTTGGTGCACTGGTTATGCTTTCTCTGACCTTCGGTCAAAATCAACCAGATTTCCTTATACGCTATGCCCTACTCTGAAGGTGCTGTCTTTGCCTGCTTCTCCGTGTTGACATTAGTATGTTTGGCAGGCCTCTAGCTCTGTCTGGCCAAACCTTTTTGCTTCTTTTTCAACCTTCCAGAGGTTGATAATCCATTTTCCTTCTTGTCAGTTGGCTAAGACCGTTGGACCTAGGGGATGACGTAGTTACTAAACCGGTTGTTGTCTTGCAGTATATGTCGGACCTTTGGAATAAGATCAAGGTAGTTGTTCAAGTCAGTAGGGTGGGGCTCCGGCAGTGCCCACGCATTCCAAACCACTTGGATAATGCCAGACCGTACCTTATCTCGTACCTGTACTGGGTTTGTATAGCCAAGCTTATACATCTAGTCAATTATCTTGTCCGGGTACTTGTCAGTATGATGTGAATTCATCACCAGGTCCCGCCACCTGAGATGGGATCGGTCATGTTCCACTTGGTCACCTCCAAAACTTCATTCGAGCTGGTCCCAGAATCCTTTCCACATTCTCAATGGGTTACTGTTGTTAACAGGAACTCCAGTACGCTTGGCTACCTCCTTCTTGATATGGAGGTGCAGCTCTAAATACTATGTGCTGGCAGACTCTTCTAAAAGGGGTACCACCAGATTTACCTTATCCATATCAGGCAACCTGCACCCAGCAAAGTACTCGAACTTGACCTCCACCAGCGTCAGGAAGCTGGCGAGTTCGGTCACCTTTCCCTTAAATGCCAGAATGCGACTCAGCTTTTCCGGCTTCTTCTGCGGCTGTCTGGAGGATGGCTGGGAGGTTGATCAGCTTCATAATTCCTATGATAGCTTCCTAGCATGGTGGTCCCACCATCACTTCTTCCCGTCACTCCAATCATCCTTGCGAGCGCGGAGAAAGGGGGTCAAATCAGGGAGCGAATTGGCATCATCATCATCCGAACTGTCATGATTAGAGTCTCATGGGTCTCCTCCTACTCCCGCTATACCACCTCCAGGTGTTACATTTCCATCTCCACTACCTCTAATGTTTCCGCCTTGGTTTTCCTGTGGTCTATAGTATCCATCAAACCATTCCTCCTGGCCATCCTGTTTCTCAGCCTCGGGGGGGTTAGCCCCTGCTGGTACTGATGCCAGTGGTGGAATAGGGCATTGCCTACTCTCAGGAGTTGGGTTAGGAGCCATCTGGGTTATCTGCAGAGATGTCTGCGGCTCTGGCCAACTCAGGGGTTGCATTAGTGGGCAAGTGTGCCTCGATGACCCGCAATACCCGCGTGTTGGTCACCCATCTCCTTTCTTATACCTTCTTCCATGCATCACCAGGGTCCGCGGTCCCTTCCTGCACCCATATGAGTGGTAAGAAATACACCCCATGCTGGTCTCTTCCGATTTGCAGTGCGACAGACAGAACTTGCCTTAGCTGTCCGACTCACCACTTGTAATGGTGGGGAGTCCTGATGGAAGAGTGGGGTTTGAGGGGACAGAGGGAATTAGTGGTGCCCAAGGAACTAAGCGGGCAGGTGTTCCGGGTCCAGGAATTGGAGTTCCACGTGATAGAGCCTCAGGTGCTCTCTCTTGCTAGTGTTGGATGTGGTTGAAGAATCCTGGTGATGCAGCCCGCAGTGGCCGGAACCCAGGGGTCACCAACACTGCTGGTGGAAAGGTTACGGTACGAGCGGGGTCAGGGATAGGCAACGCAGCTGGTAGAGAAGTGGGTCTTGGGGTGGCTATAAGAGGTAGGGAGTCATGACCAATGGTGACCCTGGGGGGATGAATGGAGCAGAGGTCAGATGAGGTGCAGGGTCAGGTGTATCTGGTGCCAGAATACCCTTCAGCTTTGCTGCTCTTTTCTCAACACAATGTCCATCACTTGGTTCAATTGCGGGATGGCCCAACTGGCTATGGGGGATTCAGGGGGGGACTGACTGAGAGCCTGTAGATGCTCTTCGGAAGGAGGAGGTATAGCTGTGGCTGTCACCTTTCAGGCTTTCCAACATCCATATACCGACTGGGCTTGGGTACGCCCTCCATTGGTCATCTCTGGCTCTCATGGCCAGCTCTATCCCAAAATTCTTAGGCTTGGTATGGACGCGTGGAAGTGGGGCGGTGGCCTTCATCATCCACACATCATTTTCTGCATTAATACTGTACCCTCCTTCACAGGCCTTTTCCAATGCTGCCATCCGAGTCTTTAATGCCTACTGATCCCTTAGTATCCCCAGGTATGCCTCCTGCTGCACTTTCATCTATTCCTCTGCTGCCATAGTGCTCAGTTTTCAGAATACTTGCTGCTGCTGGTTGTTCCAGTTCTTCAGTTCCCGCTTCACTTTGTCGATCGACTGAGCCTCCTCCTGGATGATGTAAGGTTGGATGAACCTGTGGAAGAACTCTGTGAAGGGGACACCATCTGGCGGGGGAGGGCTCATGTTATCGACAAGGGTAAAATCTTGGAAAAATGAGAGTGCCGCAGTACGAGGATCTGTAATCAGAAGATCAATGCTTTCAACAGGTAACTGAATAGAGGTGGCCTTCAAAAGAAACTGGTGACCGTCTCATTCAATACCGCAAACATCTATGAAAGGCGGTGCCCAAAACGTGACAGTGGTAAGTTCATCATGATCAAGGTCTGAATCAGGATTGGATTCAATTCTGGTCCCAAGTTTGGTACCAGCCATTGCTCTATCCACCCTGGGCTACTTGCTTCGGACAAGGTTACTAGTTTCATGCAACCTCAGTGCCGAAGGTCGATAAAGAATTAACTAGCAGAGGAGTTAAGCAAGGAGGTCACTAAATGATATACTGTAACAGGGGCACCCCTAGGAAGATGGATCCCAAGGTTGTGACCATGCAGAACAACTTCACACTTATCGCCAAAGGTTCAGGCAGTTGTAGGAGTAAAGTAAACGGTAAAGCTTAATATTGTTAACCCAGAGACTTTACTGAATTAAGGTCTTGAGAGTATTGATTGTTGGAGTAAGAGAGTTCTTGCATAGACATTCAAGTAGGTTTATTATATGCCAGAAACTCCCCCATCAGTTTACTCCAACTATTTGAGAACACCATTCTACGCTAAGGGTGGTCCGACATGTCTCCTGGCACACAGTTTGGGCATGCATGTATCGACACACTCTAGTAGGCATTCACCTTATGTGGTTATCATTTCTGCTATAACGACCTAGCATACATGAGCTATGGCAAACGGAACCTATACCGATACAGGTAACCAGGAGATGAACTGGTAGGAACCGGCAGGCAAGTAAGTACTTGACCTACGGACACCCGATGGCCCAGGCTCCGAGAATGAATAGAATTGACTGGTCAGGGACTTAGGTACCTGGATACACCCAGGAGCGGTGTCAGCATACTTAGGGACTTCTGAAGGGGAAGTTGCTCAGCTGGGCCAGGTAACTGGAGACAGGTCAGAAAGGTCTATCACTAGCGACGGGATAGAAAGGGTAACAGGGAAAAGTTATCTTGTCCGCTGGACAAGGTTGCCCTACGCGCGGGATCAGGTTACCGTGCCTTGGCGCTTGTGTTGCCCTGCCCAGAGTCCTGAGTTACCCTACCTTTCAATACGAAGTCCCGAAGGGAGTGGGGGAAAATTGACTGGAATGTTTGTCGCATGAAGCTATACATGATACTGGAATCTGGGGTTCCAGGGGATGCCATTGGGCGAGCTATGTAGCTTCAATGAGGCTGTAAATTGAAAACATTATTCCTATCATACCCCTCCGGCCCCGCCCTGAGGCCCGGACGTCATGGGCAAGCGGTTGTGTAGTTGTGTGCAGTCTAGCAAAGAGGAATCTTTACAGTCATGCTTGCAACACCGTATACATCGCTGGCGTCCGGTCGACCGTAAGCTGTTCGCAGGATATGTAAGGAGGCATAGGGTGGAAGGTGGAGTACCTCCTCCAAGTTGTTCGGAGTAAAACGGACCAGAACTGACGGAGTCAATGGGTGTTCACCGTGGGGGTCCTGAAGGTAGTCCAAGGTGGTGCCAGGGCGACTGTGACGGTTTTACACCTACCAAGGCCGAACGTGTGGCCAACGCTATAGGCTGTGAAAGGAAAGTGCCGAGACACTAAAAGCATGATTCCTACCACAGGTAGGGTAGATCCGAGGTAGTGGTCATGGGTAGCGCCCATTGAATCACTGCCGGACTACAGTGACCTGCGCAAGACACCAGAAGCCCAAGACCCGTAACTAGTAAATAGATAAACCGCTCGCGGTGGCCTCCGCAGTCAAGTAGAGATCAGTGCATATGGGAAGGGTGTCAGAGATAGTGTAGTTCATGAGGTGCCTTTACTGTTAGCCACTAGCAAGACACCGATGCACAGAGGTTTTCACTCTGGGAGGCAAAATGGAAGTGCACCGCAGAAATTATAACCGGATAAGGTGCGCGCCGACTAGAGTGTGTCGACACATGCATCCCCGCAGGATGTGCCAGGAGACATGTCGGACCACCCTTAGCGAAGAAGGGTGCGCTCAAATGGTTGGAGTAAACTGATAGGGGAGTTTCTGGCATAAGATAAAACGACCTGAAAGTCTATGCGAGAACTCTCCTACTTCAACAATCAATTCTCTCGAGACCTTAATTGAGTGAAGCGTCAGGCTTAACGATATTAAGTTTTACTGTTTACTTTACTCTTACATCTGTGTGAACTTTTGGCAATAAGTTTAAAGTTGTTCGGTGCCGTCGCAACCTAGGGATCCATCTTCCTAGTGGTGCCCCTATTATAGTATATCGCTAAGTGAGCTCCTCCCTTAACTCATCTCGTGATTAATTGTTTACGACCTGCGGCACTAACCTTGCGTGAATAGTGATAACCTTGTCTAGACAAAGTAGCCAAGGGTGGAAAGCGCAGCAGCCACTACCGAACTGCGAACCTGGATGGAATTGTAACGACCCAGCATACGTGAGCTATGTCAGCCGGAACCTACACCCATACAGGTAGCCCGGAGGCGAACTGGTAGGAACTGGCAGGCAAGTGAGTACTTGACCTACGGAGACCCGATGGCCCGGGCTCCGAGATGAGCAGACTTAGTGGACAAGTATTTAGGTACATGGCTACGCCCAAGATTGGTGTCAGCGTACTTAGGGACCTATGAAGGGCCAATACACAGCTAGGCTGGGTAACTAGAGAAAGGCCGAGTGTGTCTATCCCCGGAAGTGGGATAGATAGGGTAACAGGAGAAAATCCACTTGTCCACCGGACAAGATTACCCTACCCTCAGAACAGGGTTACCCTGCCTTGAGGCTTGGATTACCCTGTTCAAGGGCCTGAGTTACCCTACCTGCCAATACGAAGTCCCTCGGGGAGTTTGGGAAAAATGA
Source organism: Tuber magnatum (assembly GCA_003182015.1). Taxonomy (NCBI): domain Eukaryota; kingdom Fungi; phylum Ascomycota; class Pezizomycetes; order Pezizales; family Tuberaceae; genus Tuber; species Tuber magnatum. Next base: position 2,561,354 of record PYWC01000008.1, on the reverse strand, counting down.
CTGGAATGTTTGTCACACGAAGCCATGCATAATACTGGAATCTGGGGTTCCGGGAGATGCTATTGGGCGAGCTACGCAGCTACGAAGAAGCTGTAAATTGAAGACATTATTCCTATCATGCCCCTCCGGCCCCGCCTTGAGGCCCGGACGTCATGGGCAAACGGTTGCGTAGTTGTGTGCAGTCTAGCAAAGGAGGATCTTTGCAGACCCGCTTGCAACACCGTATACGTTGCTGCCGTCCGGTCGACCGTAAGCTGTTCGCAGGATATATAAGGGGGCATAGGGTGGAAGGTGGAGTACCTCCTCCAAGTTGTTCGGAGTAAAACGGACCAAAACTGACGGAGTTAACGGGAGTTAACCGTGGGGGTCCCGAAGGTAGTCCCGGGTGGTGCCGGGACGACTGGGAACGTTTTGCACCTACCACGCCCAAGGATGTCCCCAACGCCATAGGCTCTGAGAGGGAAGTGCAGAGACACTAAAAGCATGATTCCTACCGCAGGTAAGGTGTATCCGAGGTAGTGGTCATGGGTAGCGCCCATTGGATCACTCCTGGACCACCGTACCCTGCGGAAGACACCGGAAGCCCGAGACTCGTAAATAGTAGATAGATAAACCGCTCACGGTAGCTTCCGGCGTCAAGAAGAAATCAACGCGCATGGGAAGGGTGTCATAGATAGTCTAGTTCAGCAAGGGGTCTTGACAGTTAGCCACTGGCAAGTCCCCGATGCGCAGAGGTTTTCACTCCGGCGGGCAGAATGGAAATGCGCCGCAGAAACGATATGCACATATGGTGAACGCCGACTAGAGCGGGTCGACACATACATGCCCGAAGGGGGTGTCAGGAGACGTGTCGGACCGCCCTTAGCGGAGAAGGGTGTGCTCGAATAGTTGGAGTAAACTGATGGGGGAGTTTCTGGCATAAGATAAAACTACCTGAAAGTCTATGCGAGAACTCTCCTACTCCAACAATCAATCCTCTCGAGACCTTAATTGAGTGAAGCGTCAGGCTTAACGATATTAAGTTTTACCGTCTACTTTACTCTTACATCTGTGTGAACTTTTGGCGATAAGTTTGAAGTTGTTTGGTGCGGTCGCAACCTTGGGATCCATCTTCCTAGGGGTGCCCCCGTTACAGGAATCCAACTTGGATTCAGACCTTGACCGTGACGAGAACACCACCGACACGTTTTGTCTGTCGCTTTTCACGAATGTTCGCGGTATCGACTGGGACGGCCACCAGCTGGTCTTGGAGGCCGCTCCTATTGAGTTACCTGTTGAATGTCTTGACCTCCTGATTACCGACACTGGCACCGCAGTGGTCTGATTTTTCCGCAACCCTACCCTAGTCCACAACATGCTCCCGCCCCCGCCGAATGGAGTTCCCTTTAGTGGGTTTTTCCGCAACTTTGTCAAACCTTACATTGTCCGGGGAGTAGCCAAGTCGATTGAGCAACCGAAGCGGGCACTGAAGAACTGGAACACCCAACGGCAGCAGGTGTTCTGAACACAGATCACTACGGCAGTGGTAGAATGGATGACGGTGCAGCAGGAGGCATACCCGCGCATGATAAGGGATCAACAGGTATTGAGGACTCGGATGGCAGCCTTGGAAAAGGCTTTTGAAGGAGGGTATAGTATTGATGCTAAGAATGATGTACTAATATTAGAGGCCATGCCACCACTCCCGGTCGTCCACACCAAGCCCGCGAACTTCGGTATGGAGTTGGCCATGAGAGCCAGAGACGACCAGTGCAGGGCATGCTTGAGCCCAATCGGTATACGGATGTTGGCAAGCCTGAAAGGCGAGGGCTACAGTTATACCCCCTCCTTCACAAAGGCATCTACAGGCTCCCTGTCGGTCTCCCCCTCAATTGCCCGCAGTAGGTCAGTCAGCCCAACGGTCGGGCGAACTGATGGACGTCGAGTAAGGAAAAGGATGTCCAAACCGAAAGGTATCACGGCACCAGATGCACCTGACCATACTCCTTGTCCAACCCCGGCTCCAAACATTTCCCCGGCAACAGCCTCAGTTGCAACTCCCGCACCTCCCATTGCCACCCCGAGACCCACACCTCTCCCAGTTTCGTTGCCCGCTCCAGATACCTTCCCTGTCACAGCATTCCCACCAGAAGTATCGGCTACCCCAGGGTTCTGGCCACTGCGCGCAGCATCCCCTGCATTCTTCAAAAAGGTAAGACGCCAGGAGGAGCGAACACCCATGGCTGCGCGACGAGGGACTCCAATCCCCGGACCTGGGACACCTGCTCGCTCCGTTCCTTGTGCACTGGTTGGCCCCATGGTACCCTTGAAGCCAAGTCTTCCCACCGGTCTCCCCACCATCACCGCTCGCGATTCAGACAGCCAAGCTGGGTTCTGTCTGTTAGTCTGCAAGTCGGAAGAGACCTAGATGGGGTGGATTCATTACTACCCCTATGGGTGTAGGAAGGGACCACGGACCCTGGTGAGGCATAGAAGGAGGCAGAAAGAAGGAGATGGACAACCGACATGTGGGTACTGTGGGTCATGGAGGCACGCTGGCCCCCCAATGCAACCCTTGAGTTGTCCAGAGTTGCAGTCTTTTCTGCGGATAACACCGACGGCGCCGAACCCAATCTCCTGAGACTGGGCGATGCTATGTTCCACCACCGGCATCAAGACCATCAGGGGCTAACCCCCCAGAGGATGGTCACCAGGATGGCCAGGAGGAACAGTTTGATGGGCACGATAGACCTTAGAAATCCCAAGGCGGGAACACCGGAGGTAGTGGAGACGGAAATGCTCCACCTGGAGGTGGGACGGCGGGAGCAGGCGGAGATCCAGGGGACTCTGACCATGACAGCTGGGATGATGGTGATGATGGAGATTCTCTCCCGGATTTGATGCCCTTCCTTGGTGCTCGCAAGGATGACAGGAGGAATGAGAAGAAACGACGGTGGGATCGCCAGGCCAAGAGGCTGGTGAGACCCTTGAGGGGTACTGGTTCGGCTTCTAGGCCAACACCAAGAACCTGGGCAGAAGAAGCCAGAGAAACTGTGTGGTATCCCTCCAATCAAGGACAAAGTTACAGAACTCGCCAGCTTCTTGACCTTGGTGGAGGTCAAATTTGAATACTTGACGGAGTGCAAGTTAACCGACATGGACAAGGTAAACTTGGTAATCCCTCTTCTTGAAGAGTCCCTCGGGCATGGTATCTGGAGTTGCATAGACACATTAACAAGGAAGCCACCAAGTGCACTGGCATCCTGGTTAAAGACAGCAACCCCTTACGGACATGGAAAGGGTTTCGAGGAGGGCTGGAATGAAGTTTCAGCAGAGACCAGGCCCAGCGAGATCGATCCCTTCTGGACTGGCAAGACCTTGTGATGAAGCCCCATCATATCGATAAGTACCTGGATGAGATACTTGATTATATGTATAAGCTTAGCTATACAGATCCAGTACAGGTACGAGACAAGGTTTGATCAGGCATTACACAAGAGGTTCGGAATGCGTGGCCACTTAAGGAGCCCCATCCGACCAACCTGAACGAGTACCTTGATCTCCTACGCAAGGTTGGGCACACGCTGGAGGAGAACAACCGGTTCAGTAACCATGTCATCCATCCAGCCCCGCAGTCTCAACGCACTCAGAAGAAGCAAGATAGACCCTCGACATCGGGCAGGTTCGAGAAGAAAGAAAAAGGTTCGCGCAGACCAAACCAGAGGTCTGGCAAACCTACCAATTTCAATGCGGGGAGACAGGCAAAGCCGGCGACTTCTGAGTATGCAATTGCGCATAAGGAAATCGCATTGACTTTGACCAAATGTCGGAGAAAGTACAACCCGTACACCAAGTATGAACAAAGTGGTCACTTCTGGAGGAAGGGTACTGCCACATCCTTAGTCATTAGTTCATCCAAACAGGCTTGTGGGTTGAAACGGTCAGTCCTGGTAAGCGAACCACGGGGACTGCCCTGGGGGTGACGCGCATTGCAGCGCCACCTCCTGCTTCCTCGTCCAAAATACTTGAAGTCCGCTAGGCATCACCTCAGATGCTGGAGGTTGATACTGACGGATCGGAATAGGGAAGAACCCATTCTGTTTAAGGTGTAACCTTATTAACTCATAGCCATAGACCCTTGAGGGATAGATGGACAGGAGCCACGGAGGTGGCTTCGGAGATGGGTAAGTACCCTTCTACCGCATAAACGACTCTGATACTGACTACACCCAGGTGCTGTGGGCAGGTAGATGTTGTGGGCTGTGCGCGGTGGACTGGGCTATCTCTCTGTTGTTGGGTTTCTGGTTATTTCCTTTGTTCTAGTTATACGTATTTCTTTCAGGATTTCCTTAACTGGATGGGCAAGTCATAGAACATTATTTCCCTTGAGGCTGGGTGAGGTCCTACTCGAGGAGACGCTCAACATTGGGGAAGCAAGGCGGTTTCACTTGGAACCGGTCCGACAGCAGGGTTCTACCCACCTTGCAGAAAGAATCGTTATGTTTAGTAGACGTGGAATTGGTTCAGGCTGGACTTGATCCAATGAATGCGGTTATTTTCAAGTTTACCTGAGAAGGGTTCAGTACCAGAAATCATCCTGGGGTGATAGTAAACACCCTGGTTATTGATAAAAAGACGAATCCCAATCCCTCAACGTTTACCGACCCTTTGTGGCCGCTCTTGTGTCGAAAGGCGAGAGACTAAAGGGAATTACTAAGCCAAGATGACTAAGTCACCAAGACAAGTGAAGAGGTCGAAGTGTGACAACTTGCCTCCTTATACTAAGTCTATCCACCTGCGAGTCAAGTTATACTGGAAGTTGGAGCTGGACAGGTTAGCGCGGAAGCCCTCCTCCAACTCGATAGTGGAGCTACTGGACCGCTGCTTAGCAGCCGATGGGTTAAACAGACTCAGGCACCTTGTGTACGACGAAAGGTGCACGTGCCGATAAGCGACGCTAGCGGTAATCACATTCCTGGGTCAGGTGTACACTATACCAAGTCATTAGAAATGAGGATAGGTGACCACCACAATGAGATGTGCTTTGAAGTCACAGATATGCCTGACACCAAGGTGGATGGGTACCTACCTATGTCTTGGTTGAGAGACGATAACCCCGACATAGATTGGACAACCTGATCACTAACCTGGCGCTCAGATTTCTGCAAGGCTAACTTCCTGGCAGAGTAGGGGCGGTTAGTGTTCATGACCGATAAAGAGTTACTAGCCGAAGACCCTAGTAATGTGTACCTATTGGGAATTGTGTAATTCTCTGATGAAGACGGTGTGGACATTACGGTTAAGCTACTGCTCCAGCATAAGTACAATGGGGATATCTTCAGTCAAGAACGGATTGAGGCGTTACCGGATCACTGGAAGTATGACCATACCACCGAGTTGCAACCGGGAACTTGACCTCTGTTTGGGCCTATCTTTCCGTTATCAGTAAAGGAGCTTAAGGCACTCCTGGAATATCTCAATGATATGCTGCGAACGGGAAAGGTACAGCGATCCAGTTCCTCAGCAGCAGCCCCTATCTTCTTCATGACAAAACCACATGGTACATTAAGAATGGTAATAGATTACCAAGGGCTGAACAAAATCATGGTGAAGAGCAGGTATCCTCTACCGTCGATGAATGAACTGTGAGATATGTCAGGAAAAGCCGCTGTGTTCACCAAGTTGGACTTAAAGAACAGCTACTACCTTCTGAGGATGGCGGAAGGTGAGGAATGGAAGATGGCCTTCCGGTGCAGATATGGACTGTATGAATACACAGTATTGCTGTTCAGGTTGGGTAATGCCCCAGCAACTTTCCAAAGCATGATAAAGGAGATCTTTGGGGATCTCATGGACTAAGCAGTCATCACGTACATGGATGACATCCTGATCTACTCCGAAACCATGGAAGGGCATGTCACGATAGTGAGGTGTGTGATGGAGAAATTGCGGAAAGCTAGACTATGTGTAAGCATGAAGAAGTCGAGTTTCCACCAACGGGAGGTTGAATTCCGCGGATACAAGATCTCCGATCTGGGGGTCTCTATGTTGTCGGAGAAGGTGCCGACGATCAGGGATTGGGCACCTCCGACATGCATCGTCGACGTTCAAAGCTTTATGGGCTTTGCCAACATCTATCGCTGGTTCATAGAAGAGTTCCGCAAGATAGTGAAACCTCTGATGGACTGGACAAAGAAGGATGTCCGATGGGAATGGCCACCTGCGTGCCAGCAGGCCTTCACCTGTTTGAAGGAAGCGTTCACGTTGTAACGACCCAGCATACATGAGCTATGGCAGGCAGAACCTGCACCCATACAGGTAGCCCGGGGGCGAACTGGTAGGAACCGGCAGGCAAGTGAGTACTTGACCTACGGAGACCCGATGGCCCGGGCTCCGAGATGAGCAGACTTAGTGGACACAAGTATTTAGGTACATGGCTACGCCCAAGATTGGTGTCAGCGTACTTAGGGACCTATGAAGGGCCAATACACAGCTAGGCTGGGTAACTAGAGAAAGGCCGAGTGTGTCTATCCCCGGAAGTGGGATAGATAGGGTAACAGGAGAAAATCCACTTGTCCACCGGACAAGATTACCCTACCCTCAGAACAGGGTTACCCTGCCTTGAGGCTTGGATTACCCTGTTCAAGGACCTGAGTTACCCTACCTGCCAATACGAAGTCCCTCGGGGAGTTTGGGAAAAATGACTGGAATGTTTGTCACACGAAGCCATGCATAATACTGGAATCTGGGGTTCCGGGAGATGCTATTGGGCGAGCTATGCAGCTACGAAGAAGCTGTAAATTGAAGACATTATTCCTATCATGCCCCTCCGGCCCCGCCTTGAGGCCCGGACGTCATGGGCAAACGGTTGCGTAGTTGTGTGCAGTCTAGCAAAGGAGGATCTTTGGAGACCCGCTTGCAACACCGTATACGTTGCTGCCGTCCGGTCGACCGTAAGCTGTTCGCAGGATATACAAGGGGGCATAGGGTGGAAGGTGGAGTACCTCCTCCAAGTTGTTCGGAGTAAAACGGACCAAAACTGACGGAGTTAACGGGAGTTAACCGTGGGGGTCCCGAAGGTAGTCCCGGGTGGTGCCGGGACGACTGGGAACGTTTTGCACCTACCACGCCCAAGGATGTCCCCAACGCCATAGGCTCTGAGAGGGAAGTGCAGAGACACTAAAAGCATGATTCCTACCGCAGGTAAGGTGTATCCGAGGTAGTGGTCGTGGGTAGCGCCCATTGGATCACTCCTGGACCACCGTACCCTGCGGAAGACACCGGAAGCCCAAGACTCTTAAATAGTAGATAGATAAACCGTTCACGGTAGCTTCCGGCGTCAAGAAGAAATCAACGCGCATGGGAAGGGTGTCATAGATAGTCTAGTTCAGCAAGGGGTCTTGACAGTTAGCCACTGGCAAGTCCCCGATGCGCAGAGGTTTTCACTCCGGCGGGCAGAATGGAAATGCGCCGCAGAAACGATATGCACATATGGTGAACGCCGACTAGAGCGGGTCGACACATACATGCCCCGAGGGGGTGTCAGGAGACGTGTCGGACCGCCCTTAGCGGAGAAGGGTGTGCTCGAACAGTTGGAGTAAACTGATGGGGGAGTTTCTGGCATAAGATAAAACTACCTGAAAGTCTATGCGAGAACTCTCCTACTCCAACAATCAATCCTCTCGAGACCTTAATTGAGTGAAGCGTCAGGCTTAACGATATTAAGTTTTACCGTCTACTTTACTCTTACATCTGTGTGAACTTTTGGCGATAAGTTTGAAGTTGTTTGGTGCGGTCGCAACCTTGGGATCCATCTTCCTAGGGGTGCCCCCGTTACACACGTCCAAACCTATCCTAGCACATTTTGACCCTGAACTGTCAAGCCAACTGAAAACCGACGCTAATGACTTTGCATTAGGAGCCGTTCTCTCCCAGTTCCATGAAGATGAGAGATGGCATCCAGTGGCCTACCATAGTAGGAAGTTTCACTTAGTGGAGATTAATTATGATGTCCATGACAAGGAAATGACGGCCATCGTGGCAGCGTTCAAGCAATGGGATTATTTGCTTGGCGCGGTAATGGACCAGTTGGTGATCTATACAGACCATAAGAATTTGGAGTACTTCAATAGCATCAAGGTCCTTAACCGAAGGCAGCACCGCTGGGCTGAGTTCCTGCAACCATTTCACTTCAAGGTGGTTTACTGAGAAGGTCGGTTGAATAGGAAGCCAGATGCTTTGTCACGGTGTAGCGACTACTGCCCTGCAGGGGGAAGTGATTTTCCACCACAGTCATTTTTTCGCCCGGGACAGTGGGATGGGAGCCAGGAACAGGACATCTTGCGACCACAAGTGTTGCACATGTGCCAAGGATTTCAGCTCCCGTCTTCTTTTTTGGATCAACTGCGGGTAGCGATAACCGAAAACCAGGAGCACTTAAGAATCGTGAAGGCAACTGTTGCCGGGGACAAAGAGGTCGACTGACATTTCATGATGGAAAAGGGCTTACTCCTGCACAAGAACAGGTGCTATGTTCCCAAGGGTCAGGATCCGAAGCAGACAATCATGAACGCACAACATGACTCCCGAATCACAGGACACTTCGGGACTTGCAAGACCATTGGCAGTGTTGGGGCTAACCTCTATTAGCCTAAGATGGATGAGCAGATCACCAACTATGTGCGGACATGCGATGCGTACCAAAGAAATCAATCCATCAGGCATAAGAAGTTCGGGCTGCTGGAACCTATTGATGTTCCTATGCCGCCGTCGACAGCGATTTCAATGGATTTCATTGTAGCACTACCAGTGTCTGAAGGGTATACCAAGATCTGGGTCATAGCGGACTGATTCTCGCAAATGGCCCCTTTCATACCCCTGACCACGGAGGTACCTATCAAGGAGCTTGCCTTGATATTCCTGCCGGAAGTTTGGCGCCTTTTTTTTTTTAATTTTTTTTTTTTATTTTTAAAAAACTTTTTATTCAAATTATTGCGGATGTCGTCGCCAATATCCGCATAGTTACCTACCGGTAACCAGACAGCGCCCCAATAATTCTACCTCTCCCTCTACTCTTCACCACGGGCACAACCCAAAGGCCCCCCGAATGGGCCCAACACCCGGCAACTCCCACTAATGTACAATTTAACTAGCTAACCAACACACTATTCTCCCCCAGTCCCTTGTCCCCCATCCTTTCTCCCGTGCAATCCTCCATGCTTAAACATACTCCTACTCTCCGTTCCGGTACCACTTCCCTCCTCTTCCTGTCTCCTCCCTCCTCTTGGTCCAGTTGGCGCCCCTGCTGGTGCACCACCACCCTTTAGCCACCAAGGCGACACAGGCTTATTCCCCTCATCCAAACTCTTCCCCCTCACCTTTCTCTTCTTCCTCCCTTCTACCGTCACCCACACCGCTCGAGGCCCAATTGGTGGTCTGCTCCCTATCCCTCTAACCTCCTCCTCAACCTCTTCATCCCTTCTCTCCCCCTCTTCTCCTACCTCTACCTCTGGTACTGCCACCTCACCCACTCCACCTTGAGCCACCGCCTCAGCCCCACCCATTGCCTCCATAGCCACACCCTCCTCACCCACCTCCTGTGCCTGCGCCACCTCACTAGCCACCTTCTCTTTTTCCTCCTCCTCCTCTCCTCTACCCCTCTCCTTCTCCTCTCTCTCCTCTGGTCCCGAATCTCCCTTCCTCCCTTCACCCTGCTTCCCCTGTATCCTTCTCAACAAGATAGCCACATGACGCCTCAGTCGTGCAACTTCCTTCTCGAACAGAAAGTTCTTTTCCACTGTCTGAGCCAGCAACAATGCCATCAGCACTGTCTCATTCTTCGAAAAATTCTTTGTTCCTTTCGCCATGACACAGTAAAGCGTGCATGGATGGATTAATAGCATATTAATTCTCCTCGTAGGATGAATTCAGACCCTGTGAGCCTGAATAAAGAAAGTTGAAGCTATCGTGTAATGGAATCAAGGAGGATGATTGGTTGAATCACTGAATGTGACCTGTCACAAGGCAAAGCAAGTTGGTTGCAATGAAGACCATCCTGAAGTTTGGTGCCTTCAGGGACTCCAAGAGTCAATCATCTCCGATCGAGATAGCCGATTCACATCCAACTTCTGGATGAGTCTAATGCACTTGTTGCAAGTGAAACTAAGCGTTTCTACTGCATTCCACCCTGAGACTGATGGGAAGGCTGAGAGGGTTAATCAGACACTAGAGCAGTACTTGCGTAGTTATTGTTCCTACCAACAAGATGATTGGGTTGCGCTGTTACCCCTTGCGGAGTATGCGTACAACACCTCGACATCAGAATCCACCAGCTTGTTACCATCTGAGGTCAACTACGGGTTTAACCCAAGGACAAACTGGTCGGGTATCTTGTCTGATACTCAAGGAATACACCCTAGCAGTGAGCTCTTGGTCAAGGAATAGGAAGGAACCTGGGAAGAGATCCAAGAAATGATGCAACAGACACAAGAAAGGCAACGGAAATGGCATGACCAGAAAAGTCTGCCATCACCAGACTATGTTACCTTGGAGGATGTGACCGCTGGGCGGGCAAGGAAAGCAGACTGCGTGATGTTAAACCGAAAGAACATCTGCACAAAGTGTCCGATGGAGAAGCTGGACCGTCGGGTGTTTGGCCCTTTTGTGGTCAAATGTTGAGTGGGCAACCGAGCCTATGAACTCTAACTGCCCAGCAGATGGAGTAGCCACCCAGTTTTCAATGTCACATTGCTTGAACGGTAGTGTAAGGATCCGGCAGGAGGGAGGGTCAAGGGAGTCCCTATCCCGGAACTTGTAGACAATAAGCCCAGTTACGTGATTGAAGCTGTTGTGGACAGCCTACGCTACAGAGGAGTGAAGGCGAAGTTTCCGTCATGCTTCGTCCAGTACCTGGTTTCATGGGAAGGCTATGGGGCTGAGGAGAATTCATGGGAGCCCTATTAGATGCTAGAGGAGACAGGCTTACAGGCTATTTGGGATTTCCGCCAAAGATATCCGTCCAAGCCTAGGGGCCATAGGGTCTTGTGGGAAGCGAGTCGTAGGAATAAGAGACGACACTAACGGTCCGGGACGGACTGTAGAGAAGAGGGGAGTGATGTAACAACCCAGCATACATGAGCTATGCCAAATGGAACCTATACCCATACAGGTAGCCAGGGGGCGAAGTGGTAGGAACTGGCGGGCAAGTAAGTACTTGACCTACAGAGACCCGATGGCCTGGGCTCCAAGAATGAACAGAATTGGCTGGTCAGGGACTTAGGTACCTGGACACACCCAGGAGCAGTGTCAGGGCACTCAGGGACTTCTGATAGGGCAGTTGCTCAGCTAGGCCAGGTAACTGGAGACAGGTCAGAAAGGTCTATCGCCAGGGACGGGATAGACAGAGTAACAGGGAAAAGTTATCTTTTCCGCTGGACAAGGTTACCCTACCCTTGGGATCAGGCTACCCTGCCCTGGTGCTTGGGTTACCCTGCCCAAAGTCCTGAGTTGCACTACCTTTCAATACAAAGTCCCTCGGGGAGTTCGGGAAAATTGACCGGAATATTTGTTACGTAAAGCCATGCAAGATACTGGAATCTGGGGTTCCGGAGGATGCTATTGGGCGAGCTACGTAGCTTCGATGAAGCTGTAAATTGACGACATTATTCCTATCATACCCCTCCAGCCCCGCTGTGAGGCCCGCACGGCATGGGCAAACGGTTGTGTAGTTGTGTGCAGTCTAGCAAGGAGGAATCTTTGCAGACATGCTTGCAACACCGTATACGTCACGGCGGTCCGGTCGACAGTAAGCTGTTCGCAGAATATGCAAGGTGGCATAGGGTGGAAGGTGGAGTACCTCCTCCAAGTTGTTCGGAGTAAAACGGACCAAAACTGACGGAGTTAATGGGTGTTAACCGTGGGGGTCCTGATGGTAGTCCCGGGTGGTGCCGGCGCGACTGCGAGACTTTTACACCTATCCAGCCCGCACGTGCTCCCAACACTATAGGCTCTGCAAGGGAAGTGCAGAGCCTCTAAAAGCATGATTCCTATCCGGGGTAAGATAGATCTAAGGTACTGGTCATGGGTAGCGCCCATTGGATCACTCCTGTACTACAGTGCCCTGCGGAAGACACCGGAAGCCCAAGACCCGTACATAGTAAATAGATAAACTGCTCATGGTACCCTCCGGAGTGAAGTAGAGATCAATGCATATGGGAAGGGTGTTATAGATAGTCTAGTTCATGAGGTGCCTTGACTGTTAGCCACTGGCAAGACACTGATACGCAGAGGTTCTCACTCCGGCGGGCAAAATGGAAATGCACCGCAGAAACAATAAGCGCATAAGGTGAGCGCCGACTAGAGTGTGTCGACACATGCATGCCCGAAGGGTGTGCCAGGAGACGTGTGGGACCATCCTTAGCGAACAAGGGTCTGCTCGAATGGTTGCAATAAACTGATGGGGGAGTTTCTGGCATAAGATAAAACTACCTGAAAGTCTATACGAGAACTCTCCTACTCCAACAATCAATCCTCTCGAGACCAGAATTGAGTGAATTGTCAGGCTTAACAATATTAAGTTTTACTGCTTACTTTACACTTACATCTGTGTGAACTTTTGGCGATAAGTTTGAAGTTGTTCGGTGTTGTCGCAATCTTGGGATCTATCTTCCTAGTGGTGCCCCGGTTATATCTGCAGTACATTTCTATTTTGCCCACTGCAGTAAAAACCTCTTCACACCACTGCCTCGCCAGTGGCTAACAGTCAAGACGCCTGATGAACTGGACTATCTATGATACTCTTCCCACATTCATCGATCTCTACTTGACCCTGGAAGCTACCCTGGGCGGTTTATCTATCGGCAATTTACGATTCTTGGGCTTCCAGTGTCTTCCGCAGGATCCACTGGTCTGGGTGTGATCCAATACATGCTACCCATGGGTACTACCTTAGACCCACCTTACCTGTGGTATGAATCATACTTTTAGTTTTTCTGAACCTCCCTTAAAGAGCTTATGGCGTTGGGGACACATTCGGGTTTAGTAGATGTAAAATTCTTCCAGTCGCCCCAGCATCACCCCGGACTCCCTTCGGGACCCCGATGGTTAGCTCCTGTTAACTCCATCGGTTTTGGTCCACCTTACTCAGAACAACTTGGAGGAAGTACTTCACCTTCCACTCTATTCCCCCTTACATATCCTGTGAACAGCTTACAGCTGACCTGATGGCAGTAACATATATGGTGTTGCTAGTAGGTCTCTAAGATTCCATCTTACTAGACTGCACACAACTACACAACCCTTTACCCAAGATGTCCGGGCCTCAAGGTGGGACCGGAGGGGCATGATAGAAATAATATATCCAATTTACAGCTTCTTCAGAGGTGTGTAGCTCGCCCAATAGCATCTCGCAGAACCCTGGATCCTGCTATTATGTGTGACTTTGTGTGACAAACACTGTGGTCATTTTTTCTGAACGCCTCGAGGGACTTCATATTAAAAGGCAGGGTAACTCAGGACTTTAGGCAGGGTAACACGAGTTCCATGACCGGGTAACTTGATCCTGAGTGTAGGGTAACCTTGTCCAGTACACAAGATGACTTTACCCTCTTACCCTGTCCGTTCCATGGCCAGAGATAGACACTTCTGACCTTTCTCCAGTTACCCGCCTTAGTGGAGTAACTGCCCCTTCTGAGGCCCCTAAGTATGCAGACACTGCTCCTAGATGTAGCCAAGTACCTAGTGTATCTTGCCAGCCATTTCTGTTTATCCTGAGGCCCAGGCCCTTAGGTCCCCATAGGTCAAGTACTTACTTGCCTACCGGTTCCTACTAGTTTGCTTTCTGGCTGCCTGCATGGATGTAGGTTCCAGCTGCCATAACTCATATATGCTGGGTTGTTACAACAGGCTACTTGACCAAGTAGTTGATAAAGCTATCCCAACTTTTGGGAAACAATTTCCTTGCTGCAAAGCGCTATTTGCATTCAATAATTCTTGAAATCATTACCAGTTTGCTAACAATGCACTTAGAGTTGCTGAAACGAATTTTGAGATGGAAGGAAAGAATGCAAAGTTGATGCACAATACCGATATTCTTAATAGTAATTATCCTGCAAGTAGTTATGTTCAGTTATTGAAATGCTCAGATGGGACACCAACAGAGCTCAAGAGGGTACTTTTAGTATGAGGTCTCGGGCCCAAGAATAGATGCTTTCTAGCCCAATGCTCTATCAAGTCTACCACTGACAAGTCAGCCAAGCTGAATCTACACTGTTTAAATAGTAGAACTTGCTGTGCATGAGCATTGCTGGCTGCCTAGCCAGACTTTAAAGGTCAAAAAAATCAAATTGAGAAGGTAATTCTTAAGGCTGGCCATGAGGTAATCCATTATCCAGCCTTTTAGCACAAAATCAATTTCATTGAATATTTCTGGGGTGCTGCAAAGCATGATGCACATGAGAAATGTAAGTATGATTTTGAATCTCTAAAGCCAATAGTTTCGGAAGCAGTGACTAGTGTATCAAAACACTTGATTTGGAAGTACCAGGATTGTATAGATAGAATTCTGAAAGCATAACAGTTGGGTATCATATATCCTATTCCAGAGTATGAGAACATTGTACACAAGTGCTATACTTTACATTATCATATAAAGAATCAAGTTTAATAATAACCAAAATGTTTCTTTTTTTGCATAAACCTTTTACAGAGTAATTACTTGGTCTAATATATATTCTAAATCATAAAATATTAATAAAACAATACATATATATGATGTACTGTGAAGTTGTTCTACAATACTCCTAACCTTGATTATATAAGACTGTCATAGCCACCTGGCAGGGGATCGATAGTGTTGGGGTGTAGGTCACATCCCTAGAGAGTGGAGTAAGGATGGTTGCAACATGAGAGAAAGGGATAGTTAGCCAAGGTTTCGTATAACGGAACCTCATGGAAACTGATGGAATAATGTGACTGCACAGTAGTAAAGGGTTAGGGATGTTAGGTATGCATCAGCAGAAGATTTTTGGGGGTTATATAAGGGGTGTGCCCCTCTTAGATTTCCTTTCTTTATGCAACCTGGTAATTTCCTGTCCACACTTGTACTTAGGAATTACAACTTTGTTTTTTTATAGCATTGCCAGAATCTCTGAACCCTGACCCCGGTCCCTGAGACCTTGTCCTTGAACCCCTTGAGCCTTGATACAAACATGTCTTGTTTGTACACTTGTCCCTCTCTCTTGTCTTGTCTGTAGTAGTATGCTTTAGACTATCTGTTCTGAATCCTGCATGGACCCTCCCTGTTACACAAGATTGTATCTACAAGGATCCAACCTATACCACATCATGTTATGATCTATCGAAATCCTCTCTAAGCTTTTCACCAATCTCAATCTAACTGCTAGCCTGTCTAATAAAAGGTTAGGCAACCAGACCTACAGCTGAAGATACAACTATCTCACCCACATCCCGAATATCCTCCTCCCGACAGTAAACCTGCTGCCTTCTGCTGAGTCCCCCACTGATGAATGGTTGCAACAAAAACTACAAACTGTAACAAAAGAACTTCGGACCCTGCACCTTGAAGGCCAAGGCCTCGAGGCCTACCTTGCTACCACTGGACAGGACCTGATACATACCAATGCGATAGTCACCCTGCTCAACAATGCCCTTGCCAATGTCCCCACAGGTCCTACGGCACCCACTAGCAGTAGTAAGAAAGCCTCAATCCCAAACCTGAAAAGGTTCGATAGCGCCATACACAAGTACTGCCCCTTTGCCACCCAACTCCATCGGAAGCTCTGTGGGGACCATGATCGTTTCAACAATGAATAAGGCTATCTGGCATATGCCATTGGCCTCCTCACAGAATCTGCCTTCTTGCAGGTTCAACCTAACATCACCACTAAGGGTATCAACTACGCCGATACTGAGGCCCTATTGGCAGAACTAGAACTTGCCTTTGGGGATCCCAACTCCATGGCCACTGCGGAATGGGGAATAAGGGACCTCTCCCAGAAAAACTGCATCTTCGTGGAATACCTTTTGGATTTTCAATGCCTGGCTGCTGATACCAACTGGAATGCTGCCGCTAAGTGGAGTCCCTCCTAGTAAGGTCTCAGCTCAGAACTAAAGGGCACCCTGACCACCATCACCGACCCCTCCTAAGAGACTGACCACCTACGCTAACTTGTTAAAGAAGCTCGATAACAATATCTGGGCTTGCGGGGCTGAAAAGAAAGGCGCCACCTCCTCCTTGTGGTACATCCCCGTGGCCACCCAACCCCGCTCTCCCACTCCCATGTACGCTACCACCACTGCTACAGGTATGGCCTCAGGTTCTATAAACTTCTCAGTAGGTCATTGAACCGTGACCAAGGCTCAGCGGAATGATACGATAGGAAGTGGACTATGCCTGTACTGTGGCGGTCATGGACACATGGCCAGACAATGCTCGAACAAGACACCCCACCACTATGCACACAACTGCCATCTCGCAGTTTGAGCTCCCCATGGTCCCTGAAGGCACCCATCCAGAATCCAAATAGTCAGAAAACTAGTTATCCTGTATGCATAATATGGCACTGGCAGGGGACATGTTTAGTCTTTTCCATATTTATCTATACCTAGTTGGTCTTCGGATCAAATGGCAAACAGAATTCAAGATAACCACCTGGTGATTGCCTGTAATATTATAGACAACCAGCACATAATCCGTTCCTATTCTCCGATTGACTCTAGAGCCACAGGATATACATTCATAGATAAAGACTTTACTCGCCACCACTATCTCCCCTTCTTCAAGTTAAAATAAACCATTACATTAGCAGTAATAGACAGCAGGCCGATCAGCTGCGGCGCTATTACTCACCTGACCCAAATAGGGCTGAAGATCAATGACCACCTAGATGCCCTGCTAGCCTTCACCACCAAACTAGATGGATATCCTTTGACCCTTGGCATCCCATGGCTCAAATAACACGATGTGACCATCCGCTTCACAAGCAATACCATCACCTTTGAGTCCAACTACTGTCCAGAAAACTGTACCTCTAACATGACTGGTATTCGAGGAGTGGAAGAGGAGATCTCCCACCTCCTTAATGTATATGCAGTTGAATGCGCCCTGGGCTACAACCTACCTGAGGAACAAGAACCCCAAGACAATGTACTACCTGAACACCAGGGTTTTATGCTACTGTTCCTGGGGAAGGAATACAATCAGTTACCCCCACATCGACCAGACGACTATGCTATTCTCTTGCTACCAGGTTTCCGGCCCTCTTTCAGCCCATTGTACAACTTTCCCACCCAGAAATAGAGGCCCTGCAGGGCTGGCTTGATGAAAATGTCAAAAAGGACTTTATTAAGACCTCTACCTCACCGGCAGCTTCCCCCATCCTGTTCATAACTAAGAAGGACGGATCACTATGGTTATGCAAGTACGATTGGGCTCTACATAATGGGACAATCAATGACAGCAGCCCCTTACCCCCCCTAATGGAGACCTTTTTGCAAATCTCCAAGAGAAAAATTGTCACCAAGCTGGATATCCAAGGGGTGTACAACATAATTAGCATGAAAGAATGAGAGAAATGAAAAACCACCTTCAGGACCCGATATGCCTCGTATGAGTTCAAGGTCATGCTGTTTGGCCTCACCAATGCCCCAGCCACCTTGCAGGTATATATCAATAAGACCCTATGCCGCAGATTGGACCATTTCTGGACTGCGTCTTTGGATGGTATTCTCATCTATAGTGAGACCAAGGAGGAATATATTGACCACATCTGTTGGGTTCTCAAAGCTCTAGCCGATACCAAACTAGAGGTTAAGCCCCAGAAGTATGAGTTCCAGGTGGACCAAGTTGAGTACCTCAGGTTTATTATCACTACCTGAGAGATCCAAATAGACAACACTAAGGTGGAAACAATAATCATGTAGCCTGTACTCTAGTGCGTAAGGGAGGTGTATGCCTTCCTAAGATTTGGCAACTTCTATCACGAGTTTATCAATACATATTCCTATCTTGCCTGGCCTCTTATGGCCCTTATCAAGAAGGATTAAGCATTTGTTTAGACTCCAGAGTATCAGCCGGCTTTCAAGAAACTCAAGAGGGCCTTCACCACTGCCCCTGTTCTGGCCTATTTCAACTTCTTCAAGGAAGTAATCATTGAGACTGACACCTCAGACTTCTTATCCACAGGTGTTATGTCCCAATGCGATAATAATAGAGTGCTCCACACTATTGTCTTCTGCTCCTGCAAGCATAGCCCGGCTGAACACAGCTATGCCATCTATAACAAGGAACTCATGGCCGTGGTCGATGCTTTTGAGAACTGGAGATACTATCTTATAGGTCGTAAGGTCACGATCCTGACTGACCATTTCAACCTGAAATACTTCACCACCAAGTGACTCCTGAACTATAGACAAGCCCAAGGGTCGGAATTCCTTACGGGATTCCACTATGACATTGAATACTAGCCAGGAAAGCTTAATAGAAAAGTGGATGCATTAACACTGAGGCAAGAGCCAACAGAGGAAGAGGAAGAGTAATGATGCAAACACCAGATATAGGTGACGTTGAAGCCCTATAATGTGAGTTTGTTACCAAACATCACACTCCTCAGAGGAGTATCTCCATTAGATGATCTTTTGCAGGAAGCATATACACTGACCCGACCCCTATGAAGATTCTGTAGGCATTGGAACAAGGCGACAGACATTCCCATCTCATCTCTCTTGTCGAGTGCCGTAGGGAGCGGAACCGGCTACTGTACTGTGACCGCCTACATGTCCCGCTCTATCAGACCTTACAGCTATGACTAATCCAAGAAACCCATGACTGACTAACTGCCGGACACCCCAGTAGAGCCAAAACTCACAAATTGGTTTCCTACCATTTCTACGTGCCTAGCATTCATTGAGATATAGATTGTTTTGTGAAGAACTGTCACACTTGCCAAAGGAGCTATATATTATGCCATGCCCTCTTTGGGATACTACAACCCCTCCCTATTCCCGACAATCCCTCAGAACATGTCTCTATAGATTTGGTTACCGGCCAACCCTGGAGTCAGCGCAACGATGCCATCCTGGTCATAGTGTATTGGTTAACCAAGATGTGCTATGTAATCCCCTGTTGGACAAATGATCGATGCTTTCATATTAGCCAAATTGTAGCTGAAATATGTGTAGAAACTCTATGGTCTTCCTGCCACCATCACCTGTAATGGGGATGGTCCGTGCGGGGTTCAGGGCAGATAGTCCAAAGCATACCATGGTAGACAAGGTAACAGAGAGAGGCAAGTGTACAAACAAGACATGTTTCTCTCAAGGCTTAAGGGGTTCAACAACAGGTTCTCTGAGATCAGGGTCAGGGTTCAGAGGTTCTGGTAACATGATGAAGTAACAAAGTTGTAATTCCTAAGTGTAGGTATAGACAGGCAATTACCACGTTGCGTAAAGAAAGCAAATCTAAGAAGGGCATACCCGTTTATATAACGAAGGAAAATCCTCCACTGACAAATTCCTGACATCGCAACCATTTCGTTCTACATAGCCGCGATCTTCCCGCAGTTTCCATCAGGTTCCGTTATGCAAAACTTGGGCTAATCACCCCTTCTCTCACATTGCTACCAATACTCTAACTTGACCAGCCCCCTGCCAGGCGGCCTTGATACTAGCTCCCCTCTGCTAGGCTGAAGCCCTCTGAGGCAAGCATTCATTACTCCCAAAGGGGGACTGGTTTGTTCGGGTAGTTGTGGTGGAACTCATTGATTGCTTGTAGACCATTGACAGTTTTGGTGGGTTCCCAGGTAGCTTTCTCATGTTCTCTCCACCTAACCAGGTGCCCCAGGCATTCTCGCACAATTTTGGCATCCTCCACCTGCTCCACTAGCCATTCTGCCACCCCGTTGACTTCCACCAGTGGCAGAGGGGAGACAACCTGTCCTGGAAGAGGGTTCTTATCTGTCAGCTCAAGCAGGGAAACATGAAACACATTGTGTATTCTCACTAAGGCGGAGAGGACCAGGCGATAGGCATGGGTACCTATTCCAGCAGTGACTGGGTAGGTGCCACAACTTTTGTTGTCCAGCTTGGGTGAGGCTTAGTGGGTTCAGATCTCTCTGGCATTAAGTCGTACTTTGTCGCCTACTTGGAAGTTGGGTGCCACCAGGTGTCCCCAATCAGCATACTCTGGTTGACAATCCTGGCCGCAGGCAATCTCAGAACAAAGGTAGCTGTGGATGTCTTTCAGACATTGGGGGAACATGTGAGCTGCGGACACCACTTGGGGTCCTTCCGGAAAGTCAAGAAAGTCCATCCAGTGGTACCAACCTTGCTTGGCGGAGAATGGGGACAGGCTGGTAGACTTGAAGGCGTGGTTGTTGGCTGTGAATTCTGCCACAGGGAGCCAAAGGGCCCCGTTATCCTGTTGATAGTTGACATAGGCTCGCTGGTATTGCTCCATAACAGCATTGATTCTTTCGGTCTGGCCGCTGGTCTGGGGATTAAAAGCTGTTGAGAGTTTACAGAATACCTGCAAAAGGTCACAAGCCACCTACCAGAATTCTGAGGTAAACCAAGTGCCATGGTCTGAGGTGATACTGGCTGGAAGACCACGGCATTTCCACACGTGTTTGAGGTACCACATGGCCAATGTCGGGGCATCAATCGTGGTCCAGCAGAAGATCAGGTGGCCTATCCTGGTTAACCTGTCCACAATGACTAGCATGGCATCATTTCCCTGACTCCAGGGGAGACCAGAAACAAAATCCATAGAGACAGGTTCCCAGAGTTTGTCAGGTACTGGAAGGGGACACAGTGTGCCAAAGGGGGCGCGGCGCAATGTGTGGTGCCTTTGACAAGTGGGATGGTTTTTCACAAAACATCCAATATCTCGACACATGCCTGGCCTATAGAAATGGTGCGAAAGTAGTTCATGGGTTTTGGCTCTACCAGGGTGTCCTACAGCTGGGCGGTCAAGAGTTTCTTAAATCAGTTGTAGCTACAAGATAGGGTGGTGGGGGACATGTAGGTGGTCTCAGTACAGTAACTTGTTCCTCTCGCTTTGACATTCCGCGAGGGAAATTGAATGGCAATGTCAATCACCCTGGTCCCACACTCGCAGGATTGGTGTTGGGGTCGGGTCAGCCTCATAGGCTTCCTGCCAAATGTCGTCCAGGGGAGATACTCCTGTGGGGAGTGTGACCTTCACCAACAAACCCATGTTATGGGGCTTCAACACCTCCTAGTTCTGGTGTTCTTGTTGTTACTCTTCCTCTTCGCCTGTCAGCCCTTACATTCAGGTTCATGCATCCGCTTTTCCCAGGAGCTTTCCGGGCTGGTATTCAAGGTCATAGTCGAATTCGGTAAGAAATCCAGACTACTGGGCTTTTGTACCGTTCCGCAGTCAATTGGTGGTGAAGTGTTTAAGGTTGAAATGGTCTGTCAGGATCCTTACCTTATGCCCTATAAGACAGTATCTCCATTCTTCAAAAGTGTGGACTATGGCCATGGGTTCCTTGTCCTAGATGTTGTAGTTACGTTTAGCTGGTGTGTACTTGTAGTAGTAGAAGGCAATAGAGTGGAGCATAATATTATCATCATATTAGGATAGAATGCCTACGGACACAAAGTCTGAGGCGTCAGTTCCGGTAATCACTTCCTTGGAGAAATTACAATGGGCTAGAACAGGGGAGGTGGTGAAGGCCTTCTTGAGTTTCCCACAAGGACATTGACACTCCGTAGTCCAGAAAAATAGTTGGTCCTTCTTGGTGAGGGTGGTAAGAGGCCGGTGAGACAGGAATAAGCATTGATGAATCAGCGTTAGAAGTTACCAAATCCCAGGAAGGCCCACACATCCAGCACATGCTCTGGGACAGGCCAGGCCATTACTGTTTCCATCTTGGCAGAGTCCATTCGGATACCTTGGGTATTGATAATAAAGCTGAGGTACGCGACATGATCTATGTGAAACCCATACTTCCACGGCTTGCTCCCTCACTTGGTATCAGCTAGAGCTTTCAGGACCCAACAGAGGTGCTTGATATGTTCCTCTTCGGTTTTACTGTAGATGAGAATATCGTCCAAATAGGCGGTATAGTAGTAGTCTAATCCTTGGTGTAGGGCCTTATTGATATATGCCTAGAAGGTGGTGGGGGCATTGGTGAGGCCAAATGGCATAAGCTTAGATTCATACAAGCCATATCGGGTCCTGAAGGTGGTTTTCCATTCCTCCACTGCCTTCATGAGGATCAAGTTATCCGCTTCTGAGATATACAGCTTAGTGAAGATTTTGGCCTTTGAGAGTTGCATAAAGGTCTCCATTAACAAAGGTAAGGGGCTACTGTCCTCGATTGTCATGCTGTTCAGAGCCCGATAGTTCATGTATAACCGCAAGGATCCGTCCTTCTTTTTGATAAACTGGATGGGGGAAGCTACCGCCAAGACAAACAGTTGAATAAAGTTCTTTTTAAGATTTTTGTCAAGCCAGCCCCACAGTGCCACCATATCAGGAGGGGACAGGTTGTACACTGGGCTAAACAGGGGTGCAAGAGTGGATAGCAAAGGAATGGTATGGTCATTGGGTAAGTGTGGCGGTAACTGATTGTGTTGCTTTTCCAAGAATGGTGGCATAAACTCGTGGTATTCTGTGAGGACCATGCCTGAGTCTTCTTGTTCTTCGAGTACCTTGTGGCCCAGGGCTCCTTCAATAGTATAGGCTTTAAGGAAGTAGGGGGTCTTCTCTTCCACTCCATGAATACTGGTCATGTCAGGGGTACAGTTTTCTAGGCAATAGTGGGGCGCAAATGTAATGGTATTGCTTGCAAAGCCCACAGTTACGTTGTATTATTTGAGCCATGGGATGTCTAGGGTCAAGTGGTATCTGCCCAGTGTAGTGATGAAGGCTGGCAGGGCTTCCAGGTGGTCATTGATCTTTAGCTCTATCTGGGTCAGGTGGGTAATAGCGTTGGAGCTGATTGGCCTGCTGTCTATTACTGCTAATTGAATGGTTTCTTTTAATTTGAACAAGGGGAGGGAGTGGCGGCAAGCAAAGTCTTTACCCATGAATGCAGATCCAGTGGCTCCAGAGTTGATGAGAGCATGAGAACGAATTACGTTTTGGTTGTCTATAATGTCACCAGTGATTACCAAGTGGTTATCTTCAATTCCATTCTCTATTTGATTCAAAGACAAACTGGATATAGATAAACAAGGAGAAGACTTAACACATCCCATGCCAGCACTGTATTCTGCCCATAGGACGACCAGTTTTCTGACTACTTGGATTCTGGGCGAGTGCCATTATGGACTATACACTGTTCAAACCGCGAGGTGGCAGCGGCCTGCAGGCGGTGGGGTCTCTGGTTCGGGATTTGTCGGGCCATGTGCCCATGACTGCCACAGTACTGGCAGAGTCCCCTGCACATACTGTCATCCCGCTACACCTCAGTCAAGGTGCAACATCCTGTGGAGAGGTCTGTAGGGCCAGAGGTGGTGCCTGTAGCTGTGGTCGTAGTGGGAGCAGAGGTGGTGGAGCTGGGTTGAGTGGCCATGGGGTTGCATCATATGGAGGAGAAGGAATCTTTCTTGTCCACTGCACGGGATCAGATACTGTTGTCCAGCTTCTTTAACCAGTTCGCATAGGCAGCCAGTATCTCGAGGGGGTCAGCGATACTGGTGGTGGCATTCTTCAGTTCTCGGCTGAGACCTCAGTAGAGGACATCCTGCTTAGCGGCAACCTTCCCATTGGTATCAGCAGCCAGGCTCTGGAAATCTGCAAGGTATTCCACAAATGTGCAGTTTTTCTGGGGGAGATCCCTGATTCCTCTTTCTGGCATAGCTATACAGTTAGGATCCACAAAGACCTATTCTAATTCTGTCAACAGGGCCTCTGTGTCAGCATAGTTGATCCCCTCGGTGTAACGGGAGCACCCCTAGGAAGATGGATCCCAAGGTTGCAACCGCACCGAACAACTTCAAACTTATCGCCAAAAGTTCACACAGATGTAAGAGTAAAGAAAACGGTAAAACTTAATATCGTTAAGGCTGACGCTTCACTCAATTAAAGTCTCGAGAGGATTGATTGTTGGAGTAGGAGAGTTCTCGCATCGATGTTCAAGTAGCTTTATCTTATGCCAGAAACTCCCCCATCACTTTGCTCCAACTATTTGAGCACACCCTTCTCCGCTAAGGGTGGTCCGACACGTCTCCTGGCACCCCTTTCGGGCATGCATGTGTCGACACTCCCTAGTCGGCGTTCACCATATGCACATCTCCTTTCTGCAGTGCATTTCCATTCTGCCCACTGGAGTGAAAACCTCTGCACATCGGTGACTTGCCAGTGGCTAACCGTCCAGACACCTGCTGAACTAGACTATCTATGACACCCTTCCCATGTGCGTTGATTTCTACATGACCCCGGAAGCCACCGTGAGCAGTTTATCTATCTACTATTTATGAGTCTCGGGCTTCCGGTGTCTTCCGCAGGATACAGTGGCTCGGGAGTGGTCCAATGGGCGCTACCCATGACCACCACCTCGGATCCACCTTACCTGTGGTAGGAATCCTGCTTCTAGTATCTCTCCACTTCCCTTTCCGAGCCTATAGCGTTGGGGACACTTTCGGGCTTGGTAGGTGTAAAACTCTCCCAGTCGCCCCGGCACCACCCGGGACTACCTTCGGGACCCCCACGGTTATCTCCCGTTAACTCCGTCAGTCTTGGTCTGTTTTACTCCGAACAACTTGGAGGAGGTACTCCACCTTCCACCCTATGCTCCCTTATATCTCCTGCGAACAGCTTACAGTCGACCGGATGGCAGCAACGTATACGGTATTGCAAGTAGGTCTCCAAAGATCGTTCTTTGCTAGACTGAACACAACTAGGCAACCGTTTGCCCATGACGTCCGGGCCTCAAGGCGGGGCCGGAGGGGCATGATAGGAATAATGTCTCCAATTTACAGCTTCTTCGTAGCTGCGTAGCTCACCCAATAGCATCTCCCGGAACTCCAGATTCCAGTATTATGCATCGCTTCGTGTGACAAACATTCCACTCATTTTTCCCAAACTCTCCCAGGGACTTCGTGTTGAAAGGTAGGGTAACTCAGGTCCTTGAACAGGGTAACCCAAGCCTCGAGGTAGGGTAATCTTGTCCAGTGGACAAGAGGACTTTCTCCTGTTACTCTATCTATCCCACTTCCAGAGATAGACACACCGGGCCCTTCTCCAGTTACCGGCCTAGCTGTATAACTGCCCCTTCATAGGTCCCTAAGTATGCTGACACCAGTCTCGGGTTTAGCCATGTACCTCAGTACTTGTGTCCCCTAAGTCTGCTCGTCTCGGAGCCTAGGCCATCGGGTCTCCGTAGGTCAAGTACTCACTTGCCTGCCGGTTCCTACCAGTTCGCCTCCAGGCTACCTGTATGGGTGTAGGTTCCGGCTACCATAGCTCATGCATGCTGGGTCATTACACCCAGTGGTGATATTAGGTTGCACCTGCAGGAAGGTGGATTCAGTGCGGAGTTCAATGATGTATGCCAGAGAGGGTTGTTCATTGTCGAACTGGTGGTGGTCTCCACAGAGTTTCATATGAAGTTGGGTGGCAAAGGGATGGTACTTGTTCATTATACCATTGAATCTTTCCAGGTTCGAAATCAAGACTTTTGTACCAGTACTGATGGGTGTAGCAGAACCTGTAGGGGACTTGGCAAGGGCGCTGTTGGGCGAGTTGACCATCATGTGGGTACAAGCCAGGTCCTGTTTGGTAGTAGTGAGGCGGGTATCAAGACCTTGTTCTTCGAGGTAGAGATTGTGCAGTTCATAGGTTAACATTTGCAACTGCTGGGGCAACCGTTCATCACCAGGGGACTGGGCAGGTGCGGGCAGGTTTACTGTTTAGATGAGGATATGTCAGATGCAGGTGCGATAGTTGTATCTCCGATCATGGCTTAGGTTAACTAGCCACTTATTAGATAGACTGAGAGTCTGGTTAAGATGGGTGAAAAGTACGGAGGGGATGTCGATAGATCCACGTAGATGCAACCTTATATAATGGGGAGGGTCCATGTAGGGTTTAAGGCAGATAATCCAAGGCACAACACAGTAGGCAAGATAACAGAGAGAGGCAAGTGCACAAACAAGACGTATTTGTATTAAGGCTTAAGGGGTTCAACAACAGGTTCTCGGAGATCATTGTTAGGGTTCAGAGGTTTCGGTTAGAGTTCGTTACAGGGCCTCCGGGGCCGCAAAAAACATGGGCCCCCGGCCCAGTACGGGGCAGGGCATTTTCGTACGCCTTCCGCACCGCGCTACCCGTGAGGGGCCCCGTCCCGCCCATGCCCTGAACGGGCCCCTGTCAAATTTGGGTGGCAAGAAACAGGGCCCGGTCCAGGGAAAGACTGGGGTCAGGCTCCGGATGGGGGTGTGGCAGGCAGGACATACAAAATGCGCCCCTGGGCCCGCATAATGGCCAGGCCGCCATGGGTAAAACCTGCCCTGCACCACCATGTAACCAACATTAGTTTCCGTGATGCGATGAAGAAACAAAGCTCTAATTTCTAAGGACTGGTGTAGACTAGCAATTGCCACGTTGCGTAAACAAAGCAAACATCAAAGGGGCACACCTCTTTATACAACCAAGGAAATTCCTCCACTGATATAACCAGTACGGGTACTAGCTTGTTTTATGTTTAGTTTCACAGTATTGTTTGATACTTGTATTGTTTCGTGTGCTATCGGTTGATACACAAATTGTTTTATGTTTGGTTTCAAAGTATCGCTTGATACTTGTATTGTTTCGTGTTCTATCTGTTGATACAGACAACGTTTTAGAATATCGCTCATACTGGAGTCAAGCGATATGCTGTATTTAAAGACTGCAGATTCCCGCAGGGGAAGCAGCAGACTTCGACAGACAGTATTGTCAATATACTTGGTTGAATGGTTACTTCTTTGATCTCCTATTACACCACACTCGAAGCTTCCTGTAGTAAGCAGCATTCACTCCTTGTTGATCAGGAAGCCATCGGCTCCTATCGTACCACTACGTGACTAGGGCCTGGCCCGAACACATTACATTTTTTTAACCTGAGCAAGTGGTTAGAAACCTGCATGGACCTGGTCTGATCAACCTGCGAAGCATCCAATAACGAAGCTAGCAGTGGGGAGTAGCAGAGCCAAGCGAGGTTCAGCTCCGCCAATAGAACACCATTGAGTCACTAGAGACTCGAAGTGGGAAGCAGGTCCCATGAGAAGGCATTACCAGGAGAAGGCAATCCAAGAAACCGAAAGGGCCAAAGAGTGACTTCTCAATTGACGAAGCAGAAAGACAACTAGCACGAGACTTGCCCAAGCAGACCTTTAGCGAATTGACTGATGAATTAACAAAGGCTGGAACCAGCCTTCCTTGGCTATTCCCCCACAGTCACAGTAAAGGAAAGGCACCGGCGCAGCCCCCAAAGAAAGTCAGCATACCTGTCGACACATCTAAGAAGGAAGACAATAAGGAAGAGACATCAGATCACTCAGTAGTGGAGAAACCGCCAGAAGAATTCCCCTGTGACTCTCCAGAAAGCTCGTCAGACAACAGCTACTGTAACAGGAAGTCCGAAGACAATATGTCCGAAGCAGGATCCGCCGGGCAAACAAGATAAAAAATCAAACTTCCGCTGCCACCCTCATTCTCGGATGAAAACGGCGATTTAAAACCTAAAGCATTTGACCGACGGGTCACAACCACTTGCCAATACCTCGCCTTGCACAGAGTGGACAAAACCAAAGAAGGAAGTGGAGCATACTTTGGAAGCTTCTATACCGGAAAGGCAGAGAAAGCACACCACCAACCAATGAACCACTATGAGAGTAGAGAAAACATCCAAGGAACGACTCTGATAAAATACCTGAGAGAAAGATTCCAATCCTCGCAGAACATGGAAGAACTATACAAAAGGTTCAAGGATATCCAGCAAGTACGAAATGGTAAAACGGGAAGAATAACCTTAGTCATGACGGACCTCTTAATGTATCACGGATGACTACCTACCCGGACGGTATCTCAGTACACGCTGCGACAAAGCTTGTATGAAGCAATGCATCCCAGACTGCGCCAGGAGGTAGGACCCATGGCAGAAGAAGGAGACTCCTTTGACAAGATAGTAAAAGGGGCCAAACGTAAGGACGCTATCTTGTATGAAACAGGAGTTTACCGAACCCAGATACCGCAGCAAAAGAACAGCAAAGAATCTTCATCGTGGGACAATGCAAAAAAGGATAAACCATAACGCACAGATTCGAAAAACAAGAGAAGATAAAAACCAGAAGCGACGCCATGAAGGTACATGTTTCGAATGCGGGAAAAAGAGGCACTATGCAAAGGATTGCTATGCCAAAAAGGCAAAAGGAAAGACAGCTAAGTGGGAGGCTAGCACAAACCACATGGAAGCGAGTGAATACGATGGAGTGGAAATTAATTCAGTGGAACTGGAAAGCCTCCGAACCCAACCAGCACTAGCAAGAAGGGGCTGTGATGCACTTGAAGGAACGATCTACATAGAGGGCCATCAGGCAAAGATACTGTTCGATACAGGGACTATTGGTTGTGACATTATTAGCACTACCTTTATCTCGACCCACGGCATAGAAATGGAACCCCTACCTCAACCAACAACAGTCTACATGGCAATGAAAGGTTCCCGTTCTTCAGGCCACAGGAAATGTGCGCTGACCGCAGGAATCCGGAAAAAGAAATAGATGAATCGAGAAATGTTGGTAGAAAACTTGGCAAAGTCCGATGCCCTGATTGGAATGCCATTCCGAAAAAGACACAACACCCTTATCAGGTGCGGGGACACAGCAGTGGAGTTTCCCGAGAACAAACTGCGAGTATTATGCTAATCGCAAGTTGGGAAATCCGAGCCGCGGTTACAGATGCAACCTCAGCAACCCTGTTGGAAGAATACAAGGATGTATTCCCAGACAGGGTCCCTGAAACACTACCCCCTATGCGTAAGATTAACCATCACATTCAGCTGAAAGACTGTACAAATCTAAAAAACCAACCATGATACTCAATCCTAGAAGTATATAAGGAGAAACTCATGAACTGGACAGAGGAGAAATTACGAGCAGGAGTAATTGTACGACAGGAGGTTCCCGGAGCGGCTCCTATGTTCGTACAACCTAAGTCAGACAGAAGGATCCACCCCCTGGTGGACCTGAAACAGAGAAACGATAACAGGATCATGGATAGTCAATAGCTTCCCAACCGGCAGCATATCCTTAACCGCATTGGACAAGCAAAATTCAGAAGTAAGATTGACCTAAGCGACGCATACTTCCAGACACAGGTGGACAAGGACAGTGTTAAGTGCAACTCATTCAAAACCCCATTCGGAGGATTTGTCGGCAAAGTAATGCTACAAGGAGTCATGAATGCACAGGCAACATTCATGCAAATAATGGAAGACCTCCTAAGGGAATTTTGACCTCACCTTGTATGGGTATACATCGATGATATTCTCATATTCTCGGATACACCAGAAGAGCATGAAAGGCACACACGGCAGGTATGTGACCAACTCAGAAAGGCCAAATTCTAGGCAAGCAAAGGGAAGTCAGTACTATTTGCAGACAGGCTAGAAGTACTAGGACACATTGTGGATGATGAAGGAATCCATGCATCCCCCCAAAAAATATCGACTATCGCAGGTTGGGAAACGCCCTGAAACAAAAAGGAACTGCAACGATTGCTGGGATAGTTGACTATGTCACGCAGTTCCTCCCATATCATGCTACCATGGCAGCACCATTATCGGACTTAACGGGAAATGCCGAATTCGTATGGACAAAAACCCATCACACCGTATTCGAAATGGTAAAAAAACGAATTATCGATCACCAAGTTATGCGACCAATAGATACAAGAAGCAAGGAACCAATTTGTCTAGTAACAGATCCTTCTGATTTGGGGATAGAGGCAGGGGTAGGACAAGGACCCACCTAGAAGATGGCTTGACCAGCCGCGTTACACAGCAGGAAATTCACAAGTACACAGATGAATTATGAAACCACTGATAAAGAGGCCTTAGCAATAGTGGAAGCACTTAACCGGTTCCACAATGTACTAACGGGGAATTCCTTTACAATTCTTACGGACCACCAACTCCTAACACATTTACGAACGGCAAAGAACCCACGCAGGAAGCAAGTTAGATTGCTCAGTGGCCTAGGAAAGTACGACATGAAGATAGTCTACGCACCAGGAAGTATGAACTATTTAGCCGATGCCCTTTCCCGGATATCTCAGAGCGGATCGGACTTGAATCCACTCTATGTCTATAATCATGCAAAGGAAGCAAACGACATCTCGGACCACATAGTCTACGAGCAAGAATCAAACATGATGGAACCTGAAGGGGATATCTCCCCTACGTTGCCACCTTACACCTACACTGAGTACCCTAATGAGGCTCCGGTACCCTCTGACAGCCCTTGCTCAATAACCACAGGAAATGACTGAGGCGACCAGTGTACCCTGCCAAGCATGACACCGGAGAAACTCCAACATAGCAAGTTGCACTACTTACACAGTTATGTTGATCATTGCCCATATCATCAGACTGAGATCGAATTCACAAACAACCATCCTAGATGTCGGAGAAAACTGACCCCTCACCCTCTTAGTGAAGGACCAAGTCCCAGAACTACAGACATCGACCCAAGTCCTCTGCAGTCCGCCAGAATTAATGACCGGGAATGGCAACAAATGATCGGTGGAAGAGCAGATAGTGCTGGGCAACGGCCGTCCACCCTTGCCCAGCCAACCCCCAGATCTTATGCAATCCTGGAACTGCTGAACCCAGAAGCCCCGACTTTTGTTATGCCATAACCAGATAGTCCGTAACCGGTTGGACGAGCGGAACAGATAGAAGACATTACCTATGAGACAATGGCGGGATTCTGAATGCCAGGACCTGATAGCCCACCACCTATTAGGCGAGCAGAATGCCTAGAAAGTCTAACAAATAAAGCGATAGTTTCAGTTATACCCCCAATAATAAGTGAATATTGACATGGACTTTACAATGTCTTTGAAGACAGCGAGGAGGAAGAAATACATGAGACAACCACAGGAAGCGAGATAGAAGACGAACGCAATACCTCACAAACAGTCAATGAAATGATCGGAATGTTCCGAACACATATGATTGCAGCATACTGGAGAGAACCAATTGGGAAAAATGACAATGAAAGTACGGATTCCAGGGGGGACTTGTCTTTCTACAAGGTGGCGAGGGGAATGCTGTGTGCAAAAACCAGATACGGGGAAGACTGCCTGTATATTCCAAAAGGCCCCGCATACAGAAATACAACCTTAAGGGAGTATGTCATTAGCGAAATACACAATAACGACAACTACAGTGTTAAACGAAACTTATAGTACGCTACCGAGTACCCATTTTGGCCGGAAATATGGAAGGACTACAGAGCGTATGTGGCCCAATGCCACACATGCCAGATAAACAAAGAACCCGTGAAATTACACAAAGGAAAAGCTCTGACAATTATCCTACCAGCGGAAATTTTTGAATCAATAGCCATTGATTTTGCTGGACCCTTCCATAACTCATGGGGATACTATACTATCCTAGTTGTGATGGATAGGTTCTCGAGATTCACGTGGCTCATACCTACAACTAAGCAAGTAACGGCAATAACAACCTGGGAACTTCTGCACAACCAAATATTTACACCCCATGGCTACCCGACATCTCCAATAAGCGATGCTGACCCACGATTTGAGTCACATGTGGGGAGACAGCAGTGTAGATCCCTAGGCATTAAGCATATCAAGGCAGCGCCCGTCCATGATGAAAGAAATGGACAAGTCGAAAGGAAAATTCAAGAATTAAGGACAGCTGTTCGAAACGTAGTCAATGCAAGACAAAACAATTGGTTTGATGCCATACTGGTGACAGCAGCATGCCTAAATGCAGGATGGTCAGAAACCTTTGGTATGTCACCATAAAAAGCTATTTTTGGGAAAAATTACCCACTACCACACCTAGCGAATTTCAAGAACTCGGCAGTACCAGCCGCTGACGAATTGTTGAACAGACACCAAGCAATCCGTAATATGGCATTTAATGCTATCAAATTCACACGATTTAGGAGTACAAGAACCATAGCAAAACAGCGCAGACACCATACACCGACAGGGAAAGGTAACCTACTGTTAGTTTATGGAAGTCTTTTCGCAACGGAATCAGTGCAAAGCAAGAAACTGCAACCAAACTGGCGAGGACCGTTCAAGATAATCGAATGTGATGACCATACGCAAAACTACGCGGTGGAAATAGATGGCAGAATGTACAGAAACCGGCAATCAACATTCCAGGCATCTACTGTGAAACAATACCTCCCTAACGACAATACCACCTTCCCTGCAAGAAGCCACACAAAACCGCCTCCAATCACAGTAAATGAAAAACCAGAATGGGAAGTGGAGATTATACAAGATCACGGGAAGCGCTATGACCACCACCAGTTTCCGGTGAAATGGGCGGGATACCCAGAAACAGAAAACAGTGGGGAACCCCTTGAAGGATTAAAAAATGCGATGGAACTAGTAAACCAATGGTGGCAGGACAACAAACCAGAGGATAAGCTACCCCCTACGATAAACCATGTAATGGTGGCTTGGAGCCCAACCCTACCGGAAATACAACACCTCTGTCCAGATACCGATGAAATGATACAAGGCGGATTCTGGTCCGCCCATTTTGAGAGTGATTTCGAAAGCAGCGAAGACGAGAATTGGGTTATGGAAGATGAAGCAGCATATCTAGCTCGGCTGGCCGAGGCTGAGTACAGTGAATGCCAAGAAAAATAAACTCACCATCCAACAGCCTTACGATGTCAAACTATGAGCAAGTGCCGTGGCGACTGCGCCATCAGCTAATGGAACTGTTGGTGAACCGTGATATTATCCCTAGACGATAGCTTAAACAGTGACTTTTCATACATATTTACAACAAATGCATAGAAATAACAACCGAGTCAATGGGAAGGATGTGGGATGCGACGCAACAATGACTAACATATTGTGCTTTGGAAGCGGATGTTGCCTGAGCACAGAAAAATGTGAGATGTGCATGGAGACGGAAGAAACCGAAGTTATGTACTAGCCACCTTCCCCTGAACACCTAACCGAGGCCGATACCTAAGCGAGGCCGACACCGGGACATAAATACCATCCCCCATCCCTCAAACCTTTCTGAAGAAATGAAGAAAACCACACTACCAGACCTCCAAAACAGAAAATCTGTACCCTCTTACAAACCTTTACCCTCTTACAAACCTTGTCCTAACTGAGAAATATCGACCTAGGAAGGAATAAGCATCAAGGGACTCCACATTATTGTGGACGAACTACTGTACAGTGGAACCATTCCACGGGAGGCATGCTGGAAAATATTTTACATCGAGTACTGCGACGATTGTTGGCAGATGGATATCGAAACAGAGGACTGCCAAGACTGGACAGTCCGGAACTGCATTGACCTACTGCACTACCCAGAATGAGGATGTTTTGTGTGTGAAGCATCCTGCCAGGAGTGCTTGGAGAAATGGCTGGAAGAGGCGGAATGCATGTTGCAGGACGACATGAGGTTATTGCAGGATAGCAATAATGAGGAGAATGGGTCCTATAGGGACTTTCCCGAGAATAGTAGATTTACCGACCATTACGAGTTTATTAGGTTATTTTGTTTGGTGAAATTGTTATTTTATTTTGGGACTGTAACCGGTATGGGTACTAGGTTGTTTTGTGTTTGGTTTCACAGTATCGCTTGATACTGGAATTGTTTCGTATACTATTGGTTGATACACACATCGTTTTATGTTTCGTTTCACAGTATCGTTTGATACTTGGATTGTTTTCTGTGCTATCGGTTGATACACGCAGTGTTTTATGTCTGGTTTCACAGTATCATTTGATACTTGTATTGTTTCACGTGCTATCAGTTGATACACACATCGTTTTATGTTTGGTTTTACAGTAGGCTTGATACTTACATTGTTTCGTATGCTGTCAGTTGATACACACAATGTTTTGGAATATCGCTCGTACTGGAGATAAGCGATATGCTGTATTTAAAGACCGCTGATTCACGCAGTAAAAGCAGCAGACTTCGACAGACAGTATTCTTAATATACTTGGTTGAACGGTTACTTCTTTGATCTCCTATTACACCGTGCTCGAAGCCTCCTTTTGGAAGCAGCGCTCCCTTCTTGTTGATCAAGAAGCCATCTGCTCCTATCATACCACTACGTGACTAGGGCCTGGCCCGAACACGTTACAGCGGACAAATTCCTGACATCCCAACCCTTTCCTTCCACCAAGTCGCAATCTTCCCGCAGGTTCCACAAGGTTCCATTACACAAAACTTCATCTGATCACCCCCTTCTCTTATGTTGCAACCAATGCTTTAACTCGACCAACCCCCTATCAGGCAGCTGTGATATCACCTCGGACCGCGGCACTCAGGTTTCTTCAGGACCCTGGTGGGTAGCTTGTGATCATCCCTAGTTGTCCGAGAAACTTTCCACAACCTTCTATCCCTAGACGGATAGCTAGACAAAATGAATAAACACTATTGTGGAAGAATGCCTGTGAGCCTACATCAATGATCAATAGGACTATTGGGCTCTTTGGCTTCCTATGGAAGAGTTCGTGGCCAACAACCATGCCTCTAAACCTACTGGCTTGTGCCTGTTCTTCGCCAACCATGGTTGCAACCCCTAGCTGGAGTTTCTAGACACTCTGAGGGACCCCAAGAGGTATCTGAAGCAGGGATGTTCACACACCGCCTGCAGGAAATCCATGGCCACCTTCATTCCAAGATCAGCTATGCCCAGGATTGTCCACAAGAGTATGTCGGCCGAGGATGCCTCCGGGCCCTCCACCTCGAGGTAGGAGACAAAGTATAGCTTAATGGTAGAAATGTCTGAACCTGCCGACCCTTGGAGAAACTCAACAATGAACATCATAGTCATTACCCCGTCAGTGCTCGGATAGGCACCTATAACTATCACCTCAATCGCTCCACCTCGATAAGGATATATCACGTGATTCCTGTTTCCTTGCTTGGGCTGACTGATTAGAACCTCCCTTCTGGGACAGAGTGTACCTCCCCGTGTAACGGGCCCACCCCTAGGAAGATGGATCCCAAGGTTGCGACCGCACCGAACAACTTCAAACTTCGCCAAAAGTCTCCACAGATGTAAAAGTAAAGTAAATGGTAAAACTTAATATTGTTAAGCCTGATGCTTCACTCAATTAAGGTCTGAGGAGGATTGATAGTTGGAGTAGGAGAGTTCTCGCATAGACTTTCAGGTAGTTTTATCTTATGCCAGAAACTCCCCCATCAGTTTACTGCAACCATTCGAGCACACCCTTCTCTGCTAAGGGTGGTCCAACACATCTCATGGCACACCCTTCGGGCATGCATCTATCAACACAGTCTAGTTACCATTCACCTTATCCAGTTATTGTTTCTGTAGTGCATTTCCATTTTGCCCGCCGGAGTGAAAACTTCTGCGTATCAGTGCCTTGCCAGTAGCTAACAGTCAAGACATCTCATGAACTGGACTATCTAGGACACCCTTCCCATATGCCTTGGTCTCTGCTTGACTCGGGAAGCTACCGTGAGCGGTTTATCTATTTACCATTTACGAGTCTTGGGCTTCCGGTAGCTTCCGCAGGGCACGGTAGTCCTGGAGTGATCCAATGGGCACTACCCATGACCACTACCTCGGACCTACCTTACCTATCGTAGGAATCATGCTTTCAGTGTCTCTGCACTTCCCTTTCGGAGCCTATAGCATTGGGAGCACTTTCGGGCTTGGTAGGTGTAAAACTCTCCCAGTCGCCCCAGCACCACCCGGGACTACCTTCAGGACCCCCACGGTTAACACCCATTAACTCCGCCAGCTTTGGTCCGTTTTACTGCAAACAACTTGGAGGAGGTACTCGACCTTCCACCCTATGCCCCCTTATATATCCCGCGAACAGCAAACGGTTAACCGGACAGCAGTGACGTATACGGTGTGGCAAGCATGTCTACAAAGATTCCTCTTTGCTAGACTGCGCACAACCACACAACCGTTTGCCCATGACGTCCAGGCCTCAAGGCGGGGCCGGAGGGGTATGATAGGAATAATGTCTCCAACTTACAGCTTCATCGAAGCTACGTGGCTCGCCCAATAGCATCCCCCGAGACCCCAGATTCCAGTATCATGCATGGCTTCACATGACAAACATTCCCATCAATTTTCCCGAACTCCCTGAGGGACTTCATATTGAAAGGTAGGGTAACTCAGGACTTCGGGCAGGGTAACCTTATCCTGAGGGTAGCGTAACCATATCCACCAGACAGGATAACTTGTCCCTGTTATACTGTCTATCCCGTCGCCGGCAATAGACATTTCTGACCTGTCTCCAATTACCCGGCCTAGCTGATCAACTGCCCCTTCAGAAGTCCCTAAGTACACTAACACCGCTCCCAGGTGTATCGAGGTACCTAAGTCCCTGACTAGCCAATTCTATTCATTCTTGCAGCCCGGGCCATCAGGTCTCCGTCAGTCAAGTATTTACTTGCCCGCTGGTTCCTACCCGTTCGCCTCCTGGCTACCTCTGTGGCTATAGGTTCCGTCTGCCATAGCTCATGTATGCTGGGTCGTTACACCCCGCCACCTGCAGAAGTCAATGGAGATGAGAAATAGATAGAGGAGGGGGCGGATGATGCCAAACTACTGTGAGGACAGCTGAGGTACCTGGTTAGATGTAGGGTATACAAGTAGGCTACCGAGGAACTTGCCGAGACTATCAACTGACTACTCGCAGTCGACGAGTTCCACCGCTGCTATCCAAATAAACTAGGCCCCCTTCACAAATAATAAACATGCATCTCCAAGGTCTTCAGTATAGCCGTGGGCAGCTAGTGTTACACCCACCTCGCAGGGGATCGATACTGTTGGGATATGAGTCACATCCCTAGAGACAGGAGGGAGCATGGTTGCAACATGAGGGAAAGAGATGCTTAGCTGAGGTTTCGCATAACAGAACCTCATAGAAACTGATTAAAGATTGTGGCTGCATAGAAGGAAGGGTTAGGGATGTTAGGTATTTGTTAGAGGAGAATTTTCCTTAGTTATATAAAGGAGTATACCCCTCTGAGATTTACTTTCTTTGTGCAACCTGGTAATTTCCTGTCAAGACCTGTACTTGGGAATTACAACTTTGTTCCTTCATCACATCACTGGAATCCCTGAACTCTGACTCTGATCTCCGAGACCCTGTCCTTGAATCCCTTACCCCTTGATACAAATAGGTCTTGTTTGTACACTTGCCCCTCTCTCTTGTCCGGCCTACAGGGGTGTGCCTTAGTCTATCTGTACCAAACCATGCACGGACCCTTCCTGTTCCAAAGATATTATATTTTGAATCCCTCCCAGGTGTACCTTTTGGGTGACTGGTACTATATACAAACAAGATATGTATGTATCAAGGCTTACAGGAATCAGGATCAGGGTTCAAGAATTCAGGGTCAGGGTTGATAGGTTGCAGTAGCCCAGACAAGAGACAAAGATAAAATCTCCCAGTATAGGTGTAGATAGGAAATTACCAGCTTGCGTAAGGAAAGTAAATCTCAAAGGAGCACACCCTTTTATACAACACAGGGAACTCCTCTATTGACAAATCCCAACACCCCTAACCCCTTTCTCACCTGCAGCTGCAATCTTCCATCAGTTTCTATGAGGTTCTGTTATACAGAACCTTGGCTAAGCAACTCTTCCAACAATTAGGCAACTGTCCAAACTCACACTCTCAGATAGTTCATGCAGACCAAAACCTCAACCTAGAATTTAGCCATTTTCCAATGATTATACCATCAGCCCAAGTAACTTAACACACTCAAAAAAACCTCTGCATTATTCTCCCAGTCTTTCTCTACAATGCAGAGGTTTTTTTCATTCTTCACGGAGGTGAGTAATTGTGTGTA
Organism: Tuber magnatum; assembly: GCA_003182015.1. NCBI lineage: Eukaryota > Fungi > Ascomycota > Pezizomycetes > Pezizales > Tuberaceae > Tuber > Tuber magnatum. Next base: position 2,523,309 of record PYWC01000008.1, on the reverse strand, counting down.
ATTATTTGAAATAAGGTATTTTTGGTGTGAAAGTAGAAAATGTATTACACACAGCCATAACTTGATTGCCAAGATAGGGCATAATTTTGATTAGTAACCAGCTTCTTGTGCCAAGCCTTAAGATAAGTGTATAAAATATTAGCTTAAACCTATAGCCTGTATGCTTATATGAATATTAAATCTACTCTTTCTGTAAATATAAATACCAGAGCCACAGATATGTGAGTGATAGAGATCAATATACTTAACTCATTATTATATTTATTCATACTTATACCTGTATTTATCATACTATGATATATTTTTTGCATTTATACAATATATTCAGTAATATACTATTTATTATATTAAATAATGCCATTATACAGCTACTAGACGAAAGTCTTGGTACTGGCACAATCTGACACAATATCCATGCCCTACCTGTCAGGAAAGATCAGATGAAATTTAACTATGTATTACGAAATAAATATTAAAAATTAAAAATATGAGAGCAAATATCTATCTATGAAGCTAGTAGCAAGTATATCAGCCCTTAGCACCAATAACTACTGCTACTCGTGAAGACATAGACTGCCAAAGCTTCCTAAAGAAGCGATCTAGTATCTTCTCACATACCAAGGGGGGAACCCCAGCCAGTGATGTACAAATCCTAGGGGGGGCACCAAGAGTATATAAAATGTTGGGATAGTGTTGGTGCAAGTGCCACTGGAGCTCAACCCAGGAATGTTCGATGGGATTGAGGTCTGGGGAGAGGGGAGGATGATCTCCATGATCACTATCATTCTCGTCAAGCCAGTGGAGTGTGTCATAAGCAGTATAGACACTCGAATTGTCTTGCATGAAGACTGGTTCCCCCCTATCATCAACGATTTCCTGGAGCACCAGGGGAAGAGTCTCTGCCAAAAGATCAATGTAGCCAAAGCAATTAATGGTAGTGTTGAGGAGAGGCACTAATGGTCCCCAGTGCCTACTCCAGAAACAAACACAAACCATTAGCCCCTCATCGTTATTTTTCCAATGAGGCACAATACAATCAATAACCCACTTCTCCTATAGGGTTCAAAATACCCACTGCTGCTTCGGGTTGCTAGATTTCCAGACGGTGCACTCATCGCTGTGAAAAGTCCCTTTGAAATCCTCTGCTGACCAATGCTTTCTTGCCATTACCCAAGCAAGCCACTTCCGTGCATGCATAGCAGTAAGCCGGGGCCTGGTCTGGGCCAGTGATTTTTTAATGTTCATCTCACGGGGTACCTGGTGAATTGTTCAAATCGAAACATGCGAAGCATACCGATTATGACACTCCAGTCGTGTCATTGAATAGTCTTTCCGCATACCTTGAATAATGGCTCAGGGCTCATGCTGGCTTAGAATAGCTCGTTACCCAGCCCGCGGAGTATTGTCCATATGACCGTATTTGCATGCCTTAGAGAGAAAGTTGCAAACAGTAGACTAAAGACATCCAACCAGGGTGGCGACAATCAAAATCTTCTGGAAGATATAAAAGAATGCAATTAGCATTCCTTTTTCGACATTCGTTATTTCATGCCTATGCATTCTTGGCTTATATCTGGCTAAGGTTGACTTCGTTTTTGGTGGCATTTTTGTTGGTGTTACTCTTCCTTGCAAGTTTTGCAATATAGGAGAGGGAGACATAGTATCTTTTTCATATCATTGTCAAGTTAGTGCTTACTCAGCATCACCAGGACTTTTGCCCAGTGGCTGTAATACTTTTACAGATTTAATCTGATTATAAGCTGTTAAAAGTTGATCCTATGTGACGATCTGACTAGAGGAGCGCTAGCCAGGTGACGGCAGCAAGAAAAAGGTTTCACATATAACGTCGCTGGGACGTCATACAGTTAAGTTATGATTCTTTCATGCACATGACCTCGTTAGCAGGTCATGGGGCTCGTTGAGGTTGATGGCATTTCGCACATGATGTACAGTTGACATTATGGGGAGAGTCTAGGTTGGCGGGTAAGGCTTACTGGCAAGGCAGACTCGTTTATGTTTCGCGCGTGACCTCATTAGTGGGTTGTGTGGTTGGTTTATTTATATTGTGTTTGATTTATGTTTTCGCACATGACGTCACTGGGAGGTCATGGGATGTTTTATGTTTGCCCACATGACTTATTAGAGTGAGGCGATGGATTTCACACCTGACCTCACTTGAGGATCAGGACAGGGTTAGGGTTGTGGGAAGAGGCCTATATAAAGGCTGGGTTTTCACAGATGGGTTAGCTCTTCACACAACCATCTACTGTTATTTCCTATCTACTACTTTAGGATCTTTACAATACAAAAGCCTTTACGCTTCAATCTTATCCACTAGACGGATCTGCTTTAGAGTCAAGAACCTATCCGCTATGTGGATCATGTTAACCAAATCAAAGACCGATACTCTCGGCACTGGTGAGAAACCGATTCTTACATGAGAATACTAAGATAGGGTCTAGAGACTCGCGGAGCTCTAGGACACAGTGCAGCGCAGTTCAGAAGAACCAACCAAGGTCATAACCTGTCGCAAGTAACACGTGTAGTGGGAAACCGTAAGATTTGGTTACGTCTCCTCCGACACCTAATGATGGCAGGACGGCCACTCCAGAGAACGCAGAGTTCACTCAAGACAACGAAGGAGATATCGATCTCATAGACGATACTCTCGATATAGGACAAGTACGAAATGCCTTAGGCGAAGCAGCAAGCCAACCCTCACGAGCAGCAAGTCCAGTTACACCCGAACAAACTTCACCCCCAGATAGTTCTCCCAACAGAACACCGCGACCCGGAAGGATGGCCACAGTGGCAACACCAGCACCCCCAACAGGACCTACAGCGCAGGCCCTGATGATGACGGAGGACGGGATGACAAGGATCCTGGGGGCAATTAATGCCCACCCGGAGTCAAGACCGAAAGCAAGGGAACAGGACCTCTATAAGGGAGACCACGAAAAACTGAGACACTTCCTAAGTCAGTTGGAACAGTACTTCAAGATTAAGGGATACGGAGTCAGCAAAGAGGTGATTAAGGTGGACTATGCCGAGTCCCTCTTAAGAGAAGCGGCAGGCCAACGGATAATATCCTATATGGAAGGAAAACAAGACCGGGTATGGGCCTCACAGGAGGAGTTCAAAGAAACTCTCCATACCCAGTTTGAGGACAGAAATGCCCAGGAAATGGAGAGGCTCAAACTGAAGAAGATGAGACAAGGAAAGGACAACTTTTCCGACCACTGGCACAAGTTCTGCATGATATCCGTCAAAGGGGAATACGACAACGACATGGAGTACCACCATCTCTGGGGCGGTACTAACGAAAGGCTGCAAGAGGCCTGCATAAGCTCAGACCAGACCGATCGAATGGCAGAGGGCTTCGCAGTATGGGCGGTCGACAAAGAAGACAAAATCAATCTGGTTAGACACGCTCAAAACAAGACCAAGGGGATACAGCACCCGACCCCGCCGCGCAACAACAACAGGACCTACCGACCGAACAATACACCAAGACACCCCCATCAATATAAAGAGGCAATAAGGTAACAATCAACAACACGAACGGTTACGAGAGCGACAAGGAACATCTTATGATTAAGATAAAACTATGTACATCCGACCAAGAGACAGAAACGAACCCAATACTTGCTTCAGGAGCAACCGAGGATTTCATTGACGGAAGCTTTTGTGAAACCCACGGACTACCACTGAAGAAGCTAAAGAAACCAAGAGACATATACAGTGGTCAACGGGGAAAAAAGTAAAGCAGAACCTATCACCCATACAGCGCAAACAGTAATGGAGATAGGGTCATAACACGAAGCCATGACGTTCCAAGTGGCGCACTTGCAGAAACACAGTGCTATACTAGGAACACCCTGGCTAAAGCAACACAATCCGAATATCGACTGGAAAAAAGGCCAAATCAACTTCAACAACAAACTATGCATACAGTTGTGCCTGGAAACTTCCCCAAGAATCGAAACGATCCCTGAAGAATAAGAAATCAGAGAGAACCTGAGGACGCAATTCCTCCACATGAACACCAAACACAAAGAAGCAATCCCCCACGATGAAGGCATAAGGGTGCAAGTGTTACACCCTAATGCTAGGAAACTAACATGATGATCAAAGAAGGCTGCAGGTCACGACTGGTACAGCACGGAAGACACGATAGTCCCCACAAGAGGACAAAAGATGATACCAACAGAAATTGCGGTAGGGCTACCTGATGGCACCTATGCAAGAATTGCTCCATGCAGGGGTATGACCACCCGACACGGGATTACCACAGGTGCAGGAGTGATCGATGCGGACTATAGGGGCGAGGTCCAAGTCCTACTAATGAACCTGAAGAATGAGGACTATACAATCCAAAAAGGAGATCACATAGCCCAGATGATTATCGAAAATATCTATACCAGGGAGCTCTGCGAAGTCCGAGACCTGGACAAGACCAAAAGATGCGAGAAAGGATTCAGCAGCACCAGACGGGGAACCCCGAAGGACAACACCCCCACCGAAAAGACAGAAGAGAAACCCCTACGCATATCTTTCATATCAGCAAAGGCCTTCGGTCAACTCTATCAGAGACGGGAACAGACCGGGATCCTCAGATGGGACAAAGAAGAAGACGGACCAACTATTGCAGAAGTGTCAATGATTAGCACGCGACTGGTGGTGAAGAAAGAAGCTAAGAAGAAGAAGTTAACTCTGAGGCAACTGGTCGGGAAAGAATGTCATAACTATCTCTGGATATTCGAAGAGAACGAAAGGACGGATCTTCCCACACACAAGAGTGAAGATCACCAGATCAAGCTAGAGGAAGGAAAGGCAGCCCCCTTCATGAAACCCTACCCTTTAAGGGAAGAGAAGTTGAAGCCGCTGCGCAAATACCTCTAACAGAACCTGGCCAGGCAATGGATCAGACCATCGTCCTCCTCAGCAGGGGCACCCATCCTATTTGTCAAAAAGAAAGATGGGAAACTAAGACTTTGCGTGGATTTCCGGGGACTGAGTGCAGTATCACAAAAGGACAGGTACCCTCTACCCTTGACTAACGAAGCGCTGGACCGACTAGGACGGGCCAAGCACTATACGAAGTTGGATATCAAGGATGCCAATCACAACATAAGGATACACAAAGGAGATGAATGGAAAATGGCTTTCAGGATGCGATACAGACTATGCAAATATTTAGTTATGCCCTTTGGATTATCCAATGCACCAGCAACGTTCCAACGATGGATCAACCCCAAGTTAAGCAAATACCGGGACATATGTTGTATCCTCTGCCTGGACGATATCCTCGTCTATTCAGACAATATGGAGTAACACCACCGAGACATACGTAATGTCTTACAGGCATTGAGAGAAGCCAAGGTCAAACTAAAACCTTCGCAATACGACTTCCATACGGACGAGGTCGAATACCTCAGATTTATTGTTAACCCAGAAGGAGTACGAGCCGATCCAGTCAAAACGGCGGCTATCGATGACTGGAAAGCACCAAAGAGTGCAAAGAGAGTGCAAAGAGAGTGCGCTTCTGCAACTTCTACCGAAGGTTCATTGAAGGGTTTAGCAGAGTGGCTAAACCTCCCTACGATAGGACAAAGAAAGAAGTCAAATGGGAATGGGCAGACAAACAACAGCAAGCATTCGACGATATGAGTGAGCAACTTACTACGACACCGATATTACGACACTTCGACCCCACGCTACCTATCATGATAGAGACGGATGCATCCAGCTACGTATGCTCCGGTATCCTCTCCCAGCAGGGAGAGGACAGATTATGGAGACCGGTCGTGTTTCGATCAAAGACAATGTCAAAGGGAGAGTAAAACTAGGACATTCACGACAAAGAATTATTAGCGGTTGTTCAAGCAGTTAAAGACTGGAGGATGTACACGCTAGGAGGTTGACATGTGATCCGCGTTATCACAGACCACAAGAACCTGCTAGTGTTCACTACCACCAAAGAACTCAATGGACGACTGATTAGGTAGATCGAGACATTAAGCCAATACGACCTTCAAATTGAATACTGACCAGGAAAGGAAGGAGGAAGGCCAGACGCATTGACTGGGAGAACGGAGGACTTCACCGACAAGGAAGAAACAGGGTCACAATAATGAAGAATACTTCTCCCTAAAGAGAAGTACTTCGCAAAGGAAGAAGACGAAGAGAGCAGATAGGAATGCCTAAATGAAATAACCAGGGCCACAAGCAATGATGATGGATACGAAGAAGGATAAAAAGAGAGACCACCAGTGACCAGGAAATCAACGAGATAAAGAAGGCCTTGGAAAAGGACATAAAACAAATAAAAGGTGTAGCCCTCGGGCTATACCGGGAAAAAGGTGGATACCTGTGGTATGACGACAAGATAAGGCTCCCGGACGAAGAAGCCTTGCGAACAAAGACGACCAGAAGAAATCATGATATTCCACCAGTGGGACACGGCGGAACGGCCAAAACGACAAACTTAATTCAACGATGATACTACTAGCTGTCAATGCGGGATGATATTTAATGTTATGTGAAGAATTGCGACACCTGTCAATGGACGAAAACGGTTAAACATGCACCCTACGGGCTGCTCAAACCACGCGAAACTCGGGGAAGACCATGGCAATCTATTGCTACGGATTTCATCACCGGACTACCAGAACCAAACGGTTATGATGCCATATGGGTCGTTATCGACCGGCTTAGGAAAATGGGGCACTTTATACCGTGCAGGACTGATAAGACGACACCACAATTCTTCAGCCTGTTTAAAGACCAGGTCTTTAGACTTGTAACTGAGGCACCGCTAGGAAGATGGATCCCAAGGTTGCGACCGCAGCAAACAACTTCAAACTTATCAGCAAAAGTTCACACAGATGTAAGAGTAAAGTAAACAGTAAAACTTAATATCATTAAGCCTGATGCTTCACTCAATTAAGGTCTCGAGAGAATTGATTGTTGGAGTAGGAGAGTTCTCGCATAGACTTTCAGGTAGTTTTATCTTATGCCAGAAACTCCCCCATCGGTTTACTCCCACCTTTCGAGTACACCCTTCTCTGCTAATGGTGGTCCGACACGTCTCCTGGCACACCCTTCGCGCATGCATGTGTCGACACACTCTAGTCGGCGTTCACCTTATGGAGTTATCGTTCCTGCCGGTGCATTCCGATTTTGCCTGCCGGAGTGAACACTTCTGCGCATTGGTGTCTTGCCAGTAGCTAACAGTCAAGGCACCTCATGAACTAGACTATCTATGACACCCTTCCCATATGCATTGATCTCTACTTGACTCTGGAGGCTACCGTGAGCTTTTTATCTATTTACTGTTTACAGGTCTCGGGCTTCCGGGGTCTTCCGCAGGGCACGGTAGTCCCGGAGTGATCCAATGGGCACTACCCATGACCATTATCTCGGATCTACCTTACCTGTGGTATGAATCATGCTTTTAGTGTCTCTGCACTTCCCTGTCAGATCCTATGGCATTGGGAGCACGTTCGGGCTTGGTAGGTGTAAAACTCTCCCAGTCGCCCTGGCACCACCCGGGACTACCTTTGGGACCCGTGCGGTTAACACCCATTAACTGCGTCAGTTTTGGTCCGTTTTACTCCGAACAACTTGGAGGAGGTACTCCACCTTCCACCCCATGCCCCCGTCTATATTCTGCGAACAGCTTATGGTCGACCAGATGGCAGCGACGTATACGGTGTTGCAAGCATGTCTGCAAAGATTCCTCTTTGCCAGACTGCACACAACTAGACAACCGTTTGCCCATAACGTCCGGGCATCAAGGCGGGGCCGGAGGGGTATGATAGGAATAATGTCTTCAATTTACAGCTTCCTTGAAGCTACATAGCTCACCCAATAGCATCCCCCGGAATCCCAGATTCCAGTATCATGCATGGCTTCGCGTGACAAACCTCCTGGTCATTTTTCCCAAACTCCTCGTGGGACTTTCTATTGAAAGGTAGGGTAACTCAGGCCCTTGGGCAGGGTAACCCAAGCCCCAAGGCAGGTTAATCTGATCCTGATTGTAGGGTAACCTGTCCGGTGGACAAGATAACTTTTCCCTGTTACCCTGTCTATCCCGTTGCTGGAGATCGACGCTTCTGGCCTTTCCCCGGTTTCCTGGCCTAGCTGAGCAACTGCCCCTTCAGACATCCCTAAGTATGCTGATACCGCTCCCGGGTGTATCTAGGTACCTAAGTCCCTGACCAGCCAATTCTGTTCATTCTCGGAGGCCACGCCATCAGGTCTCCGTAGGTCAAGTACTTACTTGCCTGCCGGGTCCTACCAGTTTGCCTCCTGGCTCCCTGTATGGGTATAGGTTCCGTCTCCCATAGCTCATGCATGCTGAGTCGTTACATCACTCCCCTCTTTTCTGCGGTTCGTCCCGGACCATTAGCGTCGCCTCTCATTTCCACGAGTCGATTCTCCCAACACCCTATGGTCCCTGGGCTTGGACGGATATCTTGGGTGGAAATCCAGAATGGCCTGTAAGCCTGTCCCTTCTAGCACGTCATAGGGCTCCCATGAGTTCTCCCCAGCCCCGTAGCCTTCCCATGAAACCAGGTACTGGACAAAGCGCGACGGAAACTTTGCCCTTGCTCCTGCGTACCACCGGCTGTCCACAACAGCTTCGATAACGTAACTGGGCTGGTTGACTACAAGTTCCAGGGTACGGACTTCCTTTACCCTACCTGCTTCCAGATCCTCATGATAGGGTTCAAGCAACGTGACATTGAAAACCGTGTGGATGCTGCATCTAGTGGGCAGTTGGAGTTCATAGCCCAGTTACCCACCCAACGTTTGACCACAAAAGGCCCAAACATCCGCTGGTCCAGCTTCCCCATTGGACGCTTCATGCGGATGTTTTTTCAGTCCAACATCTCGCGGTCCGCTTCCTTTGCCTACCCAGCAGCCACATCCTCCTGCGTAACGTAGTCTGGTGATGGCAACCTTTTCCGGTCATGCCATTTCCGTTGCCTTGCTGGTACCCGTTGGATCGTTTCTCGAATCTCTGCCCAGGTTCCTTCCCATTCCTTAACCAAGGGCTCACTACTAGGGTGTATTCCTTGGTTATCAGACACGATACCTGACCAGTTTGTCCTTGGGTTGAACCCATAGTTGATCTCAAAAGGTAACAACCTGGTGGATTCTGATGTCGAGGTGTTGTACGCATACTCCGCAAAAGGTAACAGCGAAACCCAATCATCTGGTTGGTTGGAACAGTAACTACACAAGTACTGCTCCAGTGTCTGATTAACCCTCTCAGTCTGCCCATCAGTCTCAGGGTGGAATGCAGTCGAAACGTTTAGTTTCACTTGCAACAAGTGCATTAGACCCATCCAGAACTTGGATGTGAATCGGCTATCTCAGTCGGAGATGATTGGCTCTGGGAGTCCATGCAGGCACCAAACTTCCTTCATGAATATCAAGGCAAGCTCCTGAATCGGTACCTCCATGGTCAGGTGTATGAAATGGGCCATTTTCGAGAATCTGTCCACTATGACCCAGATCTTGGTATACACTTCGGACTCTGGCAGCGCTACAATGAAATCCATTGAAATCGCTGTCCACGGCGGCATAGGAACATCAATAGGTTCCAGCAGCCTGAACTTCTTGTGCCTGATGGATTTATTTCTTTGGCACGCATCACACGTCCGCACGTAGTCAGTGATGTACTCATCCATCTTAGGCCAATAGAAGTTAGCCCCAACGCTGCCAATAGTCTTGTAAGTCCAGAAGTGTCCCGCGATTCGGGGGTCATGTTCTGCCTTCATGATTGTCTCCTTCAGATCCTGACCCTAGGGAACATACCACCTATTCTTGTACTGGAGTAAGCTCTTTTCTGTCGTGAAATGTCGGTCGACCTCTTTGTCACTGGGAGCTGTTCCCTTCAGGATTCTTGAGTACTCCTGGTCTTTGGTTATCGCTACCCACAGTTGATCCAAAAAGGAAAACTGGAGCTGACATCCTTGGCAAACCTGCAACACTTGTGGTTGCAAGATGTCCTATTCCTGGCTCCCAAGCCACTGTCTGGGGCGAAAAAATGATTGTGGCGGAAAATCACTCCCCCCTTCAGGGCGGTAGTCCCTACCCTGCGACAAAGCATCTCCCTTCTCATTCAACCGTCATTCTCAGTAAACTACCTTGAAGTTAAACGGTTGCAGGAACTCCACCCAGCGGTACTGCCTTCGGTTAAGGACCTTGGTACTATTAAACTACTCCCAATTCTTATGATCCGTATAGATCACCAACTGGTCTGTTACGGAGCGTAGCAAATGATCCTATTCTTTGAACGCCGCCAGGATCAGCATCATTTCCTTGTTATGGACATCATAATTAATCTCCACTGGGTGAAACTTCCTACTATGATAGGCCGCTGGATGCCATCTCTCATCTTCACAGAACTGGGAGAGAAGGGCTCCTAAAGCAAAGTTGCTAGGGTCAGTTTCCAGCCCGGTTGACCATTCAGGGTCGAAATGTGCTAGGATAGGTTTGGACGTGAACGCTTCCTTCAAATGGTTGAAACCCTGCTCACAAGCAGGTGTCCATTCCCATCCGACATCCTTCTTTGTCAAGTTTGTCAGAGGTTTCGCTACCTTGCTGAACCCTTCTATGAACCGACGATAGAAGTTGGCAAAGCCCATAAAGCTTTGAACATTGACGACGCATGTC
>PYWC01000008.1:2480289-2505383 GCA_003182015.1 Tuber magnatum | reverse complement strand
ACAAAATCGACTGGCAGAACTGCATGCGCAGGTTCTGCCCTTACCACTGGCAGCAACAGAAATGAGCGGAACAATCAGCTCCGGGGAGGAAGCCGAGAAAGAGGGGGCGGCACAAATTCTCTTTTGAGCTGAAGGGTGGCCTGTGGGAGACAATTCGCACTCAGGACGACATGATAACGCAGCAAAAAAGGAGGATCGAGGAGCTGCAAACAACGGTCAACCAGCGGAGAAGGACCGTCGATGGATTACGAGAAGTAAGAAGGATGGTGGAGGAACAGCGAGACAAAACACACCAGGAAAGGAGGAACAGAAGGGACGTGGAGGATTGAATCCTGGCGGAAAACCAGAATGCGTTCCCGCACGAACAATGCATGTGGGGGTAAGCCCCAAGAGTTGAGGAAAGGAGAAGGAGAAGAGAACAAGGCGTATCCTCAGGGACTGAGGATAAGGAAGGGGGGAGCTAATGTCATGATCTGGCTAGAGGAGCGCTAGCCAGGTGATGGCAGCAAGGAAAAGGTTTCACATATGATGTCGCAGGGATGTCATACAGTTAAGTTATGATTCTTTCATGCACATGACCTCATTAGCAGGTCATGGGGCTCGTTTAGGTTGATGGCATTTCGCACATGACGTACAGTTGACATTAGGGGGAGAGTCTGGGCTGGCCAGTAAGGCTTACCAGCAAGGCAGACTCATTTATGTTTCACGCGTGACCTCATTAGTCGGTCATGTGGTTGGTTTATTTATATTGCGTTTGATTTATGTTTTCGCACATGACGTCACTTTGAGATCATGGGATGTTTTATGTTTGCGCACATGACTTAATAGAGTCAGGTGATGGATTTCACACCTGACCTTGCTTGAGGATCAGGACAGGGTTAGGGTTGCGGGAAGAGGCCTATATAAAGGCTGGGTGTTCACAGATAGGTTAGCTCTTCACACAACCATCTACTGTTATTTCCTATCTACTACTTTACGATCTTTACAATACAAAAACCTTTACGCCCCAATCTCATGCGCTAGACGGATCCACTTTAGAGTCAAGAACCTATCCGCTATGCGGATCGTGTTAACCAAATCAAAGACCGATACTCTCGGCACTGGTGAGAAACCAATTCTTATGTGCGAATACTAAGATAGCGCCTGGAGACTTGAGGAGCTCTAGGACACAGTGCAGCGCAGTTCGGAAGAACCAACCAAGGTCATTACCCGTCGCGAGTAACACAAGTAGTGGGAAACCGTCACATCCTAATACCTTATTTTAGGACCTCTGAAGTCAGATCTTGGCATCCAAGGCAGCTCCACCATGTAACACTTTTTTTTCTGCATGGTTGAAGTTTTGGTCTTCAAGAACCATATATATAACCAAAAACTCAATGCAGTCCTACACTTGTCAGATGGCTATAATATTCTAACTCTTTCCACATCATAGGCTAAAAAACTCTAAATTGTTGACTAGGAGTACCCAACTAATCATGCCATAATTGAGATTTACTAGTGCATCTAAGGAAAGGTAATTATTATACCTTTTTTCATATTCATCATCCTACAGTGATTTGTTTTTAGTCGTTTAACCTGTTTAGAAGGTGTAGTGTCATAGTAGTGCTCAAGAATCACAAGAATCCACAGTTGCGAGTTACTGGTCTAGGTTGCTTACTACGCATTCTACCAAGACTTTTGTCCGGTTGCTTTACTATACAATAAACTTCGTACCAGACTATCTAAATACTATATCTAGGAAAGAAATAAAGAAAAGCAAAATATATGATAATATATAACCTACTTATATACTAAACAAATCTATTCTCCTGTCACAAACAGTGATAGGGGTGGAAGGTTTCTTACACCACAGAAGACTCAGAACAGAAGGCTGTGAGAACAGAGTACTCGTGCCAAGAGAGTGCCCGCTAGTACAACATAACTTGCCAGCTCAACATGACCTGTAGCTCAACCCAACTTTTTGTGGCTCAACATAGTATTGTCTATCAATACAGTTTTGTAACTTAAGATAGTTTCTTCGTCACCCAATAAGATATTGCTATTCAACTTAAATGTATTTATTTCTTTACAGCTCAATAGAATATTACTACTCAACTTAAATGTATTAATTTCTTCATAAATCAATAGAATATTCCTATTCAACTTGAAAATATTTATTTCTTTTTATATCAATAGAATATTGCTATTCAGCTTTAGCTTATTTATTTCTTTATTAATCAATAGAATATAGCAATTCAACTTCACTGAATTTCAATAGCAGAACAACAATGTCCAGTGCTGTGGTTCCTATTATACTATTTTTATTTTATTTACATCAAATCTAAAGTATAAGTACTGTAGTTACAACTTAGAGATATCTCCTTCAGTCAAATTTCAAAAGCTACCTACAAGCGCCTCCAGTTTCCTTTACCGAATCTGATATCCTCTTACCAATCTTAGATATTACAAATTTAATTGCAATTATGCCTCAAGTGCCACCAACAGTTATGCTCTCCAGCCAGTGGGTAGAGTCATATGAAGATATTAAGACCAGAATCCTTGCTGCTCTTGTATCTTTAGAAGGAATGAAATTTGAGAAATCAAGCCTTGCAGCTCTGGTATGCCATTATGAAACTCCAGTTTCACGACTCCAAGCATATTGGAATGGGGTTCCATCAAAGCAAGATCAACGAGCAACAAATAGAAAGCTTTCAGAGAAGCAAGAATTGGTTGTATGTCAGTATCTTGATCGGTCCGTAACGATCAAAACAAGTACACGTCCCCAGATGCTTTCAGGTTGTGCAAATGTAATTCCGAAAAATGCTCATACAGGACCATCTCCAGCACCAGTCATAGGTGAGTACTGGGCGTACCGGTTTCTTTCTTGTTATCCTAATTGGTAACCGGTACAGGTACTAGATTGTTTTATGTTTGGTTTAACAGTATCATTTGATGCTGGTATAATTTGGTGTGCTATCGGTTGATACACACATTGTTTTGTGTTTGGTTTCATAGTATCATTTGATACTTGTCTTGTTTTGTGTGCTGTCAGTTGATACACACATTGTTTTATGTTTGGTTTCACAGTTTTTTGATACTTGTATTGTTTCGTGTGCTATCGGTTGATACACACCTTGTTTTATGTTTTGTTTCACAGTATCGTTTGATACTTGTATCGTTTCATGTGCTATCGGTTGATACACACAGTGTTTTATGTTTTGTACCACATTATCGGTTGATACTTGTATTGTTTCGTGTGCTATCTGTTGATACACACATTGTTTGGAATATCACTCATACTGCAGATAAGCGATATGCTGTATTTAAAGACTGTGGATTCTCACAGTGGAAGCAGCAGACTTCGACAGACAGTGTTCTCAATATACTTGGTTGAACGGTTACGTCTTTGATCTCCTATTACACCCTGTTCGAAGCCTCCTTTAGTAAGCAGCGCTCGCTGCTTGTTAATCAAGAAGCCATCTGCTCCTACCATACCGCTACGTGACTAGGGCCTAGGCTAAACAGGACACATTTCTTGCACCTCAGCAAGTGGTTAGAAACCTGCCGGGACTTGGTCTGATCAACCTACGAAGCGTCAAACAACGAAGCTAGCAGTGGGGAGTGGTAGAACCAAGAGAGGTTCGGCTCTGCCAATACAACACCATTGAGTCACTAGAGACCCCAAGTGGGAAGCAGGTCCTACGACAAGGCCTTACTGAGAAAAGGCAACCAAAGAAGCCGAAAGGCCCAAAGAGCAACTTCTCAATTGACGAAGCAGAAGGACAACTAGGGTGAGACTTGACCAAGCAGACTTTTAGCGAATCAACTGACAAATTAGGAAAGACAGCAACCAGACTTCCTGGGCTATTTCCCCCCAGCCCCAGTAAAGGAAAGGCACTGGCGCAACCACCAAAGAAAGACAGCCTACCTGTTGGTACACCTAAGAAGGAAGACAACAACGAAGAAACAGCAGATCACTCGGTAGTAAAGGAACCGCCAGACAACTTTCCCAGCAACTCTCCAGAAAGCTCGTTAGATGACAGCTCTAGTAACGAGGAATCTGAACACAATAAGTCCAAAGAAGAATCCACTGGGCCCCGCGGCTCAGGGGCCGGGCAAACCAGACCTAAGATCAAACTTCCACTGCCACCCTCATTTTTGGGTGCAAAGGACGCTTTAAAACCTGAAGCATTTGACCGATGGGTAACAACCACTTCTCAATACCAAGCCCTGCACAGAGTGGAGAAAACCAAAGAAGGAGGTGGAGTGTACTTTGGAAGCTTCTGTACCTGAAAGGCAGAGGAAGCATACCGGCAAGCGATGAACCACTATGAAAGTGGGGAAAAAGTCCGAGGAACAACCTTGATAAAATACCTGAGAGAAAGATTCCAATCCTCACAAAACACGGAAGAACTATACAAAAGGTTCAAGGATATCCAGCAAATACACAATGGCAAAACGGAAAGAACAACCTTGGTGGCGACGGATCTCTTAATGTATCATGGACGATTGCCTACCAGGACGGTATCTCAGTACACCCTGCGACAAAGTCTGTGTGAAGCAATGCATCCCAGACTGTGCCAGGAGTTAGGACCCATGGAAGAAGAAGGAGACTCCTTTGACAAGATAGTCAAAGGGGCCGAACGTAAGGACGCTATCCTGTATGAAACAGGAGTTTACCGAACCCACATACCGCAGCTGAAGAATGGCAATGGATCATCATCGCAGGACAGTGCAAAAAAGGATAAACCATACCCCAAAGATTCAAAAGACAAGAAAGATAAGAAGCAAAAACGATGCGATGAAGGCACATGTTTCGAATATGGGAAAAAGGGGCACTATGCAAAGGACTGCTATGCCAAAAAGAGAAGAGGAAGAACTGCTAAGCGAGAGGCTAGCACAAACCACATGGCTGCAACCGAGTACGAGGAAGTGGAAATTAACTCGGTAGAAATGGAAAGCCTTCGAACCCAACCAGCGCTAAGAACACGGGCCCGTGATGCACTAGAAGGAATGATCTACATAGAGGGACATCCAGCAAAGGTACTATTCAATACAGGAACAATAGGTTGTGACATTATTAGTACTACCTTTATCTCGACCCACGGCCTACAAACGGAATCCCTACCCCAAGCAACAACAGTCAACATGGTAATGAAATTTTCCCATTCTTCAAGCCACAGGAAATGTGGACTGACCATAGGAATCAGGAAAAAGAAATGAATAAATCAAGATATTTTGATAGGAAACCTAGCCAAGTATGACGCCCTGATAGGAATGCCGTTCCTAAAAAGACACAATGCCCTTGTCAGGTGTGCGGACACGGCAGTGGAGTTTCCCGCTGACAAACTGTGAGTATTACGAAAACCAACAAGCAGGGAGGTCCAAGCCGCAGTTACCGAAGCGACCGCAGCAACACTGTTGCAATCATACAAGGATGTATTCCCAGACATGGTCCCTGAAACCCTACCCCCTATGCGCAAGATTAACCCTCACATTCGGCTGAAAGACCCAACAGACCTAAAAAACCAACCAGCATACTCAATCCCAGAAGCATATAAGGAAAAGCGCATGAGCTGGGTAAATGAGGAATTATGAGCTGGAGTAATTGTACGAAAGGACATTCCTGGAGCGGTGTCTATGTTCGTACAACCTAAGTCAGATGGAAGAATCCGCCTCCTGGTGGACCTGAAACTAAGAGACGATAACACGATCATGGATAGCCCTTCAATTCCCAACCTGGAGCACATCCTTAACCACATTAGACAAGCAAAATTCAGGAGTAAGATTGACCTAAGCGACGCATACTTCCAAACACAGATGGACAAGGAGTGTGTTAAGTTCAACTCATTCAAAACACCATTAGGAGGGTTTGTGAGCAAAGTTATGCTACAAGGCGATGTGAACACACCAGCAACATTTCTGCGAATAATGGAAGACCTCCTAAGCGAATTCTTGCATCACTTTGTATGGGTACACATCGATAATATTCCGATATTCTTGGATAAACCAGAAGAGCATGGAAGGCACATATGGCAGGTATGTGACCCACTCAGAAAGGCAAAATTCCATGCAAGCAAAAGGAAGTTAGTACTATTTGCAGACAGGCTAGAAGTACTAGGACACATTGTGGATAATGAAGGAATCTATGCATCCACCCAAAAAATATCGGCTATCGCAGGTGGGGAAACGACCCAAAACAAAGTGGAACTACAATGATTCCAGGGGATAGTAAACTATGTTGCCCAGTTCATCCCATATCACACGACCATGACAGCACCAATAACGGACTTAACGGGAAATGCCGAATTCATATGGACAACAACCCATCAGACCGCATTCAAAATGGTAAAAAAACGAATTATCGATCACCAAGTCATGCGACCAATAGATACAAGAAGCAAGGAACCAATTTGTCTAGTAACGGATGCCTCTGATTTGGGGATAGAGGCATCGGTAGGACAAGGACCCACCTACAAGATGGCTCAACCAGCTGCGTTATACAGCAGGAAATTCACAAGCGCACAGATGAATTATGGAACCACCAATAAAGAGGCCTTAGCAATAGTGGAAGCACTTAACCGGTTCCACAATGTACTAATAGGGAATTCCTTTACAATTGTTATAGACCACCAACCCCTAACACACCTGCGAATAGCAAAGAACCCAAGCAGGAAGCAAGTTAGATGGCTCAGTGCCCTAGGAAAGTACGACACGAAGATAGTCTACGCACCAGGAAGTACAAACTATTTAGCTGATGCCCTTTCCTGGATATATGAGGGAGGATCAGACTTGAATCCACTCTATGTGCATAATCATGCAAAGGAAGCAAACAACATCTCGAACAACACAGTCTACGAGCAAGAATTAAACATGATAGAACCTGAAGAGGATGTCTCCCCTACCTCCCCTCCTTACACATACTCTGAGTACTCTAACGAGGCTCCAATACCCTCTGCCAGCCCTGGCTCAGTAACTGCAGGAAATGATTGGGGCGACCAGTGTGCCGTGCGAAGCATGCCACTAGAGGAGCTCCAACATAGCACATTGTACTACTCGCACTGTTATGTGGATCATTGCCCATATTATCAGACTGAGATCAAATTCACAAACAACCACCCTAGGTGGCAGAGAAACCCAACCCCTCACCCTCTTAGAGAAGGACCAAGCCCTCCAAGCACAGACATCAACCCAAGCCCTCTGGAGTCCCCCGAAATTAATGACTGGGAATGGCAACAAACAATCAGCGGAAGACCGAATAGTGCTGGAGAAGGACCATCCACCCTTGCCCAACCAACGCCCAGATCTTATGAAATCCCAGCACTGCTAAACCTGCAAGCGGCGACTTTCCAAATACTACAGCCAGACAGTCCGCCAACGGTTTGACGAGCAGGACCGATAGAGTACATTACCTATAAGACAATAGTGGGATTCCGAATGCCAGGACCTGATAGCCCACCACCTGTTAGGCGAGCAGAATGACTAGAAAGTTTAACAAATGAAACCATAGTTTCAGTTATACCCCCAACAATGAGTGAATACCGATGAGGACTTTACGATATGGTGGAAACCAGTGAGGAGGAAGACCTACCTGAGACGAGCAGAGGAAGCAAGATAGAAGAGGAACGCGATACCTTACAAACAGTCAATGAAATAATCGGATCGTTCCGAACATATATAGTTGCAGCATACTTGCTGGAACCGATTTGGAAAAAGGTCAACGAAAGTATAGACTCCACAGGAGACTTGTCCTCCTACAAGGTTGCAAACGGAATGCTATACGCAAAAACCAGATACGGGGAAGATTGCTTGTATATCCCAAAAGGCCCCGCATATGGAAATATGATATTAAGAGAGTATGTCATTAGCAAAATCCACAACAAAGGCCACCACAGTGTTGAACGAAACCTACGGGACACTACCGAGTATCTATTTTGGCCTGCAATGCGAGAAGACTTCAGAGCGTATGTGGCCCAATGACACACATGCCAGATAAATAAAGAACCCACAAGGTTACCAGAAGGAAAGGCTCAGACAATTATCCTACCATCAGAGATTTTCGAATCGATAGCCATTGATTTTGCACAACCCTTCCATAATTCATGTGGATACGACACAATCCTAGTAAGATGGATAGAATTTTGGGCTTCGCGTACCTTATACCTACAACTAAGCAAGTAACGGCAATAACAACCTGGGAACTTCTACGCAATAAAATATATACACCACATGGCTACCCAACATCTCTGGTAAGCGATGCTGACCCATGATTTGAGTCACATGTGAGAAGACAGCCGTGTTGATCGCTAGGCATTGAGCATATCAAGGCGGCACCAGGCCATTATGAAACGAATAGCTAAGTTGAGAGGAAAATTGGAGAATTGAAGATACCTCTTCGAAACCTAGTCAATGCAAGACAAAACAATTGGTTTGATGCCATACTGGAAGCGGCAGCATACCTAAATGCAGGATGGTCAGAAACCCTCAGTGTCTCACCACATAAAGCTATTTTTAGGAAAAAATACCCGCTACTTCCCCTAGCGATATTTCAAGAACTCTGCAGTAGCGGCTGCCTACGAATTGTTGAACGGACACCAAGCAATCCGTAATACGGCATTTAATGTTACCAAATCAGCGTGATTTTGGAGCACAAGAATGGCAGCAAAACGGGGCAGACACCATGAACTGATAGGGAAAAGTAACCTGCTGTTGGTTTATGGAAGCCTTTTCGCAACAGAACCAGGGCGAAGCAAGAAACTGCAACCGTGCTGGCGAGGACCGTTCAAGATAATCAAATATAATGACCGTATACAAAACTACACGGTAGAAATGGATGGCAGAATGTACCGGAACTGGCAAGCAACATTCCACCTGTCTACTGTGAAACAATAGCTCTCTAAGGAAGATACCAGCTTCCCGGGAAGAAGCCACGCAAAGCCTCCTCCCATCACGGTAAATGAGAAACCAGAATGGGAGGTGGGGGTTATATGAGACCACAGGAAGCCCTATGACCACGACCTGTCTCTAGTGAAATGGGTGGGATATCCAGAAACTGAAAACAGTTGGGAACCCCTCGAAGATATATAAAATATGATAGAACTAGTAAACCAATTGTGGGAGGACAACAAACCAGAGGACGAGCTACCCCCTACAATAAACCATGTAATGGTGGCATGGAGCCCAACCCTGCTGGAAATACAACACCTCCATCCAGATACAGATGAAAGGATAAAAGATGGATTTTGGTCAGCCTATTTTGAAAGCGATTTCGAACGCAGCGAAGACAAGAATCCGGTTATGGAAGATGAAGCAGCATACCTTGCTCGGCTGGCCGAGGCTGAAAACTAGGAATAACAAGAAAAAGAAACACACCATCCAACCGCCTTATGATGTCAAACTATGAGCAAGTACGGTGGAGACTGCGCCATCAGCTAATGGGACTGTTGGTGAACCGTGATATTATCCCAAGATGATACCTTACACACCGCTTATTCATACATATTTGCAACAAATGTCTAGATATAACAACCGAGTCAACAGGAAGAATGTGGGGTAAAACAGTGGCTAAAGTATTCCGCTTTGGAATTGGATGTTACCTGAGCATAGAACAATGTAAGATGTGCATGGAAACAGAAGAAACCGAAATCAAGTACCATCCACCTTCCCCTGGACACCCAAGTGAGGCCGACACCTAAGTGAGGCCGACGCCTAAGCAAGGCCAGCACCGAGATATAAATACCACCCACCAGCTCTCAAACCTTACCGAAGAGAAAAAACCACAATACTAGACCTCCAAAAACCACAAGAAAAATCTTTAAAACCCTTACCAACCTTTACCCCTTCACAAAGAATAGAGAATGTCGACCTGCGAAGAAATAAGCATCAAGGGATGACACATTATTGTGGACAAACTACTGCACAGTGGAACCATTCCACTAGAGGCATACTGGAAAATAATATACGTCGACTACTGTGACGATTGCGGACGGATTGATATCGAAATGGAGGACTGGCAAGACCAGACAGTCTGAAACTACATCCACCTACCACACTACAAATATTCAGGTTGCTTTGTGCGCGAAGCACCCTGCCAGGAGTGCTTGGGGAGATGGCTGGAAGGGGCGGAATGGATGTTGCAGGACGACATGAGATGGTTGCAGGATAGTGATGACAATGAGGATGGGTCCTAGGGGGACTTTTAGGAGAATAGCGGGTTTACCAGCTATTAGGATTTCATTAGATTATTTTTTTTGGTAAAATCGTTATTTTATTTTGGGAGTATAACCGGTACGGGTACCAGGTTGTTTTATGTTTGGTTTCACAGTATCATTTGATACTTGTATTGTTTCGTATGCTAGCAGTTGATACACACCTTATTTTATGTTTTGTTCCACACTATCGTTTGATACTTGTAATGTTTCGTGTGCTATCAGTTGATACACACATTGTTTTATGTTTTGTTCCACAGCATCGGTTGATACTTGTATTGTTTCGCGTGCTATCTGTTGATACACACATTATTTGGAATATCGCTCATACTGCAGATAAGCGATATACTGTATTCAAAGTCCGCTGATTCCCACAGTGGAAGCTGCAGACTTCGACAGTCAGTATTCTCAATATACTTGGCTGAATGGTTACTTCTTTGCTCTCCTATTACACCCTGTTCAAAGCCTCCTTTAGTAAGCAGTGCTCGCTTCTTGTTGATCAAGAAGCCATCTGCTCCTACCGTACCGCTACATGACTAGGGCCTGGCCCAAACACGTTATATGATTATTCAATTCAAAAGCAACATACAATTGATATTAATAGAAAGAATGCTTATTAGTCAAATGAGATACAAGATTGGTTTGAACGATACAAGGCTGTTTGAGATCGGTATAGCATTCAGACTGAAGATTGCTATAATTTCTATGAAACCAGCTTCCTAATTCGCATTGGACATGACCTGTGTATTGTTACCTGAAACCCCTCACGACAGTCATATTTGGCAAGTTCAACAAGCCATGAACTGCTTTCTGTTTGTAAAACTAGCAGTAGTGATGGAGCAGTTTTACCACCTTTGGTTGTCATCTCTGGAGTTATTCACCAGGAGTCCTAGTATAGAGCAATATCAATACCCGATAACTATCTTACCGGAACTTCTGAGACAGGATACAGCAATGATATCTTGTCAATGAAATGGTTAATCCATATTGAGCAGTTTTCTCAACCACGAAACATTGGTTCTTATCATCTTTTGCTTCTCAATGGCTTCAGATTCCATAGCACAAAGCAGTTTATTGCTTTCTGCAACCAATATAAAATTAATATCTTCTGTCTCTCTCCTCACACCAGCCATCCCCTTCAGCCACTTGGTGTTGTAGTATTTTAGCACTATAAGCATTACCATCCTGAGACTGTTGAGCAAGCTACCCATACAGGTTGTAGAGAGTTTGACAGGATAGAGTTTCTGGATTCTATCAACTCTATCCGAAAACAGACCTTCAAGTCAACAACAATTCGATTTACATTTAAGGCTGCTAGCCTTATCTCCCATAATCCAAATATTGTTATATCGAAGTTACGAGAGGCTATTATACCTCAAACCAGCCTTATTGCACCACCAACAGAATGTGCACCTACTGTTCCTCTTACTGTTTGTAGCATGAAATAGATGGGTGAAGAATTACAAAAAGATGCTAGAGACCTATCACCATCCTTTCAGAAAAAACCAAAAATG
Source organism: Tuber magnatum (assembly GCA_003182015.1). Taxonomy (NCBI): domain Eukaryota; kingdom Fungi; phylum Ascomycota; class Pezizomycetes; order Pezizales; family Tuberaceae; genus Tuber; species Tuber magnatum. Next base: position 2,493,682 of record PYWC01000008.1, on the reverse strand, counting down.
GTATTACAAGGAGGATTAGCTCAAGCTCAGTCAGGAGCTTTGGCAAAGGAACATATAGAACATACACAGGCAGCTGAAGAAGCAAAGGCTGCACGACGTAAGGCAGAAAACCGAAGCCAAATTCAAAAGGAGGTGTTCTTTATGCTTCGCAAGCTCGTCAAATGGTAAAAAGTTAGGAAGATGCAGAGTTGAAAAAGGTGGAGAAACAGCTACAGCAGGCCAAAAAGGCAAAGAGGCGAATTGAACAAGTTGAGCAAAAGCCTCTTCTAGATGTGGTTCAATCATGCTTGAAAAAAAGGGGAAAAATTCAAGCCTATAAAAAAAAAATAGGAAAGCTTATTATTAAAGGTATTAAAAAGCAAGTGAGATTAGGAAAAATAAATGTAAATTAGAAGAATTTGTACCATAGACTAATTCTGACATATTTAGCCACACTGTTGTATTCAGCCACACTGTTGAGCCTTAAAAATTTGTATTGAGCCACAGGTGATGTTGAGCTGGCAAGTTATGTTAAACGGGCGGGCACTCTCTTGAGAGTGCCCCAGGTTGCAAGCGAGCAAGCAGCCAGAGGGTGTGGCTGCAAGCCATATCCTTGGCACAAGTAAGGCTAACTTGTAAGGCTTACCAGCAAGGCAGTTTGGTTAGGGTTTCGTACTATGACTCATAGTTGAGGTCATAGGGTCGCACATGACTCAGGGTTGTGAGTTATTGACTGGTTATAATTGGTTCATCTGCTTAAATGGCTCACAGATGCGAGGCGTATAATGTAATAGCTTTTGCACATAACTCAGATAGTGAGTCATGTGGCTCACACATGTGACGCATTAAGTGCACATAACTAGAGCAGGTGACTGATGGGTATGAGTCACAAGGTTAGGGTTGGCGTGAAGAGTGCGTATAAAAGAGGTTGCTAGGACTCAGGAGGATGAGCACTTCACACTATCATCTTTGTATCTTCTTACCTATAACTTTACTACTCGACTCTTCACCCAAGTGACTACGGTATGCATACACACTCTCGTGAATGAGTCATCAGGTAACAGCCTTGGGTGCTTAGCGATCCAACTTGGGAAAAAAAGTTTAGTCTTAGATGTCTAAAGCTAAAGTATTATTGCCCCTGTAAGAGAAGTACTTACCAGTAGGAATTGTTGCATCCCCTATGTTATATAAAAAATTGTAATGACCTAGTGTACATGAGCTATGGCAGAGTAACCCTACACCCATGCAGGCAGCCCAGAGGCTGACTAGTAGGAACAGGAGAGCAAGCAGGCATTTGATCCATGGAAGCCCGATGGTTCAGGTTCCATTATAAACAGTAAAGCATACACCCTTGGGAGGTGTTAGCGTACACAAGGATTTGCCAAGAACAAGTTACCCTGCTTGGCAGGGTAACTGGGCCGGCGAAAAGGAGAGAAGTATATCTCCCCATTAGAATAGACAGGGTAACAGGATAAAGTTACCCTGACCTCCAGGGTAGGTTACTCTACTCAGGATTCACAGTTACCCTGCCTTGGTACTCAGGTTGCCCTGTTTAGGAACCTCAGTTACCCTACCTGGTAATACGAAGTCACTCAAGGAGTTTGAGGGAAATAACTGGAATGTTTATCACATAAAGTCATGCATAATACTAGAATCTGGGGTTCCAGGAGATATTATTGGGTGGGCTGTGTAGCTCTGAAGAAGCTGGATATTGGCGACATTATTTCTATCAGACCCCTCCACCTGTGCCTAATGGCTCAGATGTCATGAGTAAACGGTTATGTAGTTGTGCGTAGTCTTGCAAAATAGAATATTAGTAGATGTAACCGGTACGGGTACTAGGTTAGGTTTATGTTTGGTTTCACAGTATCGTTTAATACTTGCATTGTTTCGTGTGCTAGCAGTTGATGTACACAAGGTTTTATGCTGGGTTTCACAGTATGGTTTGATACTGGTATTGTTTCATGTGCCACCGGTTGATACAGACAATGTTTTATGTTTAGTTTCACAGTATTGCTTGATACTTGTATTGTTTCCTGTGCTATCAATTGATGCACACAAGGTTTGGAATGTCACTCATACTGGAGGTAAGCGATATGCTGTATTTAAAGACCACTGATTTCCATGATGGAAACAGCAGACTTCAACGGACAGTATTCTTAATATACTTGGTTGAACGGTTACTTCATTGATCTCCTATTATATTCGATTCAAAGACTCCTTTAGTAAGCAGTGCTCGCTTCTTGTTGATCAAGAAGCCATCTGCTCCTATCATACCACTACTTGACTAGGGCCCGGCCTGAACGCGTTACATTTTTTTATCCTCCACAAGTAGTTAAAAACCCGCCCGGACCAGGCCTGATCAACCTACGAAAGTCCAACATCGAAGCTAGCAGTGGGGAGCGGCAGAACCATGAAAGGTTCAGCTCCGCCAACACGATAGTATTAAGTCATTAGAAACTCGAAGTGGGAAGCAGGTCCCACGAGAAGGCCTTACCAAAAGAAGGCAACACAAGAAGCCAAAGGGGCCTAAGAGCGATTTTTCAATTGACGAAGCAGAAAGGCAATTAGGGTGAGATTGGGCCAAGTAGACCTTTAGTGAATAAACCGACGAGTTAGCGAAAGCAGCAACAAGCCTCCCTAGGCTCTTCCATTCGAGTCTGAGAAAAGGAAACGCACCGGTACAACCACTGAAAAAAGAAAAATCTAGAATTGAAAATGGCCCATCGAAATTTAGTCAATGCAAAACAAAATAATTGGTTTGATGCCATATCAGAAATGGCAGCATGCTTAAACACAGGATGGTCAGAGACCCTCGGTATGTCCCTATACAAAGCCGTTTTTGGAAAAACTGCCCGCTACTCCGACTAGCGAATTTCAAGAATTCTGCAGTTCTAGCAGCCGATAAATTGTTAAACCAACACCAAGCAATCCGGAACACGGCGTTTAATGCTATCACATTGGCGCAATTCAGGAGTATGAGAATGGCAGCAAGACAACGCAGACACCATACACCGATAGGGAAAAGTAACCTGTTACCAGTTTATGGAAGCCTTTTTGCAACAAAATCGGGATAAAGCAAGAAATTGTAACCACGCTGGCGAGGCCCATTCAAAACAATTGAATATGATGAACATACGCAAAATTACACAGTGGAAATAGACGGCAGAATGTACAGAAACTGACAAGCGACATTCCACGCATCCACTGTGCAACAGTACCTCTCTAATGACGATACCTCCTCTCCTGGAAGAAGCCGCGCAAAGCCACGGCCGATCATGGGTAACGTGAAGCCAGAATAGGAAGTGGAGGCAATAAGAGACTACAGAAGGCGATATGACTGTGAACAGTTCCTAGTGAAATGGGTGGGATACCCAGAAATGGAAAACAGCTGTGAACCCCTCGAAGGATTAAGAAACGCGACAGAACTAGTGAATCAATAGTGGGAAGACAACAAACCGGAGGATGAGCTACCCCCTATGATAAACCATGTAATAGTGCCTTGGAGCCCAACCCTGCCAGATATCCAACACCTCCGTCCGGACACAGATCAAGGAATACAAGACGGATTTTGGTCAGCCTATTTTCAAAGCGAGTTCGAAAGCAGTGAAGATGAGAATTGAGTAATGGAAGACAAAGCCACGTACCTAGAATGGCTAGCCAAAGCCAAGTAATAGGAATAACCAAGAAAGAAACACACTATCCAACAGCCTTACGATGTAAAACTATGAGCAAGTACCGTGGAGACTGCGCCATCGGCTAATGGAACTGTTGGTGAACTGTGAAATTAATCCTAGAGGATATCTTACACACTGATTATTCACACATATTTGCAACAAATGCCTAGAAATAACAACTGAGTCGACAGGACAGATGTGGGAAAAAACAATGTCTGACTTATTCCGCATTAGAAGTGGATGTTACCTGAGTCTGGAAAAATGTGTGCTGTGCGTGGAGATGGAAGAAACCAAGATTGAGTACCACCCACCTTCCCCTGAACACCTAAGCGAGGTCAACACTGAGACATAAATACCACCCACCATCCCTCAAACTCCTCCAAAGAGAAAAAACATTACTATTAAACCTACAGACTAAAAGAAAACCCTTACAAGGCACACTACTCTTTCAAACCCTTACCCCTTTTACAAAGCTAAGAAATGTCGACCTATGAAGAAATAGGCATCCAGGGACGACACATCATCATCGAGGAACTACTTTGCAATGGAACCATCCCACTGGATGCATACTGCAAGATGCTTTACATCGATTATTGCGAGGAGTGCGGACGGATTGATATTGAAACAGAGGACTGAGAGGACCAGACAGTCTGCAACTACATCGATTTTCCACACTACAAGGAATCAGGTTGCTTTGTGCGCGAAGCATCCTGCCCGGAGTGTTTGGGGAAATAGCTGAAAGGGGCAGGATGGATGTTGCGGAACGACATGAGATTGTTGCAGGATAGCGATAGTGATGAGGGTGGGTCCTAGAAGGACTTTCAGGAGAATAGCGGGTTTACCGACGCTTAGGATTTCGTTAGGTTATTTTGTTTGGTGAAATTGTTATTTTATTTTGGGAGTGTAACCGGTATGGGTACTAGGTTAGATTTATGTTTGGTTTCAGGATATCGCTTGATACTTTTATCGTTTCGTGTGCTATCAGTTGATGCATACAAAGTTTTGGAATATCGCTCATACTGGAGATAAGTGTTATGCTGTATTTAAAGACCACTGATTTCCATGATGGAAACAGCGGACTTCAACAAACAGCATTCTTAATATACTTGATTGAACGGTTACTTCATTGATCTCCTATTACACCCCATTCAAAGACTCTTTTAGTAAGCAGCACTCGCTTCTTGTTGATTGAGAAGCTATCTGCTTCTATCGTACCGCTATGTGACTAGGGCCCGGCCCGAACACGTTACAGTAGACCTGCTTACAACTCTATATGCATTGCTGCCATCCAGTCGACCGCAGGCTGTTCGCAGGATAGAGCTGAGGGTATAGGGTAGAAGGTGGAGTATCACCTCCAAGTTGTTCAGAGTAAAACAGACCAAAACTGACGAAGTTAACAGGAGTTAACCGTTGGGGTCCTAGAGGTAGTCCTGGGTGGTGCCTGGGCAAGTGGGAGAGTTTTACACCTATCAAACCCAAACGTGTCCCCAATGCTATAGGCTCTATAAGGGAAGTGTAGAGGCACTAAAACCATGATTCCTACCACAGGTAAGGTCAATCTGAAATAGTCGTCATGGGTAGCACCCATTGGAGCACTACAAGATAACCATATCCTATTAAAGATACCAGAAGTCCTTGAGTTGTAAATAGTCGATAGATAAACCGCTTACGGTAGCTTCAGAGATCAGGTAGGGATTAATACATATCGGAAGAGTATCATAGATGGTCTAGTTCATCAGGTGTCTTGACTATTAGCCACTAGCAAGAGACCAATGCAAAGAAGTTTTCACTCTGACAGGCAAAATGGAGATACACTGCAGAAACGATAACCGTATGAGGTGAACGCCAACTAGAGTGTATCAACACATGCATGTCTGTAAAGTATGCCAGGAGACATGTTGGACCACCCTTAGCAGAAAAGGGCGTGCTCAAATAGTTGGAGTAAACTGATAGGGGGGTTTCTGGCACAAGATAAAACTACTTGAAAGTCTACTATGCGAGAACTCTCCTACTCCAACAATCCATCCTCCCAAGACCTTAATTGAGTGAAGCGTCAGGCTTAACAATATTAAGTTTTACCCTTTACTTTACTCTTACATTTGTGTGAACTTTTGGCAATAAGTTTGAACTTGTTTGGTGCAGTCACAACCTTGAGATCCATCCTCCTAGAGGTACCCCCCTTACAAAAATTGCAAGTAAAACTAATACTAAAGATTGTTGGATAATATTTTACCCATAATATAGATATAAGTAACTAGACAGCTAGGAATTCTAAAGGCCTGACTGTCCTTGCCCTCATAGGAAATAAAAGAATAAGTCTGGCATGAGAATTGCTTGAACTAGCAAGAAGCTTTAACACCTCAAATCTCACACTATCCAGTCACCCATGTCTATACCTGAGTACAGAAGAAGAATAATCATAAAAATATTATTCAGCCTAGCACATGCCAAGCCTCTCTTCTACTGGCCCGGATTTAAGAGATCCTGGTCCGGACTTAGCGAGTTTCGCAAGTTTCGCAAGTTTCGACGGTAAGACCCAATATCGGCCTTGAAAAACAAAATCTCCAATGGGTACCAACTCCCCGCCAGTAATTACATAATCCCAGACATCCCACTCCTAGCGTGTCGCCTCAGCGCGTCCACCTCAACCGAACCACTTTAACCCAACCCAACACGTTCCACTCCTTCCCAACAACTCTATCACCAACCAACCCAGCATAACCAAACTCCCCTTAAGAAAAAAAAATGACCGAACAAACCCCCCGCATAAACGCCCCCCTCCTCATGCAATACATCGGAAGAACCATCCGCCTCGTGGGCAAAGTCACCGACATCCACGGCGACAAAGCAACGTTGGAGTCTAGCGGGGTCATCGTTGTGCATGTGGACCGGGTACCCTTCCCCCCGTCCTACCCTGCTAGAAACCAAAGTGGACGAATCGAAGGGCTAACGAAGGGGATTACCAGGATTCAAATCTGAAGCTCGGGAATGCGGTGGAGGTCGTTGCGAGGGTGAATCAGGACCTCTCGATCAAGGTGCTCTCGTCGTCGGATTTTGGGAATAATCTTGGTAGGTGTTTTTTTTTTTTTTCTCTTTTCGAATAGTGAGTCGGTGGAGGAAGGGGCTAATATGTGGGCAGATATGAAGGTTTATGAGGAGTTGGTCGGGATATGTCAGCAGCATAAGGAGATTTTTTACGATACTTGAGGGGGCGGGGTTCTTTTTTCCCTTCACGATTCCTTTTTGATACGGGGTTTGTTGTTTGTTTGTTTGGAGATTGGTGGATTGGGATGGAGCTCGGTGGCTGATGGTGGTCTCTTACTGCTTGGCTGTTCCGATGCGTGGGCGTTCTTGCAGAGGAGAATATACACATAAAGTTCGGTTTAACGATGGGCTTTTTTTGTCTGTCTGTATGATCGGGCCATGTTGAAGGTTTGGAGTGGGATGGGGGATAGTACTTGCGGCGTCATGGATCGACAGTTGCTAGGGCAGGAGCTCCACTGAATGATACCACTCGAGCAAGAATCAGCTGCGAGATGCACGAAAGGAGGATCAAGCCGGTATGAATGATATACAATACAACCCCCGTCCGTGAGATAAGATGGGAAATGCCGTCGAGTGCTCTGAATCACGAACCCACACTTGCCGGCAATCAGTCCAATACTTAGCACCCCAAGCGCCCCCCCGTCACCGCCAACCCAACTCCTATAGTGCAACAGCAACAGCACACTCACTCCGTACGTAGTTTGATACCACCCAAGCAGCACCAATCCCCAAGGAATTCCCATATATAATCTCGGGTCAGCCCTCAGGCGGAAGATACAAAGCCAAAGATATGGGGAAACCATAATTCGGAACAGCGCTACGGTATCGAGACCATCGCTGTCAAAAAAAGCAGAAATTACTCACGCTGTTCGTTCTGCGGTACTCCGTTCGGGGATATGATACCTCTGTAGGGTGCATGTAGTCATTGATTCTCACTCGAGTGGCGGATCGTAGTGTGGGGTCGTTTCGAATCCTCTTGTTATTGGAGGAATCTAAAGGTTATAAACGGGAATATTTATCCCAAGGAGAAAAAAAAAAAAGAAGGAAAGAAAGAAAAGGCTGAAATTCTCATCTTTTGGTTGTTTGCAGTGATTCAAGGAACTATCCAATATCATAACACATCCCTGTGTTGTTGTTTTTTTTGACCACTTTTCCTTCAGTATTCCCCTTCTCTACTATGACACTACTATTAACCTCGATACCATTATGATAATATCATACCATAAAAGCCATACTAAATCACGACGGACCCTACGTCCCAGTGCTATCCCCAAGCGGGAGCGAAAGGTCCCCCAACCTTTCCTACGGTCCTCCCGGACACGACGGTCACGTTCGAGCATCCTTGGACTTATGACACATCTCGTATGATAACTTGGCCTCCATTTCGCGCCACAAGATATGACACACACCTGGAAAATATTCGGGTGTTGGGGACTATTCCACCCCTATCCATTTTATTTTATTTTTATTCTTTATTTTTTTTTTAAAAAAAAAAAGGACGTCTGCAATTTTGACAATCCCTTGAGTCCCTCGCTCGGTATCAGCCATGTCCGGTATCACACATCTCGCGAGTGTGTGAGCAGTTAATTGAGTAGGCGCCGACCGCTGCTTGTGCGGTATATACGGTACCAATCGTACGATACGGTGCCACGGCGTCACGCCAGCGCAGGGGGGGCATTCTCCTAGGTGCGATGCTTCCTTCCCTTCCCTTCCCGGTGGGTTGAAAGTGGAGGTGATGTGATGATATCCATCTTCCTTTCAGAACTCGTCGCTCAATATTACCAAGGTGTTGAATCGAGTCCGTTCGATGAAACGTTATGCCAATTCAAAGTAGGTTTATGTAACGGTATCGTCGCAATCCCTCGGGACTTCACACTTCACACTTCACACCACCCCCCCCACCCCCCCGCACACGGTAACATACTAAATCTACTAGTATGATAAGTAAGGTAGGAAATGTAAATTCAGCACCTCCCCTCGTCGAAAGTCAAGGCCACCATTTCGGCCGTGACGGTTGGAATGTAGACTTATCCGTACTTCCCTCCCTCTTTTCTCCCCCCCTCCCCACCCACACGCGGATGTGCACATGAGCGGGCGACCGGAGGAAGGAAGAAAGAAAGAAAGAAATTTCTCGTGAACGGTCGGGACCCACCGCTGCCTTCTATGATACCCTCTCCTCCGACCGGACCGATGGTTCAATATCGCGGGCGCGGGTGAATTAATCACTTCTCGAACGGCTTATGAAGTGTTGGGTAGGCGCTGCACGGAACACCATCGTGGGGATGAGTTACGGTATGATACTTATCCTCCCGTTTGCAGATTTGGAGTTGGGGTCGGACGGGATTCGGGCAGGCGCCCGTGCGGCACTGTTCTCTACACCTACATCTTTGTCATCCTATAAAATCACGCGAGTGATATTCCGTGTTTCATACGCTACCGTACTTTACTGCGCTTCCCAATCTACAAAAGAGCGCCCCAGACACCTCCACGCACATGACGGCAAGAGAGAGAAAAATACAATCCTATTTATTACTAAATCTACCTAGCTACCCCAACCGCCCGCCTACTTTTCTCAATTCTCTCCAACACAAAAAATAGCCGCATAATATCATACCAGCAACTTACTGTAACCACATATACACCTAGCTAATGATACACCAGTGCAAAAGCGAAAAAGCAAAGGAAAACAAAAAGGGGGGGGTAAGGGTACAGATAACATGACAAAGACTAAAAGGAAAGAGAGAAAAAAAATACCTACTCCAGATATCACCCCAACCAACCAGCCAACCCAAGGAAACAAACGCAAACGCAAACAGTGTAGCAATAGTAGTAGGAGCACAAATGAAATGAGAATAAGAGGGAAAGGGAAGGGGAAAAAAATACATGAAACAAACAGGACACCGCTTATCGTCACATCATCCACTCGTACTCACCGCTTACATACACCGGACCGGGTAGGTACAGATCAAGAGAAAAAAAGACAGATAGGAAAACGCAAGCCCAAACAAAGAAAAAACAGCCAGCATACACCATCCCAACCATCTAACCCCCAACACTCGCAGCCACTGCCTTTGATACGTCGTCAATAAACGACGAAAAGTCCACTCTTCCACCACTCGTCGTTGATGGCGTCGGCACAACACTACTACTCTCACTCCTCTGTCCTCCATCCCCATCCCCATCCCCATCCCCATCACCAGCACCTTCACCCTCACCCTCACCCTCACCCTGCCCCGCCCCTTGCCCTTCAACCCCGTGGATATCCTCAAAGATATCAAGTCCGCAGGTCATGTTACCCATGTCCGGCGTCGATGGCAAGAACTCACTCCAAAGGGCATTGTTCACAGTGTCATTGCCCACCACGCCATCTAAGTTAAACAGCGGTGGGGAGCTAGGCATGGTCATGTCCGTGCCGAATATATCGTCGCCAAAATTGAAGGCCAAGTCCGGGAGGTGGTGCTGGTTTGGTGAAGTGTCGAGGATATCCGTAGACATTTCTTCCAGGTTCCTCGACGCAATGTCGATATCTGCACCCTCCAAAAGCTTCTCCAGGAAGGCCGATGTCGGGGACAGGTTTCGACGCTGTGGGGAGGAGAGGTGGCGGTGCTCGGGTGAGAGTCCACTTCCCGTCTTTTTGACGGAGGAGAATATGGCGGCGTTCCAGGGGCTGGGCGAACCAAGGTTCGTTCTGCTGCCAGTTCGGATGGGTGTTCGGGGGTATAGAGGAACTACTTTTCGTTTCTGAGGGGTTGTTGGTTTATCGAGTGCAGTGATGCCTGAAGGGGCCCTTGGCTCTGAGGTATCTGGAGCACGATTCTCCTTCTCGACGTCTCCTGCTGCAGCCACCCCTTGGGAAGATTTGTTAGTTAGGTCGCCATCGCTAGAACCCTGTGGTCGCGGATTCGCAGCGCCATTGACATTAGACTTCATGAATAATAGCCGTCTTGGTGATTTTGACTTCGACTCAAGGCCATCTAAATCAATAGGACTATCTGCAGTTCCGGGCTTTATAGGACTAGACTGGACAGCGCGCTTCGCAGCCTCGGAAGCAGCTTCCCATTCCGGATTACCCCCCTTTGCGGATCTCGTTCCCCGAGGAGTCATCGCAAGAATCTTTCGAACCGTTGCTGGCGCATGTCGGGGCGTTTCCTCCTCATCTAGCACCACAATTGGTCCAGTGAGAGGTCCCGGTAGTTGCGCTGAAGTCGGTTGCTGAGCGTCCTTGGGCATTTGGTTGGCTGTCGCTGGCTGCTTGCGTTTTCTCACTCGAGGCTTCTTAACTGGTGCCGAGGGCTCCTCTTTCTTTCCATCCCAGTAGTCTTGCGGACGCATAGTCTTATGCGAAGCATGCCAGAGCCCGCAAGGGTTGCATAGCAATATCTCTTTCTCGCCCTTCTCAGTTTTTACGTCCTTATCTTTGGTGTCCTCATCATTATCATCCCTAGCAATCATGACCTTTCTCCACGTAGGCGTTTCAATCGCCCCACAATTCATGCAAAAGTTTGGCATTTTCCCCTGAGTCACTGCCTGAACCAATTGCATTTCAATCCTCTCCTTGACATGAGCGGCTGTGCGAGGCTTAGGTTGTGGTCGTTCGCTCCTTGATCTCTTGATAGGCTCCCTTTCTTCCCCCAATTCACTGGACGCTGCCGCATCAGACATCGACCGCTTGGGTTTTCGGGGATATTTTCTCTTCTGAGATTTGGGCTTTGCAATTACTCGTGTCGAATCGGGTGAAGGAGCCGCACTCATATTGACACTGTCGGGCAAAGAAACGGGCATGGGGATCTTAGGTAGCTCCAGAATAGATGAAGCGATTGGTTGATTATCTGCCGGGTTCTCCTCCGCCGGCGCCATCTCCACTGTTGTCGTTGTCGGTTGTTCGGGACATACAAGCGGAGGCTTAAGCTCCTCCTCCTCCTCTTCGAAGAGAGCATCTAACCGTCGCTCCAGGTCATCCGGTGACGGCACATCCGGGCAAAGAGACGGCAGAACGGGACTTGTAGGAGTCGGTGATATCTCATTTCTAGATGGCTCGAGCTGAGTGGGCGGTGACGACCTCATTGTCCTCGAGTCTACGGTTCGGGGGGGTGAGTTTGCATACGCCGGGGAAAATACAGTTGCTGGGATAGGCGTCATCGGGTTGTTATTTGGCACTGCCTGACAAAGCTCAGGGGGCGTCGGTGTAGGAGACGGCTGTGAAGGAGGAGGTGGAGGTGATATATCTTCCTTCACGCGAGGGGTTGGAGGCAACGGAAGCATCTCTGGAACTGACTCAAGGGGAGCTCCAGGTGCTGCCGGAGCAGCCACCTTCTTCTTCCGATTACCATTATTGGGTTTCCTCGCCCTAGCCGATCCCGTCTTAGCCTTCTTCTGTGGAGGTTCACCATTCTCCTCCCCGGAAGTGGGATTGCAATCTCCCATGCCGGATGGTGGTGGTTGAAGAGCAGCGCCTTTATGAGAAGCTTCAGATGTAGCCGACGTTACGCCTCCAGGAGGGGCCAATATAAGTGGATTTGCATTGAGGTAATTCGTCCAAGCAGATGCATCGAAACCACCAGGTATCACCTTCGAAAGGGCGTTGTATGCATGCACCGATTCGACAAATTGCGCTTGCGTAAAAGTATCGACCGGCGTAAGCTTTAATTTGACATTCAAGGTCTCCTTGACTCCATCATTGCTGAAAAACCCAAAGCTGTTGGACACGACACGCCCCGTGATCATAGAAGCATTTGTCGAGGGATTGTTCGAATTGACAGTCGCCATCGCCCACGAAAGCATACCACAACCAACCAACGGAACCCCAGCCTCGGAATAATCGTACGCGTAGACCGAGTAATCCTGCCCAAGAGTTGCTACAAGTTCGGGACTAAATAGGGGGAAAAGCCAAGTTCCCGCAAATCAGCCACTCCAATCCCCGTACAGATGTAGTGATCCTAACCTCGCAGAAATCATGCTTAATATGCAAGTCTTGAACTCCACAGCTCCTACCACCGTGTCCTTATCCAGCTCAACAACCCTAGTGGTAATCAGGTGCGGCCATCTCGCGAGACAGTTTGATTTATTCTTATCGTCAAATGCATAGGATACTTTCACTGTGAGCAGTCAGTGTCCTTGGTTCCCTTCGTGACTGGCCATCTGATGGCAGGTTGGGACGCGTACATCTCATACAACGTGACGATGATTGCCCAACACTATCACCCTGAAAACCAACTGAAGACCCAGGCGGTGTGGGCCCCATGGCTGAAGTCATCTAAAAGCTCCAGCCGGCAGAAGAGTAACTGCCAGATATTAGGTTTCGTGTGGGGCGCGCTTTGTTTCGTTGATCGAATTCTCGGTGCGGAGTGTTGAGCCAAGATAACGATGGTTCCAGCCGCAGAGCGCGTAAGATGAGGGGAAACCAGGAGCGATGAAAACGGACAGAGAGAGATTGTCTAGGAGTATAGTTCTAAGGGAATGATCTATCAAAGGCAAGACTATAGAAAGCCGCGAGAGAGGGAGTTCTGTAGGGGGTGGAGGAGTATATCATGCAATGGCGAAGGTGGGAGGGAAGGGTAGTAGGCAGCAGGAAGAGTGTGGGCATAAGAGTGTGCGCCTCCTCCTCTCTCCCTCTCCCTATCCCTCCTCTCCCGACGACCGGAATGTAACGACGAAAATGGAAGACTGGGCCGGGGGGGGGGGGCTTGTGGCTC
>PYWC01000008.1:2463796-2480270 GCA_003182015.1 Tuber magnatum | reverse complement strand
CCTGAGCAGGGGGAAGTTCCCGTGGTTTCTCGTCCTTCGCGCAACGCGACGCGTTGAGACACGCACTTTGAACCTCCATTGAGACTGGTCTGCTCCACTCGACCCCCCAACGATTAAAAACGCCACCTCTCCCTGCCGTGAATTGCGCGAAGATTTACTGTGAGGAAAGGCGTGAAAAAACTATTGCATTGTATCAATTCTACCGTGCATGAATACAAAACGATAGAGGTAAATTCACTTGACAACTTTCCCAAGTCTCCTCAGGAGCTAGAGAGAGAAATATCCTTTAAATAAGCAAAGTAGAGTGACGAGTAATCTTCTCCCGCCCCGCGATCCATTTACATTTCCAAAGTGTGGGTTGGATGTGGTGATACCCTCCCCCTTCCCTGGAAGCGCGTGCTCCCCTCCCTATGCGCCCCCCCCCCCTTGCGCCAACGAAGGGTAGGAAGAAAATCGAAAATTAATCTCGAGCAAACCACCATTCAATCCTCCTCCTTCCCGCGCCCCTTAACCCTCTCAATCTCCCTCCCTTCAATCCCAACTATCTTCACTCCCGCAGCAACCATCTCCTCCTCAGCCTTATCCCACCCAGTCCCTGGCACGACCGTCCTCGTCCCTTCACGCACAACAAACGTCCTATACCCAAACCTAGCCGCATCAATGGCACTCGCCCTGACACAGAAATCTTGTGCAAGCCCTACGACAAACACATCCGTAATGCCTTTCTCATGCAGCATCGTGGGTAAGCCGGAAGTAGACACGCTCGTGGACTCCGGCGTGAACGGGGGTAAGTGGAACGGATCCGTGAACGCAGAGTACATCTCCACCCGGGCGTCCTGACCTTTTTCTATCACCGCGTCGATGCGGGAGATATCCAGCTCCGGAACCAAATTCGCCCCAGGGGTGTTCTGCACACAGTGATCTGGCCACAAGAGCGTGGTGTAGTCCCTATTTGAGCCGTCGGGATGGACAACCGTGGTAGTCGATACGAACGGAATGTTATCCGGCGGCGGATGATTCGAAGCAAAGGAGACATGATCCCTCGGGTGCCAATCCTTCGTGGCAACCCTCAACGCAAACGGTAGCAGCAACAGTTCGTTCACGATGGGCGCAATGTCACGACCGTTTTGCACGGCCAATGACCCATTCTGACATCACCCCAGAATCAGCCCCCAACACCGATGGGGACAGCAAAATGGGGGGGCAAACTAACCGGCGGACAAAAATCCTCCTGAAAATCAACCACCAAGAGCGCCGGGACAAAATCCTCTCCGGTTCGAGAGCTCATTTCGAACGGGTAGGGAAGCTCTTCTTTCCGGAGTCAGTCTGGTTGCTGTGCTGGGGGGAAAATTTTCAAGTTGGCCAAGACAGGCACTATTCCGTTAGGGCTCTAGCCCGGAGAACTGAGCTATTCTGTCTTCATTTAGGGCCAAGTTAAAGTTTCTGAGATTACTGAGAATTCAGTCCCGTTCTGCATTCTTGCCTGGCTATCATATCTCTCGCATAGAGAAAGCTCCCCCAAATACTCGAGTAGACCAAGCCGAATGGGACTCCAGAAAGGCACCGATAACGTAAGCCAACACCAATACATGTATTTCCAATGTCTCAGATGCGATCCACCCATTGGAGGGAACCTCTCCCTCGCTTAAGCATCCCAGATCCCACATCTCGATAACAGCCGTGTCAAAATAAGCTCTCCCAGCGCGAATCATTCCAGCCCCACTCGCTCCCACTCGCTCACTCATTCCCAGCCAAGACATTCCACAGCGAACTGCATTCGGCGAATCATATCAATTAATGGTTGGGCAGCATTGCGTGCGCGTATGATGGGCAAGTACGAGCACCGTGCTACTAGTACCGCAGTGCAGTACGGTAGTTTATCATACATTTGGTAACGAGGACAGGTGTGCATGCCGGTTTTGCGAGTCTACCCTACTCGGTAATTACCCTACTGTACTGTACAGTACTGGTAATTCGCCGGCGGCAAAGGGAATGGAGTGATTTTTGGTGATGCAGGATTGTGTTGATGGGTGGAAGGGGTATGATACGGTATTATTAGCGCAGGCCCCCCAAGACCTTGAGGGATTTGGGAATTTCTTTGCTCTTTTTGCTGCTAGTCTAAAACCTTTAGCCCAACTTCTAGATAACAGCAATCTGTAGATCTCACAGGAATTTTTCATTCACACTATATCAGAAAAGTCACAGATAGCTGTTGATTTCCCTTTGCTCTGCTCACCCCCCTTCCCTCTATTCCACCCAGCTGGCTAAGCGGCCCTGTTGTTGTTGTTGTTGTTGTTGTTGTTAGGAGGTAGGTGTTAGGACAGGAAGGAGTGATCAGATTGGATGGGGTATCCGATGATCAGGTCCCACTTTTGAGATAGTCGTACTGTACATAATAAGATACTTGTTGAGTGGGGTGAGGTGGTGTGAGTGAGGGAACTCGCCTTGTAACTTATGAGTACGGTAAGGTGCCAAGAGAGGCGCTACTATCTATCAGAGCTGTGGGAGGGAAGGGAGGGAGGGAAGAAGGGAATCGCTTCGGATATGATATTGTACGTGATCAAGGCGGTGCTGTACCAGCATTGTGTCCTATCCCTTGGACACGGTCAAACTTGTCACCTGGTCCCTGCTTTTTCTCATCTCTTGGTGACGGGAAGGTACTCGCGGGAAGTTCTCATCACGGGGTGGCTGTGCTTGCCCTTTTGTGGCTGCTTAGGTGCCCGACAGTTGTGAATGCGGTGGAGGAGATATATAGTTGGATTCGGTTGGTTTGGGACTCACCCGTGTATCATGCTTGTGGCTCTTGAAGACGTCGGCACCTTTCGTTCCCTGGGCCCTACCGTCTGACCTTCAGCACCGTTAGTGCATTCGATAAACCCACTATCCTTTTTTAACGCTTTTACAATTCCCTGCCCAGGCCTACTCCCACATGCGTCTCGCCCTCAATATCTACTTTACCGTGCTGAGGGTCACCCTTCACAATCTCATGTGGAAATAAGAAATCACTCCAAAACCACAACCGGTCAATTCAGCTAACAACAATTCCAGTCCAAACCCCTACAAATCCAGGTATCCCCACGTCACTCGCCGCCTTGCCAATGTCCCCGCCCTCCGCTAGTGAGGTGATGCACGGCTGCAGTGCATCCACCAACGTCCTGTCCCCGGGCTGCGCAGGGGTGTACTTCCCCAAAGAGACCAGCGCCGTCATAGCCGCCTTGGCCCATACCCCCAAATTTGCCTCGCCCGCTCCGGCTCCGCGGAGGGCCTTAGCAAGTGAGTTTAGGAAGATGCTATCATTTTTTTAAATTAGCTCTTCGAGTAATAATTGATGGTGAATGCATGGGCTTACGAGTATAAGGCGCCGGAAGTTCCATCCATGTTTGCCTCTACCACTTCTGCTAATGTGCTAATGGTAATTACGGCATCTGGACTGATCTTGTCGGCGCTGATTAGCTGAAGGATGGCCTCAGCGCCCTTTTTCAAGGCGGTACCGCAGTCACCGTCACCGACTATTTCATCGTAGCGGGAGAGCTCCGGTTCCGCTGTTATAAGGGCTTTGAGGGCGTTAGAGAGGGTGTGGTTGAACTGGCCGACGTCCACTGGGAGAGGGGGTCGTGTTAGAGTTTGGCCAGGATCCGAGGGGTTGGAAGATGAATTGCTTACATTTCAATCCCGAGGGTGGAATCGATTCTTGCTTTGCGTCGCTCTCCGAACTTTGAATTTGCCTGTCCTCATTGGCCCAGGTTTCTTGCTTGACCGGGGCGGACCACCCGAGAGATTCGTGGGGCGCGTCCAGGAGGTCCAACATGGACTTGGCTTTGCCAAGGCCTGTATCGACAAGTCTGAGCAAGCTGATACTGAAACCATTTCCATTAAGAGAGGTCATGAAAGTGCCGGAGAAGACCCTCCTTGGTTTGATAGAGTAGGTTGAGTCTATAAAAAAACGAATCAATATGCACCTTCCAACCGGCCGTGCCCAGGATTAACGCACCAAGCTGCTTCGCGACCTCTGCAGTAATTGCCCCCATCTCTAGGGGGCTTACACCACCGAGATTATTGAGCATAAGAACCCAGCCTTCAATCTTATCCGCATCTTCAAGATAATTCCTATCCTTATCCTCTTTGCTCAAGAGTTGGCCCAAGAGTATCTCAATTAGCTCTGGAAGCTCGGGAATCTTCACCCTCTTATACCCCTGCTCATTATGAATCCCCATCCCAATCTCTATCTCATCCGGCTTGAGTGACCCCTCCTCATCCCCGTCGGACGTTACCGCCCGACCGGGCACGTGCACGTGAGCGAGCGACGAGCCCACAGACACAAGATTAGCCGCGACAAGTGAAGCCAAAGCCGAAGCTTCCTTCAATGAGGAAGTTCCCGCCGTAGCAGCAGCCAGTGCTCCAACAATCTTGTGAACAAGAACGGTTCCCGCAATCCCACGTCTACCGACTTTCCCGTTCTTCTCCCGGCCGACGCCGACGTCGTCGGCAACCACCACCATGTCCACATCTATACCGGCGGCCTTCGCTTTCTCGCTGGCGAGACCAAAGTGCAGGACGTCCCCAGTGTAATTCATCACGATGAGGAGGACACCAGAGTTTGGGTTCACCCTGCGAGTGATACAGTTATAGATCTGTTTCACTGATGGTGAAGCAAAAATTGAGCCAGAAACGGCAGCTCGGAGGACGCCATCTCCGACGAAACTAGTGATGGGATTATCGAGAAGAAGTCAGCAATTAAAAAACTCTTTCTCGAAATCCATAAAGTTCTCGTGATCTATTGTAGGTATTACTATTTTCTCCTTCCATCCCCCCCTTTTTCTTATGAACAGAGAATCACATCTATCGAGCAAAATGGCTAAAAAGGTGTAGGTCGTGGGAGAACACGGAAAAACTTACGACACGAAGCTAGGCTCATGGCCCGCTCCTCCGCCCGAGATGATTGCGACTCGTCCGGCATGGGACTCTGGGGAGGGCTTGCAATAGACGATTTTGTTCTCCCCATCGAGGGCTAGGGACGGATTGGTCAGAGGCGCTGAGCTAAGGGCCGAATTCAAGAGATGGACGGGATCGTTGACGAAGTGTTTGTCTAATGCAGGCAAGTCGTGTTAGAAGGATCTGCCCTTCCTCCAGTGATACTTTTTTATCCCGGCTCGGTTTTTACTATTGCACGAAAATCTCCTCTACCCTTTTCGTGGGCTTGGTGATTCAAGATACACTACCAGCAGGTCTTGCTCCGTGACTTGTAAGGGGACCAACTTATGAATCAAATTACCCCCTAATGAAGTGTGAGACTTACTGGACATGATTAACGGCAGACAATAATTTCCAATTCCGGTGCAGGTATGTGGTGTGAGGGGAAGAGATGCCCTTCAAGTTTCCGGAAGCCCTCTGAATCAAGTTTTGTCGAAACGTTTCGGCTGAAGCGGCCGTGGAATTGGAAAGAAAGTATCTGATCGTTTATCTGAACCCTTCGTTTTGGCTTCCGGATTGAGATATGGAACAAGAAGAGGACGAGCGGTGGCTCAACGAACGGAGATCTACAGTACTCGAGTACAAGAAAGGAAAATTGTCCAAGGTGCGGGGAAACAAAGAGGGGCGAGCAGACTGATGTCATCCGGCTAAGCCCCGAAACAGAAAGAAAGGGAAAAAAAAGGAAAGAAGGAAGAAGAGAAACGCACATACCTTTTTTTTCCGCGGGAAGGGCTAAGCGCGTGAGAAGCCCGGCCGGCTTTCCCCCCTTCGAGCCCTGTGTGGTGTGTGTGTGTGGTGCGAGAGGGATGGTGGAGGGAGGGAGGGAGGGGAAGGGATGTTGTTGAAATAAAGTAATTCCGACATGACGTCAGTGGGGATCCCGGGATGTGCCAGATATTCCCAAACCCCGGGCTTCGGGGCAAAACATCGGGGAGTGGGTGGTTGTGTGCGTCCCATGTCTCAACTTGCGACTTGTCGTGACCCCGTTGATCATGACGGCCGCCACCCATCCACCCCTGGTCTCCCGGACCCCGGTGTGGTCCCTTGACTCTCCTGCCTGCCGCACTGTGCTCGAGTGCGGGTAGCGCATACCCGAGTACGAGTAAAGTGCTGGTGTCCTATTGTGGGTGAGGAACTGGGCCAGAGACGATACCATGATATCATATCATGCTACCGATACGGTTGCTAGCGCTGTATCGTGGTTTGGACCCTTTGGTGGTTATCAGACGACGGGCCAATGCCGTGATGGGCTGTTCTCGGTATAGGCCTTCTAGGAGCGCCGATCCGGAATGGGGTGCCGGCACTGGTCCGGTGCCCGGTTCGCTGTGGAGTAAGGGGCTAGTGAGGGGGCTTTCTTTTCTGCGATGGGTATGGTATGATAATCGTAACACTATCAAAGCGCACTGTTCACCGTAGTCTACGAGTACTCGTACATACAGTACAGTACTCGAGTACTCGTAGCGGTCTGTCCTTCCATGCAGCCCGCTCATAGCGCTGCACACCCGCGGCCGGCATTCATTTCATCCGGTCTGACAATCTACCGTGGGAGAATCCCGTGCACGACAGTCCACTCGCCCTCGCGATCATAGGGGATGGCCGATAAACAATTCACATAAATTTATCCAGCCCACCGCACCATAGCCCCGCATAGCGTGTCTGCTCTTACCCGGGTTCGCACCGGATATGGCATCTTCATTGCATATCCACCCTTCATTGCACGGTGTGTGTGTACGAGCACTGTACGCACTCGGTTGGTCTTCGCTACGACCTAGCCGCCTGATACGAGATATTATCCCCCCCTCCGTAGCACGGGCGGAGTCTCAAAGAGCAAGTAGGAAAGCACAAACCATCAGGGGTAAGATGCCCTATCATGGAGTTCCCCCCAATCCAACGGACGCATGGCCCGGTTCCATCCTGCCGTGCAAACCTCCTTGTGACGGACGCATGATGGCCCATATCGTACCAGCACAGCACAGTGTCTTCACACTCCCGTCCCCGGAAAGTATCACGCACATAACTGCAAGCACGTAACCTACCACCAGCCACACCTCTACCATCTTCTCATCTATGATAACCATAACTTTGATACCATAACTTTGATACCCCAACACACCCCACCACCCCACTACTACCACAATTCATCTCAGTCAGCTCGGGTGACAAGTAACAAATTACCTGCACTTCGTACTGGCCTCGGACACGGTAGCCAATCACTACCGCATCACACAACACGGTAAACAAGATCTACCCGAAAATCAATCAATCGGATATGAGCGATTTGTCCGGAGCAAATACCCATCCGAGCGTGCTGGATGAAAAAGATCCATGATGACGATGCCAGATCCTGTTTGGAAAAAGAACCGTCCACATTCGCCCATCTCGCATCTGCTTAATTTACAGGAAATTGGGTGGTCAGGGTTGCACAGTATGATATGGCCCCCTCGGATGGATGGATATGCGCTTCGTCACTACCTGTTTGTAAAACCTGGCACAAATAACTCGGCAGGAGGATTGGCGCCCTGTGCACGGCTCGTTGTCAGAACTTACGAGTGCTTTCATGTGGGAGCATATAGGATGCGGAAAGCAAACATTGGCCGTCACTCGGCGAGGTGCATGGCGTGCGGTTGCGTACCGTGCTCGTGTGGTGGGTTATGATGTTGGCACGGTACATGGTGTGTTTTGTCTGAGGGAGTTTTGGGAGAGGGAGTCCCCCGGGTTTAGGTTCGCCTCCCCCGCCTTGGGCAGCTGGGTATGATATGTCACGAACGATCAGGTCTGAGAGGGCAGGGGAGGGATATGAGAAAAGCAAACAAGTACCAGAGTGGAGGAGGAGGATAGCATGGCGGCACGGAGTGGCCAGGATAGTAGCGAACCAGAAGTGCCTAATTACGGTACGGTACCGTGCAGTATGATATCCCTTCGTTCGTATGCCGAGTCTCACGGAATTCTAGCCCGAGAGCTACAAGTAGAGGGATACTTGGCTTGAGGGGGTTCAACTGGAGCCTTCCGGTTCGTGGCCCTACCAATAAACGTCCCCCGATCCAGGGGATCTGCTGGAGGTTTATGATACTTGGATAGGCGGTGTTGTTGCCCTTCTAGGTAAAAAGGCCGCCCCGACCGTGGTTCAGTCAATACAAACGAAGGGATCTGTCTGCGAATCTCTCCATGTATACGGTAGCCGAAACTCCCTCATCACCAACTCGCCCCCGGTAATTATTCTGTATCATAGGAACAAGGGGAAAAAGGGGAAGAAGAAAAAACAAAACCAAACACCCCCTACCGGTATTCCAACCCAACCCC
Source organism: Tuber magnatum (assembly GCA_003182015.1). Classification (NCBI taxonomy): domain Eukaryota; kingdom Fungi; phylum Ascomycota; class Pezizomycetes; order Pezizales; family Tuberaceae; genus Tuber; species Tuber magnatum. The sequence goes on along the minus strand of PYWC01000008.1, from coordinate 2,471,999 downwards.
TTCGCTAAGTTCCTGAACTGCATCACATTTCCCCGCCCACATACTCGGGTAGAGTACGGGACCTTAATCCTCTCCGCCATATCAAGCTCTGCGTACGATTCGGTGTCCAATTCTCCCCTTCTCCTATTATATCATACCCAGACAGCGCGTCGGGGGGGGGGTGGTGCGGTAGCCCTGTGACGCTCCACCCGCAACTCAACATACCATACCGATACTCGAGCACCGTACTGTAGTACAATGCCTTCACCATTCATACATTAACCCGCACTTTATTGTGTATCCTTAGCCTAGATTCACCAACGGCGAGCAAGCAAGGTGGGGGAGTATCTGTGCCCCCCATGCTCTCTACTCTACCGTACTTTGCGCCTCGAGTGAGAGAGAGAACTGGAGCGATTACAAATTCCTACCTGCCCGAGATGGGGGTGGGTGCTAGCGGTACGGCATTTGCCAACGGGGGGATTTTCCTACGGGAACCTGTGACATGATGTGCCGGACGATGGAGGAGTATGGGGAGGATAGGATGAGAGGAGCTGTGGCGTTTGTCATTGATGAAACTTGACCCGTGGTTCCTAATCACTGCGCGAGCATTTGTATTTACGAAGGAATCGTCTGTGGGGCTGGGCGTACGAGTAGAGAGGGTCTTGGGGAGGTTGGAAGGGGGGTGAGTGACCGAGTGAGATTTGGGTAATTCACCACTTGCGCTTTTCCAAAGAAACCTTGGCGGGAAGTGTAGGACGAACGGGCAGTTTTTTTTTCTTTTTTCACTATAACAATATGATACCTGCTGGCTGGTGAATGGATACAGTCACTGAATTTCTTGTTCGGAAACATAGATTATGGCGTTATAAATAAAATCAGGTGCCGCAGAATCGAATCTAACTTACACAAAACGGCTTCATCCAAGATCTTAAAAAAGTCTTCTCCCTATAGTTTTCCCCTGCTTCTCGTTCCTGAAATCTATTATCACCACGTGACATCGAAACTTGGCCCATAGCACCTCACACCGGTAAATTATCATAACTCAATCCCGCCCACCACACCGAACCACACAACGCCAACCAACCAATCAACAAATAACCGCCAAAACACCGTCCCGAATGGCCTCCATCTTCCGACGCCTCGCTTCAACCCCCTTCCTCCGCGCCCAACTCCGAACCCTGATCCGCGCGGGGCAGACTTTCTTCTTCGTCCACCTGTTCTGGGAACACTTCTACTGCGTCGGCGTCACGACGGGCGCGAGCATGCTCCCCACGATAAACATCGCCGGGGACTGGATCGTGATATCAAAGCTGTACTCCCGCGGCCGAGGGATCGGCGTGGGCGACATGGTAAGCTACGTGCGCCCAGTGGATGGGCCGGGGATGCATGTCAGTAAGAGGATTATCGGCATGCCGGGGGATTGGGTCGTTGTCGATCCCGAGAGGGGGGATGAGATGATCAAGGTGAGTGTGGGGAGCATGGGATTGGATTGGCGGTAGTGGTGGTGGTGGTGGCAGGAAGAGGCCTAATGGGTGGTTTACATGTGTTAGGTCCCTCCGGGGCATTGCTGGACCACGGGGGATAATTTGCCGTTTTCCAACGATTCCAGGCACTACGGACCTGTACCGCTTGCATTGATTCGTGGGAAGGTTATTGCTAGGTTTAAGCCGATGCCAAAGTTTTTTGAGAATGGGTTGAAGGATATTGAGGATTGATTGGTTTCACCTTCTTGGGCGTTGGCATGGCGGGTTGGAGTCCGGTGTTGTGTTATAGATACGGTACCGCACATAGAGGGTTCAGCGTCGTTTTGGGGGGAAATAATGCGGATGATTTAAACTGTTATATACAAGCCCGCTTTCTCTATGGTGGCACCACATCCTTGATCCGTTTATACATAGTATCCCAGCCGGGCAGGCCATGTTTCTGCATAATTTCCTTGGTGTGGCTGTCCCACTCTACACGCCACATGGATGCTCCGATGGGGCAAAGTTTGTTTTTGTCCTGAAAGCTTCTCATGGTGAAGTTGTCCCTGTTAACATTCCCCTCTAGAGTCGCCCGATCGATCTTCCCAGGCTGCCTGAAAACTATCATGGCGTAGCGGTGATATGGAACCCCCTTTTGAGCATGGGGCGGGAGATATGGCACAATTGTGTCCGCGGGTTTGGCCAAACGTCCAACAGCGGTGGTTTGTGCTGGGGATATGGGGATGTTGGAGCTGAGTGTGTTAGTATGCATCTGGTGACCCACGAAATGTTTGCACTCACACAATCCAATGGCACCGGTATCTGAATTTGTCCCGCTTTGGATCCGGAACATCTGGAGGGTTGTTAGCCCGGGCCGCACCAGTGATACGAAGAAAAGGAATGATAATACCAGGATCCACCACTGCGATAGTGCAAAGTATTTCTTCATTCTTAAAGGGAATAACCCTGACAGTAGGGAACTCCTCCACCATCAAAGAATCCAACATCTGCCCTGGCTGGACCTTTCTGCCTTTGAAATGCACTCGCACATCGACAATCGGATTGATATTCGGGAGAACGTCTGGAATAACATGCATGGTCTCAAGTCTTTGCATAAGGATCGGTCGATTCCGCTGCCTCCATTTCTTGTTGAGAAAATTTAGGTATATCGGCTTGTCCATGCTAACTAACACTTGATTAGGGCCCACACTTCAATGGGGAAGATAGCATCGCAACCCACTTATCCCACAGTCAAAGTTGTATTTTATCCGCGGGTTGTTTGCATCGGCGTAGATCTTCCATCTCTCAATTTGCTGCTTCATAGAGACGATTCGCCGATCATTGTGCGTGAGCCCTTTATACTTGATCAATTTCTCCAATGTCTCCCGCTCTTTTGCAATTCTTTTGAGATTTTCTTGTCGGTCCTTGTGGATTATATCCAAGGCGAGCTGGTATGTCTGGAAGGGCATTGACTCAATAGTCCTCATCCTCAGGCGCCCTCCCTCGGTTTCTTCGGCACCCCCAACATCCCCAACATCTTCGGCACCACTCTTGTTTGCGGTAGACCTAGTTCCGAGGCCCCCTGCTACGCCAATTGATCGAACGATATGGAAACGGGCTGCGCCCAAAACTCGTATTGACGAGCTCGCCGATAACGTGCGGGTAGACATCCTTCCAGTGGCTGTGTCGGGGGTCTTGCGACACTTTGCGGAGTTGTGGTGGGGTTGTTTTGTGGATTGGCGTGGATCAGGCGAAGATCCAAGAGGAAAAAAGGTTTCCACCGCAACATCAGTTGAGTAGTACAGTACTCGTACAGTACATCTGCAAAACCCCCACCACCTCCCACCACCACCGCTCCCAGTGACAACAAAAACAACGCAATGGCCTCTAGAACGGCTATCGCCAGGACTAGCTTGTTAGGTGGAAAGAGGGTTGGAACTCTGCAGGATCTACCAAAGGTAGCTGTTCCTAGTCACTGGAAAGGAAATCCTTCGTCATCTAACGACCGGCAGCTGTCACTTGTTCCTCGATGTTCAAAGTTCATGGCCACTGAGGTGGAGGGTTCAGGCGTAACATCTACCCCCCCCTCTGTACGGGTTCTTCCCCCAGAGCCACCGGCGGAGATACCCTTCGCAATTAGGAAACGTGCGATTTCCCAGCAGTCTCTTATTCCCCTTGCTAAAATTCACCAGCGCCCACCGTCCTTGCCACTATCTATCGATTCCCTACACTTGAGCCTCTGCGCTTCCAATCCTTCCCTACAACCTTCCTGCATCTCCCAACTCGCCGGGACATCTTACATAGAGCCATAACCTACGAAGGAGATGCTGCTCGTTCCGGAAACGCAAGCACAAAATGGCGTGGAGAGGTACGCGGTAGCGGACGTAAGATCCGCCCACAGAAAGGAACTGGTAGGGCTCGCCTCGGTGACAAAAAATCACCCATGCTTCGGGGAGGAGGTGTAGCCCACGGCCCCAAACCTCGAGACTTTTCCACGGATCTACCCAAGAAGATGTATAATTTGGCTTGGAGAACCGCATTCAGTTATCGGTATCGGCGTGGGCAGTTGGTTGTTGTTGAGGATGCACTCGAAATTCAAACCAATGATCCGGGATTGGCCAATTCGATTATTAAAAAGAATGGGTGGGGCAATGAGAACTCGAGGAGCTTGTTTATCGCGAACGAGGAGAGACCCAATTTCATGAGCGCTATGGAGGGGTTGGGGTCCGAGGGATTGGTGCGGACGAGGGGGGAGGTAGATGTCAAGGATCTTGTAAGACTCTCCTATGTGAATTCCTCCCGCTGGTCCTTCGATCAGGGGGTATTTCTCTGGACTATTACTGACGGCGGCATTGGGATATAGCTGGAGATGGGAAGGATCGTGATCGAAAGGGAAGCATTGGAGTGGTTCCAAAAGGAGCGGTCGTAAATATGTATGATAGCATAAATATCATCACAGGACTTTGCCCAAACCAATAATTCCGTTGGCTGTAGTAAAATTTTACTCCCAATTTTGCGATTGGTATCACCGCTGAAATGCGGATCCTGTTCCTCGTGTCAATCAATGGTGGTGGGGGTCCCATGCGTGCCCAGCGAAAACTGACAGCAGCTGCAACCAGTCGTGTGAAGAAAATTGTGGGACAGCGAGTCTTGGCACTCCCGAAAATTTCATAATGCCGAACACATTATATTATAAGAAAAATACAATACAGGGCCGCCGGAACTGAAGAGAAAGAAACCAAATGAGAATGCAGCTAAGTACTATAAACTACCAGTGAATAGGACCTCCATGGTTCCTCAGTAGAGTAGTAACCCATCCTGGCATTCTATCTATTCACTGATAGATCCTACCCTATAGTAACTGCTCCCAGATCCTTTGCACTAAATGAATAATCTTATTACAATTATAGTCATGGTATGCAGAATCCCAAAATATCTTCTTGAACCTAGTTTTCTATAATGCACAAATGTTCTTGATTGAATTCATGTCGAGTGAGTGAGGAGTTCAATCTACTTATAAAATCTTATTCATATATCAAAAGGTTTGAGTATATCATGATATATAATAAGAAGTGCTGTCTTCAATAGTCTGAAATCCTCCTTCCATTTCTTCCATACTCTCATAAAGTTGTAAGAGGTGAGAAACCATTATCTCGCTCACATATTGAACAGAGTTCAAACCTAGTCTGTCTTTTTCATCTACCCACTCTCTTTCAGTTCTCTGCCAGATTGGGACAAGCTGAGTGTGTCTAGTTGCAGAAAAGGCACCAAAGAATTGAATCATAGAAGATTCATCAGAATAGGTAGAAGCCAAGTACTGTTCTTGATACTCGGTTTGTAGCTTTCATCATACTGTGAGTCATTTTGGACCTCTTCCAACCTGAAGGTAAACTTTATCAGTATAAACATGCTACTGCCACCACTCATTTAGCTGTAAATAGTAGTTGCAGGTAAAAACTCCTTCCTCCTCTTTCTATTCTTGGAAGTAAGACAGGACTTCCACCTATAAACTTGTACCTACAATTTCTCTGTGCAGAGGATATCTTCAACTAGGCAGTCAGAAACTTGAAGTCCTGATACAATGACAATATTGGCAATTGTTGCATGCAGTTCTTGTATAGAAAGTATCTTGATAAACTGGCAATTGCTTTTTGATAGCTTCTTTGGCTGGCCTGTATGTGGTACTTCATGCATTTTGGTATCAGTTTCAAAGGAACTGACTACTTATTGGGTGGTCAACTTTGAAAGATTGAGTTCATTAGCAATTTCTCAATAGGTCTTGCCCTGGGCATGTCATTTGATGACTTCAACCTTCTCTTCTGTATTTCAATGCTTCAACCTGGATTTATTGGAATGTAGCATAATAGGTTGTGGCAGCAATTGAAATTTTTGTTGTTTATGATGTGGTTGTATACGGGGTTTGCCAAGTCCGGTTGTCCCACAATTTTCTTCACGCGATTGGCAACCAGGTCAGAGCGAGACCGAGGTAGACTTTCGCTTCCGGTGCAGCTCCCACTGCGCCCTCCACTCTCTCCCGATAACCCAAAAAACAAACTCAAACTGTTTACCCCTCCGGGTGCCTTACTCTATTCCTCCCGCGCTCTCTTCCACCCATGGTGTTAAGGCCTTCGCTCTGCATGAGAGCTGCCCTAGGTCTCTTCCATTCGAAACCAAGGACGATGCCTCTCCGCGCAAAGATTTTGAGTCCTGGCTTTTCTCTACAGCAAAAGGTACTGTGAGACAAAGCGGAACCAATGAGAATTTACTTGCCCTGGGGGATCTCTAATTCGGTGATTCCAGATGCCTGCCTCCTCTCTGGTGATTAAGGAACGAGAGGGGGACGCGCCCGATGACGTTCTTTTCGGTTCAACGTATGGAATTCGCACAATCGAACTTAATCGACCCGAGGTAATGAACGCTCTGAATGGCTCAATGGTACGAAAGATCATTCCACGGTTACGGGTACTCGCTCTCCATTCAAACCCGCGTCGGCCCCCGGAACTGACGGTTGATGGCAGGAATGGGAAAAATCACAAATGGCAAACATAATAATCCTTAAGGGTGCCGGCAATGCCCTATGCGCCGGGGGAGATGTAACGGCACTTGTGAAGCTCATTAGAGAGGAAGGGCCGGTGGGTGTTCAGAAGGCGGTAGAGTATTTTGAATTGGAATATAGGCTCGCCCACCTCATTGCTACCTATCCTAAGCCGTATGTTGCCTTCATGGACGGGGTCACAATGGGCGGAGGCGTTGGATTGAGCATTCATGCCCCGTTCCGAATCGCCACGGAGAATACTGGATTTGCTATGCCAGAGACAAGGATTGGGTTCTTCCCCGACGTCGGAGGCTCGTTCTTCCTGCCAAGACTTGATGGCGAGATCGGGACTTATCTTGCCTTGACGAGCGAGAGCTTGAAGGGTGTTCAGGCTTTGTACGTCCTCCCCACAGCTCATGATCTTACATTCCGTTTGTCCTTCAACCTTGGTTTTCGTCATGTGCCGGTAGCGAGGGGGAATCACATCATTAACAGTGGCGTAGTTACTCCGGTCTCGCGACCCACTACATTCACTCCACTAGTCTACCGGACCTGGAGGCGAGACTAGGAGAACTTGTTTTTGGCGACTATCAACCCCTCGAAGAGCGCTGGAAGATTGTCGACAGCACAATTGAAGAGTTTGTCACCGGTTTGCCGGAAGATACACCCATTCAACTATCTGGTGAAACTCGGAAGGCGATCGACCGGTAAGGATCATGTGAAAAACGCCACACACACACACTCTTCCTATTAATATATCGCAACCCAATGGAACTAACCCCCCGGTTCCACCACAAACCCCTATAGATGCTTCAAGTTCAACACAATCGAGGAAATCCTCGAAGCGCTGACTCGAGAAGACTCCGATTGGGCGTGCGAGACGCTCGAGACAGTCAGATCCCGGTCCCCAACCTCGGTTCGTGTCACTCTCCGCCAATTACGCGCGGGCAAGGAATGGACCATCTCAGAGACCTTCCAGCGAGAGCTGCACATGGCAACGAAATTCATGGAAGGGAAGGACTTTGTGCAGGGCGTTGACGCGCAGCTCATCTCAAAGACGTTAGACCCCAAATGGGATCCCCCAACTCTAGAATCCTCTAACGAGGGAGTCACGGACCCTTACTTTACTGTTCGGGAAGGGGAAAATCCCCGCTTGCAGCTCCTCCGCGATGAATCAGACGCCAGTTTCGCCGATTACAGGCAGTATCCGCACGCAAAAATTGGCCTACCGTCCGAGGCGGAGGTACGCCAGCTGATTCAGGAGCGGAAGATGCTCCCAGATGATATCATTCCATACCTCATAGGGGACCGGAACGGCAAGATTGGCCTTGTGGAGAAGGTCAGGGACATCATGGATAGGAAGGTTGGTACTGGGGTTGATCGGGCGGTTTGGAAGGAAGACCTGGAGGGGTGGAATTAGGGATTGTTTTTACTTGTTGTAAGTAGACAATCAATCAGCTCCGGCATAATAGTCTGTTGGAATGGGTACAATTCTGTGGATATCGTGTCGCGTAAGCTACCGGATTGGATAGTATGTACTGTACCTCTACCTACGATGAATCACCCTTGTTCACGCGTATGATACCGGTAATTGTGCATATCACCCTAGTTTCTGTCAAAGTTGGGAAATGTACGGGTATTCTAGATGAAGTATCATAGATGGCGCCATCAGATGGACAGATTAACCCAGCGACCCACCCGATTCCCATCCACCAAGCTCCCCCCC
>PYWC01000008.1:2432988-2463783 GCA_003182015.1 Tuber magnatum | reverse complement strand
CCCCCCAAAATCCCACGAATACCGTAGGACTAGAGTTTACACAAAACAGCTAGCCCAATCCTAGCCCACCACAGGGAAAATAAAAAGAGGGGGGGAGCTCCAGTCCTCCTGGCTTTTCTTGAGCCCTGAAAATCCCGAGATATCCGTCGCTCCCGGCAACCGGAATAACCTCAAGCTGGACTATATAATATCACACGATATACGGTAATAATTCAATCCATCATTTCCGATACCAAAGAAGCATATCTGGACTTTTTTATTTATTTATTTATTTATTTATTTACGTTCGTTCTCACGACGACAAAAGTGCAGTATGATACCGGTACTGTACCTGTACCGTTTTCGTAACGGTGTAAAGTATGATGGGGTATTAAAAGGACGGGTGTCATACCCGTGATGTTCCCATTACCGGACTAGAGTAGTGTTTGGAGGATTCCTTTCTTTTCTTTTTTTCTTTTCCTTTCTCTTTGGGTTTCGTAAAAATTAAATTAAATTAAATCTCCATTTTCAATGATACGAGTATATACGGTACGGTACTAGTACTATACGCATTATTTAGGCTCTTGGACGGCCTGATTGGTGGCTTCAACTTGACTACCGTACTGCTGTATAGTGTAGGACCCCCGTGAGTGAAGAAAGAAGGAAACGCCCCCTCCCTCCCGCTGAAACTGTGTACTGTACGGTACTCGAGCGGACGGATTTAGGTCGGACACTTTGTATGGGAATGGCCACCTTAGGTGTCCGGCTTCAATTCGCCCGAGCGAGTATGATACTCTACAGTACGGTACGAGGATACTGTAGATAAATCTGGGACTACAGTACTTGTTTGAAATTTCCCGTCGGGCAGATCGCCATGCGGAATGGAAATTTGGCACTGTGCGGTACGACACGGGCGGGATTTTGGGGTTATCATACATTCTACCGACACTCGAGGTAATAATACATGAGTCGGGGTGGAAACAATGCGTCGAGCGCAGTACAGTACTGTACCGTCCAGTACTGCATGCCCCCGCGGGGGGGTAAAGTGGGGAGCAAAGGGCCAGTGTGCGTATAGGACAATTCCAACATAATGTCAAACTCCCGGTTCACAATGGCATCTATGCGCGAAAAATTACCTGCTCCGGTGCGACCAGCTTTGTCACTACGATGCGGCATCTTCCTCACTAGTGACTGACCCTTTACCTCGAATGTTGTTTCCATAAAAACTCTACTCGTATCATATAACCGAGGTCCACAGGGCTTTTTCGCCGCAACCAGACGCACCTAATCCCACGCTAATACGAAGAAACCTTTTCATTCATTCACTCCTACCCTATCTGCTCTGGAGAGCAGTGCAGAGTAGAGTGTGAGAAGAGCAAGCGAACGAGTCACCTATCCGCCATGATAAAACATTACCTTTCCTAGCGCTCATTAACTTCCACCCCCAAAATTCAGCTATCGAGTGACGGGAGACTTTATGGAGGGAATCAGATAAGACCTCCCCAGTGAGAAAGGTGAAAAAGGTGAAAAGAAAAAGCCAGCCGCCCAATGCACCACACCAGAAATGGAAAACAAAGGTAATAAAAAAAAAAGACCCATTTTTGCTTGGTAATTCTCCTCCCCCCTCCTTTCCCTCAATGACACATTTTCTCCGTTCCGTTTGTTGCACTCGCTGCATGCATCATCGCGGTGATCTTCATTGTGTCTGCGGTCGCGGGAAAAGGGGCCAGTGAATCGGACTCAAGGAACCAGTAAATGGAAAAAAGAAAAACAAATTTGTACACAAAGTAAATACTTGAGTAAAAAAAGATAAACTTTTGAGGGGGAAAAAATGGAAAAATTCCCTTTTTGCAAAAAATCGTCCCTCATCGCCCCCGCCGCCGCCGGGATTTGTACAAGGAAGAAATATAAATGATGGGGGAGGGTGGTACAGTATCATCGAAGAAAAGCGAAAGAAAAAAAATGGGGAAAAGGGCATGTTATGTTAGGAAAAAAAAGTACAGGGGAGTAATTAGAGGAAAGGGAAACACCAAGTAACGCCTAATATAGTGCTGTAGTAAGACGACACATAGCAGGAGGGAGGGATAAAACTGGTTGGCGAACCATCATCATCACCATCATCAAAAAAGAAAAAAAAAAAGAAAAGAAAAACCTCCAAATCGATCATTGATTTATCATCACATTGACATGCTAACGCCTGTATCTTCCGGCGATCGTGAGCCCAGAGCGAACCTAGTGCTGCTGGTATCGGACAAATCATCGAACTGTGCGGAGAAGCCCAGATCGGATCCCTGGCTCATTTGTCGAGGTCGGGAGGCCTGGTGGAGGGTGTTATTGCTGGAGCTCGAGTTTGCTGTTGCCGATGCCGTCGCGGCGTTGTTAGCACTGGCGGAAGCGGAGGATCCCTCGACGACTCGGGTGGCCTCGTTCATTAGGTACTGCTTGATGCGCTCGCACGAGCAGCCATTATGTTTCAGTAGCTCCCCCTTCAAGTGCAACAGCTCGTCCCGCAGTACCGAGACCTGCTTGTTCAATTTCTTCGATGCCGCCTGCACTTCTCGTGCCGTGTCCTCGAGATTTTGCGTCCACTGCTTCTTCTTACGTCGGCACTTGCTCGCGGCTATTCGGTTCCGCTCGAGGAATTTCTGGCGCTTAGCTTCTTTCGCGGAGTCATCCTCTACGCTGGTTTTTTTGGTTCTCCGATTGGTGCTGCCACGATTGTTCGTGCGGGCGCGTGGCCGGCCTACTACTCCTGCGCTCCCGCGGCTGCTGGTGTTGCAGTCTTCTTCCGCCAATGTCTGGCAGTTCCTGGAGGGGGAATGGTCCGTGTTAGCCATGATCGTGTACTCGTCGTTAAAGCAGTCGTCGTCGTCGAATATGCTTTCGCCTTGCTGTCTTGGTGTTAACGATGTTGGGTCTTCTGGGGGCGTGATCTGTCCGTGTGCAGACCGGGTCTCTGTCGGGTAGTTTACCAGCATGTTGTGTAGCGGTGACATTGTGTCGTCCATTTCCACCGGGGCCATGAACCTATCAGTCGGGGATCCCGATCGTGGGGAGTAGGGAGGGGAGAGGTGTGGCTGTATTGCGCTAGGCGGAACAACGGTGGTGTCCAGATGCGCGGGCCATCGGTTTTGCCCAAATCTTCTTTCTATATCCTCGCGAGAGGGCCCCGTAGGATCCACCCCGCCAAAGATGGTTGGTAGGGCAAAGTCACTAGGATTATAGCCGTCCATAGTGGTCGATTTTGGGGATAGAGGAGGGGCGTAGGATGCGGACGCTGGTGTGATGGTATCTAAGCCTCTGGAGGAGGAGACAGCTTGGGGGGGAGCAGCCCTTGGCGGAGAGGAGGACGTAGTATTTATAGAACTCGAGGAAGGTGTCGTAGATGTGTTGTTGTTCTTTGGGTCAGACGGGGCAGCTGCGCTAAAGCATTGCTCGAATATGTTCATCTCCATGAATGCCGATGCGAAGAACCCCGGCGTATTCATTGAGACCTGCTGCTGGGATGCGGTTGCGGCGCTCATTTTGATTTCTTTTTTCTTTTTTCTTTTAAAAATTCCTTTCTTATTTGTGCGATAAAGTATTCCCTTTTATTCTCCCCCGCAAAAATATTGGCGTGGGTTCAGGCCCTTAAAGCAGACCCGGAGCACTTTTTCGAACAGTCAATCCGGATACCTGGCCACCGGAAGTTATCGTTATCTGTGAGAGCAAGGCTACAATTGTCGACGTGAGGGGAGCGGGGGGAGGAGGAGGGTTGTCAGACTGCAGTAACTACGTCAAAGAAGGTGGTTATAGAAGTAGCCCCAGCGGATTGGGTAAAAGTAGCCCGGGGGGATGTTCACTGGGGATAAATTAGGCGGCGACGGGCGTTCCGAAATATACTCGAGTATCTGGAAATTTCCTAATCTGTTGAAAACCGCCGAGAACTTGAGCTGTTTGAGCTGTTTGAGCTAAAATAGGGTTGGCTGATGGAGACAGCTTGCTGGCCGTGTAGAAATGACTGTACCGATACCCGCGAGACAATACTGCCTTTCGAGCTCCAATACCTCTCTCTCCTCTCCACCTCCTTCCTTTCCGTTTCTATCCCTCTCCCTCTCCCTCTCCCACTTTCTCTGCCCTCGCAACCGGTAGGCACTAAACGATAGGGGAATGGTAGGAAACCTATTGAATTCAAAGACAACCAAGGAGGGCAGCGTGGGATGTTTCCAGTTGTAGCCGGCGGTAGCAATAAATAGAATAAAAGGATAAAAAGATGGAAACAATCAACAAATAACAAACAAACACCAGCAGCAACAACAGTGATAGCCCTCCAAGATGGATGAATCTCAAGAGGAATTCCTCTCGTTCCCTGAGAATGATGTCAACAATCTTCAGTAAACAACCAACCTTCGAGGCCAAAACAGAAAGGTGGAAAAGAATGTTGGCAGGAGCAGTATGAGGCCAGTGAGATGATGGTGATGATGATGATGAATAGAGTAGTAGTAGATTAGGAGAAGGAGGAGGAGGAGGACGTTCTTTTCCCTCAAAGAAATTAAGAAAGAAATTAAGAAGTAAAATTGCCAAAGGTGGTGCAAGGAAAGGTGATTTATTGAAGGGGAAACACAAGGTAGAGCGGGTGGTGGCGATGGTGGGGGAGGGGGAGGGGTGTGGTATAGAAGAAGCAAGAAGTCGAAGAGGAAGAGGAAGAGGAAGGAACAGCTTAACCCCCGCCACTTATGATACCGGCATTGAGGGTCACAAAAAGCCGTGAAGGAGGTCTAGCCCAGGCCCTACCGTATCAACTCCTGCTAAGGGATCCTCCCAAACGATGGTTTATTCTGTGCAGCGTTCACGGGCAGCTCAGATCAACGGTTCCGTTTGCTTGGACACTGGGGCCATAATAGCAATTGAAATATCGATGGCACCCTCCAGAATGTGTGTGTGTGTGTGTGTGTGTATGTGAGTGAGTAGGTGATGCTATAAGTTATGAGAGCTTGGTGTGGCTTATGTGCTGCGATGCCAACGCGGGTTCACACCGGTGCGTGAGTTATCCGACGAGTTATGGGGAAATAATTTTTATATTATATTATCATAATATCATACCACAGGTAGTACCGGTAAACTACTTTGGACAGGATACTTTACATACTAACGGCTTTTTTCTTCTTCCTTTGACCCCTCTCATTCTCCCCCCCCTCCCCCTTCCCCCCCTCTCTCTTTTAACCTTCAGAAGCCAATTTCTTTAGGAAATATCGGGTGATAATCGGTGTGGAGGGGCGCCATGTATCATCATTTTGGGGAGGAAGGGTGTGTGCGTGGTGGGAGAAGGAAGGAAGGAAGGAAGGGAGTGAGAAAACAGGAATTGTTTGCAAGGCACCACCCCACCATATCTCAACCCTCAACAAACTTCCATAACGGCAAAAGGGTATGTATGAGAAAGGGTAAAAAAGAAAAAAAAAGAAAAAAAAACAATAATTCAAGGATGGCTCTCGCCTCCTTCTTCTCATTTTTCGTATCTTAACCCTTTTTTTTTCTCTCTCTCTCTCTCCCACAGTTGTCTAAATGCCTGCCGCAACCCGGACTTGGGCTACGATACATGCAGCATTCTCCAAATTCCATGCTCCGTACTCGTATGGGGTGGACGTGTGGATGGTTGCAATGGGAAACCAAAAGAGTGCAATGAGCACGGATGGGTCCGTCCACCAATGGATGGGTATGGTGGTACCGGTAGAAGACGACAAAAACGGTTGCTGCGCTCGGGAATACCGCACATACCCGTATTCTGTGTCCCTCCCCCACTCGCCAGGAGCGACGGGCAAGGGTTCCTTCGTCTGTTCGGTCCTTCGGATCAGCTACGCGAAGCCATACCGGTACACGTTAAAGCCCCGGATTTCCTCTCCGACCTATGATCCAACGTTGGAGCCACTTGAAGCTAGTCCCGGTTCGGCCTTTTTCGGCAGCTTGGAGAACGCCCAGTCCGGTCCAGTCCATCCAACAAGGGTCTTTGCACATGTGAGGAAAGAGACTCTGGAAACGTGTCTAGTTGGCTGGGGATAGACTCCCACGTTTGCTCACTTTCTGCACCGTGAACGTCGATCATTGTTTGCCTGGTCTCCTTGTTCTGTTGTTGCCTGGATCGTTTGGAGGTGTAACACCATCATTGGATTTTCTCTATTTTTTTTAATTTTTTTCCCCCCTCCATCTCTCACTGGAATACGGTACTCTACAGTAGTAGGGGTTCAAATGAAGAAGGAGAGGGACAATGGTCCTCAATTGTCCAGAATTTCTTTTCAAGGCTGCGAGCATCGTCTTATCCCTGAGCCCTCTTTCGATCGATGTGACGGTTTCGTTATATCATATCATTTTGCAGCTCTAATCCCTCCCCCATCTCGTTGAGGAAGTTGGGTAATGCGAGTACGAGTAATGTATAGTAAATCCATCAGTTATTTATCCCCCAAACCTCGCGATATGACATTAGAAGATAAGTTGCAGCACAGTACCCGCACTATGGAGAGATAGAAATGGGGAAGAATGAAGGAATGACGACTAGGCCAACAGCCCCCACACTGATTCTAATCCAGTTTAATACAGTCCATTCTTAAAAGCGCATCGAGAGCTTCAATACACTCACTCGCTCACTCGCTCACTTCACAACGACATGCGCAGCAAGAAAAACGAATGAAATTCGCTGGCGGGAACGGGGTTCTTCAAAGAACCAGTGCCCCGATACCGCAGTAGAATACCTATCGATACAGTGTACAGTCGCGCCCCGCCATCCCCGACAGCAAGAATTCAAAGGATCAGTCCGATGCAACGGGTGATTCGGGAAGGCGGGTCGGGTTTTGGCATGCAGAAATCTAGGACTCGAAGTTCACACGGGACAGCGAGGTATCCGGATATCGAGCCCGGGGATAGCGAGGTGCGTAGCGTACCGGTACAATACTACCCCCGAGAACAGCATGGCCACTCCCGGACTGAACCTGCTCGTGCTCGCTCAGCCTACGGTACCGTACCGTAGTCTGTCTGTCCGTCTCCTGGCAAATCCTCAGCCGAGTCTCTTCCCCCTTCCTTTCCCACCCCACATCTTTCACAAGCCGCCTGCAGTTGCTCGCCTAGTGGCTGTAACAAGGATCGCTCGAGCACGGTACAAGTGCGCGAGGACAGGACTGTAAGCTTGAAACCCGCCCCAATCGTGCGATCTAACGCCCAAGGCTGAACCCACTACCCAGATGCCGGTAATAGTTTAGCCGGGAAGGGAGGGAAGCCGAAATACGGTACCGTACTCATCGATCCCCCCTTCGTGTTGAACTGAGAATTTCCACACCTACCGGTGCTCGTACAAGTACGAGTACCCTCATACGTTTCAGTTGTCGCTCTCGGGGGTGAGAGGCAAGGGGAGAAGGGAGAGCGAATGAAGCACCGGAATTGGTATCATACCGGTAATCCTGTCACCCTATTACCGGTACCATATCACCTCTACAAGGGCGGGCACCCATTAACCGGAACTGGTAGGGATAGATCTGGCTGATTAACCTCAAATAACTTGTTCCACAGCTTCTCGCCGAACCTCGTACGGTATCTATCCATCATTAATCCATTCCCAAATCTCCAAAACAAACACTTCTAAGAGTGACCTCGCAGTTGGTCGACCGGTACTGTACGGTACATACATCCTATCCCCTGGGTGGTCTGATATCGTCAAATTCCTACCGGGGGACGCTAAGCCCATGTTGATCTAGGCTTCGCGATTTGCTAGGAATAAGGAATATTTAGGCTGGCCCCACCGCTGAGTCATTTGAGCACTGAAAAGTGGGGAATCATATTTCCGACCAAGTGCGGCTAGCTACTAATTATTCCGGCCTCAAAAGCGTGCCTTGGTACGAATCTGACTGTTTCGGATCGCCCAAGGAATTCCGCAGCAAGAGACACCATCCCCACCACGCGTACTTTATTCTCACCTGCAGCACTCCAGTACCGTACTGGTGCCTGGGATACCGGCACGGCACGAATTTCATTTCATACTCGTTTCTAGTTTCGGAAAAAGTCAGTCGGAAGATCATCTTGCGCAAAGAAAAAAAAAAAAGGGTAAAGGAAAAACGTGGCTTGAGTGAAAAATGGTATGATGGGTCCAGAGCGATTCCCCCTTCCAGGTCCCGTGTAGACTTAGACTAATCTGTCTTCTCTGCGGATTTCCGGTAGGGCGGTGACAGCGCTGCATTGGAACCGATGCTTATAAAGTTGACCGCTGGTGATGATATTTCAAACGGGTATGTCAGTCAGTCGATTAAGCCTCGTCTAGTTTTTGCCAAAGCTTTGGCCAAACGCCACACCTTGTTCTTGGCTACACACGCACAGACGGTTCATGATAGACTACCGGCCCCGCACTTGATAGGGCGCCGAGACCGACAGGGTACCATAGCGAGAACCCACCCTCGGAGGAGATACCGGTATGATATCGCACTTATTATAGCTTGAAAAACGCTGGACCCATCCGGAATCCGGACTGCTCGCTACTGGTGCCCTACCCTACTCCGCGCCCTAGCGGCACTTAAGTTACCCAGGTGACTGAGGATCCACAGTCGTAGCTGCTGTGCGATAAAGTTCAACGACTATCATATGATAGCATACAAACCAATGTCGGTATCATGTTTAGCTAGCATATCGGGCCAACCGCTAGTGCGTAGTATCATAACCGGCCCCCCAGAACGAACCCGATACTCGAGTACTTGCAAACCTCCTTTTTTTTTTTGGCGGTGCGCAGTTTTGGCGGTCTGTTATGAGTCAGGGAGTCAGCCAGACACCAGATCTTCATCGTCCGAGAGCTGGGAATTCAACACATTCTTCCTCGACCTGCTCTTGCAGGGTAAATTTAGAACATCACCCTATTGGTGATTGGGTGCGCCACACAGAATATATCCAATGGACCTCATGCCGTGGAACATGTTCGATCACGCGGTACGGTAGGCTAGTCAACCCTACAGGTTGCCGGCCGATTGTTGCCGACTTTCCTTTTGTAGAAAAGTGGTAAAACCAAGCGCCATTCTAACAATTCGATCCTCAGTTTCCAACTTTCGACTAGGCGCTACGGTAATTTAGTGGCCTCACAAAACAGTGGGGATAGGATGAGGGTGTTAGGTTAGCGTGTTGGAGGGAGATTGTGCTACCGGTATTCGCGCTATCGGCACTTACCGACTCTGCAGAAACCTCTGTCACGGCTCCGGCACCGGGCGCCAACCCACTGTTCAGAGAGGTCCAACCAACGTGCTACAATCCCATGCCGCAGCATGCCCATCCGCAGAGAGTGCGCTTTTCATATCCACGCCACCTCGTGTGTGTGTGTGTGGGTGAATGAATACATGGTAGGCGTATGATACTCGGGTACCCAATTGCCCTAACATACTAACTTAACGCTGAGGGCAGCCATGAGCAATTCGATACTCCAAGGATCGCTCAGACCGTGCACTTGCTGCTCAAACACCCTGATGCTGGAGGACTTCCAGTAGGAATTTAGAAAAAATCCCGAGTTTGGAAAAAAGAGCTGGATCACACACCACCATTCCCATACTCTAGAGAAAAAGCTTTTCTAGATTGCTAGATTGCGGTTATTACAGTAAATGAATTTACGTATAAGAAACTTAAAGAGAATTTTTCTCTCATAGAATCACATCACACAGTAGCCTGTCAGTTCATTGTTTTGTGTCTAGAGAATAGTGGCCTGGTGGCTGGCTGACCAATGATATGTAGGTTTCTAGGTTTCTGACTCTTTCAAGAAAATTTAGAATTCAGAGGTTGGTTTTCTACGGTGGCTTTTGGCATCGAATATATTGAATTAACTAAATCCCTTCCAGATTCCTACGGGAAGTCCTCCACTGTAATTTAGAGAGCAGATCCGACGACTCGCCATTTGCCATCAGGAAACGGCTCTAAATCCCAGTGGGCTTTTTAGCATTCTCCGTTTGGCATGGGAAACCTCCCCGGTCCCAGGGTACGGTAGCACAAGTGCACCGGTGTCGGGGGATCCAATGCCGCCGACAAGGTAAACACTTAAAATTCTCGACCACCATCCTCAAGGAGGAGGAAATAGGAGCGCCTCCATTCTTCTCCCCGATGGTTGAAGGATCAGGTTATTTATTGTAGGTGCAGAAAAGTCCTGGGAATTTGAAGTTTTCCCCAAAGGATGCCCCACCGACGCTCACACAGTAGGGTACTGTACTGTACGGTAGGCTTCGCAGCAACGAGGGAAAACACCTGAGTTATCGAGCAGGTTTCTCTTGCTATGATGGATCGTGGGAAGGGATTGCCAAGCCAACCGCGATAATCCACAATTGAATTCTCTGCTGTGACAATAGATGCGCCGAGTTATTTATGCTCTTGCAGTTTCTACCACGGCCTAAACCGACTTCCAAGAGTTAGCTGGAAGATTCTATTAGGATTCACGATAAGGTAATTGCAAGCCCCACCTACCGCAGTATGATACCAATGCTCAGCTACTTTTACTGTCGAGGGATAGTCTACCGATCCCTCCGTTTGCATTGGCGGGGCCACCCACGGTCGAGACCGCTTCCTACTTGAAAGGCTAACAACGCCGCCTATTTCAAGTAAATTCTCCGCAGATCCTCGGGGTCAAAAATGCTTATTTGCCAGGTCACCGTCGGAGGACTTGAGCCATAATCCCCTCAAGTCAAGATTCCCCTAGCTTTCGGGCTGAGGTTCCCTGAAAATTTGGCATACGATTGTAGACGAAGGGGTGAGACTATGGAGCATGAGCTAGAGCTGGGCGCTCAGCGATTTTGATCGTGGGAGAGAATGTGCGACGCGAGGTAACCGATTGGTTTGGTTAATGTAGGAGCATGGTGGCCTGATTAATTGCCCATAGTCCCAGGTGATGTCTTGGGGTCGGAATCAAGGCTAACGATAAGATTTGTCCCAAGGCTTTTATGCCTTTTTGCCTCGTAAAAAACTATCGTGGCATCATGTCGATTTCGAGTGGGTTTCGGCACCCGGGAACATCTCTGTTCGTTCCACTTACCGTTTTTGGACTATTACTATATAAAGTACTCGTACGGTACAATCATTAACTTTTAGTAAGATATTTCCTCATGCGGTTATAGCTAGGCATTTCCGGGAACAAAATGCATACCGGTATCCATTTCACAACAGCAACTGTTTTTTCGGCCAGATGGTTGATCAGACCACCGCTCAGACCACAATTTGCCGCTAATGTCTATGGCCAATTATCTGTTTTAGCATCATGAACATTTGCGACGGAAATTCACTCACGGATAATGTCTTTGGTAATGCTCGTAATAGTATTACATTACCGGTATGTCCTCCTCGTATGGTGTTGACAGCCCTGAGGACCAGATGCTGGATGCAATGTTTGGCTAAAGCGATGGAAATACGGCAGTGAGCCAGGTGAATGCCCGTCCACGGGATGACATGCAGAATCTCTTGGGTTTGTTTGAACGCAAAGGCTCTGGCCATTTGTATCGGTGGAGAAGTCAGACCCGGGCATTGAGGCGCTTCGGGATAGTTTTTTGCGTGATAATCTAACTTAGGATAGGGGAGGATCTATAAGCAATTTCCGCGAGGGTCAACGGAAAACCCAGAGACTTACTCAGAGTAGCTCTTTGCTCTATTATACATCATCTAATCTTCTCTGTTCTCCTTACTCTCCGGAACCCCCTTGGAAGCAGGTGTGTTGACCGAAGGATAGTAATGTGTTCTGGAAATTTAAGGTTCGAAAAGTCATCAACCTCCATCTAAACCCCCACGTGACCTTCATTGGGTACCGGCGACGATGAAGTGGTCGTAACCGCCACAAAGCCATCGAACAGAGTATGATACGAGTTTGCAAGAATAAGGATATTCGAAGAAAATTGGTTGGGCGGTGACGAATCTCTTTTCCGGGTGGGATCTGGCATCTTTATAAGATATCTAATTGCCTGTAAAGTGCCCACTTTTATCATAAACATATGTTGCATTCAATCGTCATAAATACATTTGAGACATCGGTGTCGTCACCTTATAAAAAAACACGCGTGGCCAACGCGTAATCACTCGTGGTTCGGACCGGGTGTGAGAATATTTGTATCTAAGTCACTTGCACTTGTGATAGTGGAGTAGACCTGGTGAACAAGATATATCTTTAAGACTCATAGATTAATCCAAGCTTGTGTGCTCTTCTAACTGAAAGGAAAAATACACCCCTATTTATACCCTTCTATGGTTATGCGAACACTGACTCATACCAAGGAAATCTATCTAACTTGCTAGAACCTTCTAGCATAACAATGGGTCATGTGGCTGTGTCACATGATCAACACAGTCACGCCACCGTACAGGAATGAGATACTGTAATTTTGAACACTTCCTCTACGGTTCCATTCCCAGCCTATTAGAAAACCCTTCAAACATCACTTTAACCAATACCTTTGTACATATATCTGCTAAATTGTCCTCTGTTCCAACTGCTATCACATCTATCTTCCCCGCTTCCCGTAGCTCTCTAGTGTAGTGGTGCTGACCGTCGATATGTTTCGTTCGGTCGGAAACGCCCGCGTTTTCGGTAAGCTTGATGGCTGCTGTGTTGTTACAGTATAGGATTGGTATAGTCTCAATTCCCATATGTGACATTCCTCGGCTTAGCCAAATGCTTTGTCGAGCGGCGAATGCGAGTGCGACGTATTCGGCTTCTGTTATAGATGTTGTTACGGTTTTTCATTTCTTCGATCGCCATATCATGGTACTTCCGTAAACTTGCATGATCAGACCGGTAAACGATTTTATGTCTTCGAGATTTGAGGCGATGAAGCATCACTAAAGATCGTGAATGGTTGCTCCTTGTTGTCTCGGTTGTATCGTAATCCCTTGGTCTTGGTTCCCTTTAGATGCCTCTGTACCCTTTTAGCAGCGGTAAGATGTGTGGTGGTAGGCTTTGAGAGGAATTGGCTGAGGAAACCAGTGGCATGTACGATGTCAGGTCTTGTAGCGACAGCAGCATACATCAGTGATCCAATGATGGACTGGTATTGTCATTGTTTGCATAGTTGATCATCGTCTTTTGCTTTCATAAGTGTGGTATGGACTTCGATAGGAGTGGCAACTGGTTTGACTTCGCTTAGGTCAAATCGTTCGAGGATCTCCATGATATACCATTCCCGGTAGATTTTGTGACTATCTTGCAAGATTTCGATCTGCATGCCTAACAATAGTGATGCTTGTCCAGAGTCCGTACATTGAAAATGGGATTGTATTTTGTCAATACATGTATCGACTAGTGAGGGTTTTCCGGCTATTAGAATATTGTCAACGTAAATGCAACAAAGGAGGTTTTTTGCAATGAGGATATATGGGTCGAAGTCGGTAACCTTAAGGTTCATGATTTCGAGGGTTTTGGTTAGTCATTGGTACCATAGTCATGGGGATTGCTTGAGTCCGTGGATGGCCTTCTTAAGCTTTCAGACCTTACCTGGTTCATGATACCCTTCCGGGAGCTCCAGGTAGGTTTCCATGTCTATGTTGCCATACAGGAAGGCGCTCTTAATATCGATTTGTCGGAACTTGTAACCACGTTTGACAGCTACTGCCAACAGGAGTCTCAGGGATTCTAACCGAGCAACCAGGGCATAAACTTCTTCATAGTCTTTGCCTGGGGCTTGGTTGAAACCTATTACACAGCATCATGCTTTCTGACGTTCGATAGTGCCATCATTTTTGACCTTGGCCTTATAAACCCATTGTCCTGTTAATACCTTTTTTCCACTTGATTTTCCACTTCCACTCCTACTTCTTATTTTCTCTATACCTTCATCTCTTCGTCCATGGCTTTCTGCCATTCATCTTTCTCCTGCGATTTCATGGCCTCTTTATACGTATAGGGGTCTGGTATGTGATACATGAGACCAACAACCATATGTCTTTGAAGATTCCCTTCTTCATTTTGAAGCTGTTCATCAAGTTTCTCTCTTCTTTCTCGGAGAAGTTGCATCTCATCCTCGGTTAGGCCTTCCAGCTTACAGTCGCATTCGTTTCCTTTTATCTGACATTGTAGAAACCGTATCTTCTTCTCTATTTGAAGTCGGTCCTCATCTCGTACTTTCTGTGTCTGAGTTCGTTCACGAGTAGAACGACAGGGTGCTGGAGTTGCTGAGAAGGAGGTATCTGGAGGAGGAATTGGTGTTGACTGGAATTCACTGGGCATAGAGGTATTTGGAGGTGGAACTGGTGTTGTTGGTCTTAATGGGGTAGATGTCCTGTCCTCATCGGTATGTTCCGATTCACTGGATTGATCCGACTTTTCCTGCTCTTCTCTTTCTATTGTGCGTTGAACATATTCAAACGATACCCCTTTTGTCTTTCCAAATTTCACGTCCCTTGCTTCGATCACTGTATGCCGTTTAGGTATGTAAATAGGGTAGATTGTCGGACTGGAAGTGTAGCCGACTAGGTGACCTTCTGCTGCTATCTGGTCAAACTTTCCTCGCTTCTCAGTTGGGATATGTACCATAACATTGGCGAACCAGGGATGGAGATGACTAATCGTGGGTTTTGTTTTATATAGCTGCTTGAAAGGTGTTGTTTTTATTGATGAATGCCACTGACGGTTGTAGAAATAAGCCGCTGTGGAATAGGCTTCTCCCCACAATGATTTTCATTCAGGTGGCATCATACATCACACCATTGTTGTAAGGGTACGGTTCAACCTTTCTGCGACTCCATTTGATTCAGGGTTGTAGGCTGGTGATGTGGTGTGGATGACTCCTTTTGCGTTTGGGAATTCTAACACTTTCTGGTTAAGGTATTCGGTTCCTTGGTCACTAGCCAATCGCTTGACCTGTGTACTGAATTGAGTGAGTACCATTTCCCAGAAGTGTTTTATGGCAATTTCTGCTCTGTTCTTTGTCTTTAGTAGGTAAATCCAACAATACCTGGTATAATCATCTATGAACATCATGTAGTAGAGATTCTTTCCCAGCGTGGATGTGGACATTTGACAAGTAAGATCAGAATGGACTTTGTCGAAAGCTGACTTGGTTTCAATGTCCTTTGACTTTGGTTTTACATGCGTGGTTTTGTTCCGATTGCATGTTGTACAGTGAAAGTCTAATGGAGGAGTGATAGGGGTAGCGTCCTTGTAACAATCTTTAATTACACTCGGATGTCCAAGGGCTTTGTACCATTCTTCGTAAACAGAAACAAAAGACTTCTCATCACTCATCCTAACATACCACAACTCACCTTTCTTGTCCGCAACCATGAAAATCCTCCTTTCCTTCTCAAACATCCTTCCTCCTTTTTCTACCGTAGCCTTTACTCCAATATCATCCAACCGGGATTCTGATACCAATAAGTATCAAAACGTGGATACATACAGCGCTCGTTTCAGGATGACTGTATATTTAGTTCTGTCCAACAGGTGCACATGGAGGTAAGCATCTCTGGATGCAGTTGCCTGATGAATTCTATCGTCTGCTGTTACTATCTTTTCGGAGAAAGGCGTAAGACTTGGGAAGTCACCTGAATTTGGTGATATGTG
The DNA here is from genome assembly GCA_003182015.1 of Tuber magnatum. NCBI lineage: Eukaryota > Fungi > Ascomycota > Pezizomycetes > Pezizales > Tuberaceae > Tuber > Tuber magnatum. The sequence goes on along the minus strand of PYWC01000008.1, from coordinate 2,448,287 downwards.
GTTCGCTGCTCCCGAATCACACAACCATTCCACTGAGACTTCCCCGGTTGTCGTACTGCAGACAACCTCTTCCTCTGGTGTAGGAGGTTACTTGGTTTTTGCCATCAGAACCGTGACTGTAGTGTCGGCAACAGTTGCGGTGTTCGGCTCATTGTCCCGTTTCTTCTTTTTGGCTTTTTCCCTTGACAGACCTTGACATTTGTTGGTATTGTGGGTATCGCTTTTCCCACCTCTTGCTGTGCACCATGTGCAATACATCTGTTTCTTGTTCTTGTAAGGTACCAATAGTACCTTTTCCTCCTCTTTGCCTTCTTCTTTTTCTGCCACCCTACTTAGAAAGTAATCCCGAACATTCACATATCTGGTTGTCTTTCTTGCTGACAAGACATCGCATAGATCAGGGTGCAACTCATTGATGGTTAACATGAAGACAGTACCCTTGACTTCTTCTGCATGTGTCCATGCTCGCATCACGGTTTGGAATTCATTGGTTGTTTCATCATCAGCAGATGAACATCGTTGGGCAAGGCGGTTCCATGCAGTTTCGAACTTTGTGGCATGGTCAGAGATGGATTGGGTGCAGACAAGTTTGATTTTCCAGATGGCTTCCAGTAGGATTATGTTGGTAGCCGGAGTTTCTTTGTCGAATCGGTCTTTGAACACTTGCCAGACCTCCACTGCTTAACCTTTGGCAGAGATGTTGGCATAGTAGATGGAGTTTACTGCTTGGTATAGGTAGAATCTAGCTTTAGTGTCCTTTTTCTTCCATGTAATAACTTTTGCAGCATCATCAGATGCTCCGATTGTAGGGATTTCAGGCTTCTTTTCTGTTCCCAGTACTACCTCTGATAGTCCAAGGACTTCGAAGGCAACCAGCCAGGCTTGCGCAGTAACTGGTACAGATACTAGGTTGTTTTATGTTTGGTTCCACAGTATCACTTAATACTTGTATTGTTTCGTGTGCTATCGGTTGATACACACAATGTTTTGGAATATTGCTCATACTGGAGATAAGCGATATGCTGTACTTAAAGACCGCTGATTCCCACAGTGGAAGCAGCAGACTTCGACAGACAGTATTCTTAATATACTTGGTTGAACGGTTACTTCTTTGATCTCCTATTATACTTTTTTTGAAGTCTCTTTTAGTAAGCAGCGCTCGCTTCTTGTTGATCAAGAAGCCATCTGCTCCTATCGTACCGCTTTGTGACTAGGGCCTAGCCCAAACACGTTACATGTGCCCAAGTCTGGTAGTTTTCTTGATATTGTAGTTTTGGGTAGTCGGTTACAGATAGCTTGAAGACGGTTTCAGTATCATTCGACATATTGCTTTATTGTGGTATGGATCCGATTACTGTCATTTCTGATTGTTTGTTTTGTGGAAGGGGTCTGTTTCTTTGTGAATAAAATCACCAACTATTTATCTTGCTCAAGTTCCTGATTGCGTCACAGCATTGCTCGTCGTAGTATTTTTCACAACAGGAAGGGAGAAGATAATCAGGTGAAAGAGAGCATATTTTATTGCAGTGAGGACACGTGCACCAGTCTAGTGCATCGAAGTACTGGCGGGCCAGGTTGGTTTTGTTGTAGGAGGAGTTTGAGGGTAGGATCAACTGTATATGCTTGCTTATGAGTTCACTTATGGCCTTGTGGTATATGATGTTCAGGTTTGCGGAAGATCTCACAAACCCGGGCTCATAACCTGAGAATATTTGTATCTAAGTCACTTGCACTTGTGATAGTGGAGTAGACCTGGTGAACAAGATATATCTTTAAGACTCATAGATTAATCCAAGCTTGTGTGCTCTTCTAACTGAAAGGAAAAATACACCCCTATTTATACCCTTCTATGGTTATGCGAACACTGACTCATACCAAGGAAATCTATCTAACTTGCTAGAATCTTCTAGCATAACAATTGGTCATGTGGCTGTGTCACATGACCAACACAGTCACGCCACCGTACAGGAATGAGATACCGTAATTTTGAACAGGTGTCTGGGGAGTTTCCTATCGGGGGACAGCCATGGGGACGAGAGGGGTGCCCGTTGATTTTCGTGAACTTTGATGTCCTATGGTATGATATGTTTCCAACAGCATGGTGGTACCAGTGGGAATCAAGTCAGCCCTAGGTCGTATATTGCCATTTATACCTCCCACTCCGAGCCCTCCCTAGCGGTAGCCGGCGTTGAGGAGACTCAAACTGGCTCTATGTATCAATGGGTATACTCGAGTAAGTGGGCATCGATCATTAATTTGACTAACGGCCAAATTACCTACGGAGTCCGCTCAAGGCCACGAGATATTCTCCCCTGGATTTGGGCTGTCTCTAGGGGAACGTCTTCCATAAAAAACGAACACCTCAGAGCCGAACCACGTTGTGATTTCCCAAGTAGCCATATCGGGGGCGGGATCTACGAAATAGATTGCTAATATTTGTCCATAGCCTGGCCTTCTGAAACATTTTAATGCTGAGGACTCGCCTTTCTGTGGGTGGCATTGGTGGTAAGTCTAGGGCGAGCAGTAAAATCCTGATATATAGCGGCCTAATACGGTACGGGAAAACCCCGGGTAAGTTAAACCGAAATTTCACCTCTACAAAGCACCACTCTCTCTCTTTTCGATATTGTCGATATTGAGAGGGGGAGCAGGGGCTATAATGAAATGCAAATAAAGAGTTTGCAGGAGCTCCAAGATTTCTGAACCACTTTGCTCCGCTCTAGCTCCATAGCGCCCGTACCTTCTAATTTCAAATGGGTTTAATCCAATAAGATGGAGGTCATTGGATTCTTATCCTTCCGGTATTCGAAACTTGCCAATACGAGTGGGGTGTCCTGTCCCTTTCCTTGTCGCTTCCCTCCCAGCCATACTTCTATTGCCGGGTCTGCGGGTTCTATATTCAGAGCGGACCGGGGGTGTCAGGGGACTCCCAACTGTTCTCCGACACTTCCAAAGCTCGCCGGAATGCCAAGAGGAGTGGATGAGGCTCTTCTGGAAGGAGAAATGGGCGGTCTGGCGGGACATCCGCATCGAGGTCCGGACCTCTTTGATCATCTGCTGGGGGAAGGAGATTCTGGATGTCCCAGGGTGCTTCATGTGTGGAATTGTGGTGGATAACGTCCTGGTGCACGTGTGAGGCTCAAGGCCCTGTTGGGACGGACTGTTTGAGCGGTTCCGGGAACACGTGTTGGGGTTGGAATAAATTGCATGTGGGAGATACTGGGAGGAGCGGTTCCGAGACGGGTCTGCCCGTGGCAGTGATTCTAGTTTTGAGTGATTATGGGGGAGTCTAGCTTGCATGCCAGTTTGGCGATAGTTAAAATAAAAATTTATATGTAATCCCCGATCGCGTGAGCATCACAGCGTCTCCCTCTCGCCCGAAAGCCCCATGGAGGAGAAATTCGTAGGATGTCCGGAATCTCTCCGGGCCCCTCACTGATCTTGACTTGCGAACCGGGATCAACCGTGATGCGTTACCCCATTTTGTTCTTCCCTCCCATTCCATGCCGGGCCATCATGCGTTTTGGGCCTGCAGAAGCTGGGCTCCCCGGGTGCTCGTGCTGCACCAAGACGTGCAGTAACATGCATAAACGAGTGCGTCTCCGGGGGAAGTTTTGTCTCCGAAGGCTCCTGTTAACGCCTCCGGCATGGAGTATGTCGAATACCATGTGATCGTTGCGGCCCGCAATCAGATACTCGAGTACGCTACTTGGGGTTTGCAATATTATGAATACGTAAAAGGGGGTTGCCTGGAAATGTGTGAATCCAACCCCTCATGGCCGTTGTATGCGGGTGCGGTGCGCTCTACGTAAATTATATTGGGGCAGGAGGATGACCTGGACAGGAGCGCTCTAGCGAGGCTCGAAATAATATGGTTCCTTTACAAACCCTAGAGGGAGGTACCCCCCAAGCTTGCAGCGGCGTCGGGTGTCGGAGGTGGTGCTCAAGGAGCCGATACTCGAAGATGAAATATGGTTTAGAGATGCGTGAAACTATATAGACGATGCGTATATCGAGAGACTCAGTCTTGTTGTCCCTCTCCTCGATACACACAGCTAAGGCTATCCTACTTATATCATTCCAATGGGCAGCGTCTGTTCACATCAACATGACTCTCATCACCTACTAGATCATGATGTCCCAAGATGTATCATACAGCGGGTGCGCGGACATGCCCGTGCCTTTCCTCACATTGGGGTGGTTCTCCCGACATCGGGGGGGGGGGGGGGCTCGAGACTCTAGCGCGAGTGAGATTACATGAATCTGGCTCCATTACAATCTCCAAACCTCTCAACTTGCCTAAGAGATGGTAGAGAGCCAGATCTCAGTTTGGTAGCGCGGGTTCATGATAGTCAGGTTCGCTAGAAGGTTCCGGGATTCGTGGCAATGCTACAATTGGACACAATGTGTGGAAGTAGTTTACACGGTGCACCATCCAGATCGGCTTACCGGCATGTTTAGTATCACTGATCTCTGGGATATATTTGCTTGGGCTGAAAGTTCCATCTAAGAACTCTATAGATACGGCAATAAGTTGCCCGTTTTTGAGTGTGATTGAGTCTGAATATCGGCGATATAGCTTGTAGTCTGAAGGAACCACTTCCCCAGTATGATACTAACTGCTGCGATACTAGTATTTCCTACGTTGGAGGGATAGACTTAGTCGGAATGTCTCGGGAGGGGTTGTGATCCCCAGCCATGGTACAATTGGAGTCACCTGCAATTGTTTAGGGTCGGGCATCAAGCGGATTCTCACGGTGAGCAGGGCCAAACTTTCGGGACCCCAAAGGCGATAATTCCTGCGCCGGAAGCCGAGTATTTTTCGTCCCGAAGAGCCTTTACACCGGAAGTTAAGGAAGAAAAAGGAAAAGGGATCTGGGGTGGAAACCCTCAGAAAAAAAAAGGAAAAAAAAAAAGCCCCTCCACCTCCGACAATTGCAATTGCGGAAAAGGGATGAGTAAGCCGTCCCACCTCAAATTGAATTAGCCCCACTGGTCAAATTTTTGGAAGGACTTCAGAAAGAACATCGCGTTTCCCCACCATCGTCTCAATTCCCCCTCATCCCCTCCTTATCGCCCAGAATGGCTTCCTGGAGAGCAATCTTTGCTCCGCTCTTCAGAAGTGCCGCAAGGCTCTCCGAGAGTTTTGCCACCAATTCGTGCAGAATCTCATCCAAGTACCCACTTTCTCACAAATCCAATGTCTCGAGTCCTATTATCAAATCCATCCGGTCGATGGCTACCTATGAAAGGAAGAAGCCCCACGTTAATATCGGTATGGCCGGCATTTACCTCCCTTCCCTTCTTGGCAATTTCTACTAATCTGATTTTTTTCTTTTTCCTCTCGACAGGCACCATTGGGCATGTCGATCACGGAAAGGTTAGTGGCCGACGCAACTGCTGCTTGATGGGTGTAAATTTTCTGACAGCCAATAGACTACCCTGACTGCTGCTATTACAAAACATTTGGCTTCAAAAGGACATGCCGATTTCCACGATTATGCTTCCATCGATAAGGCCCCGGAAGAGCGAGCCCGTGGTATCACTATATCGGCCGCCCACATTGAATACGAAACCGATACCCGTCATTACTCCCACGTCGATTGCCCCGGACACGCTGATTACATCAAGAACATGATTACTGGTGCTGCCTCCATGGATGGTGCTATCATTGTCGTTGCTGCTTCCGATGGTCAAATGTGGGATTTCACGGTTTTGAGAGGTTGCCATTTTCAATGCTAAGGTTTGTTTTAGGCCTCAAACCCGTGAACATCTCCTACTCGCTCGCCAAGTCGGTGTCCAAAGAATTGTCGTCTTCGTCAACAAGGTTGACGCTCTCGAGGACGCAGAAATGTTGGAACTCGTCGAAATGGAAATGCGTGAACTTCTGACCACATACGGCTTCGATGGTGACGAAACTCCAATTGTTATGGGGTCTGCCTTGTGCGCTCTTGAGGGCCGCCGACCGGAAATCGGAGAACAAAAAATCAGTGAACTCTTGGCTGCTGTCGATACTTGGATTCCGACCCCTCAGCGTGATCTTGACAAACCTTTCTTAATGGCTGTTGAGGGTGTGTGAAAACTTAACAAAATACACTCAATCCTAAACCCCTGAGCTAACCTTTTGTAGACGTTTTCTCCATCTCCGGACGTGGGACTGTCGCTACTGGTCGTGTTGAACGTGGTATTCTCAAGAAGGGTGAAGAAGTTGAGCTTGTAGGATATGAGAATGTCCCGATCAAGACAATCGTTACTGGACTCGAAACCTTTAAGAAGGAACTTGACTCTGCCCAAGCAGGTGACAACTCTGGGCTTTTGCTCCGCGGTGTCAAGCGTGAGCAAGTCCGTCGTGGTATGGTTATTGTCAAGCCCGGCACCACCAAGGCTCACAATAAATTCCTCGCCTCTCTCTACGTCCTTACCAAGGAGGAGGGTGGACGCCACACTGGATTCCATAGCAACTACCGCCCACAGATGTTCTTGAGAACCTCTGATATCCCGGTTACCATCGACCTCCCCGAGGGATCCACCGGTGATAGCCACAAGATGATCATGCCTGGGGACAACCGTGAGGTTCAGTGCACCATCTTCAAGCCTATGGCTGTTGATCCCGGTCAACGATTCAACCTCCGAGAGGGTGGCCGGTGAGTTTACATTTTCTTTACATTTTCTTGGCTGGAGCTCTGGGATAAATTCTAACAACCAATGATAGAACTGTTGCTACTGGCTTGGTCACCCGAATTCTTTAGTGTCAGCTTATAAAATTCTAGTGTTTATTTTACTTACATCACGGACGTGATTTCTACTAAGCAAGGTTGAGATGACTTTTTTCTGTGTCTATCCTCTCCGTTCACCATGATCTAGCACCGTTCTCTTCTTTGTATGGGCCAGTTCAGCACCTGTTCATATATGTCGAATCTGGTTTCATGAAAATGAAAATAAAGCAAAAAAGGCTATTGTGCGCACTGCGTATTATAGGGGCACAGTGTTGTCATAGAGAAGTATGGTTTCAAGAAATGGCCCGAGAAAACATGATAACCTGCTTGCAATAGACTACCCTAGCACCGAATGAAGTAAAGGAAAGGTTCTAATCTATCATTATTAAGGGGCGGATCAATGAGCTTCCGCCATGGAAATGTATCTGCGAAACTGTCAGCAGCATTTACCCGCCAAAGTGACCAAGTTGACTCGCCCTTTATTCTCCACAACACCCCGACTCCTAATAACAGCCGTGTACTTGACTACCCACTGTGGAACCAGCTTTGCGTCAGTCTTGAAGAGCCCGAACTCGTCCACGACCAGTTGCCTTAAGGTCCCAACGGGCAAGATATCCGTGCAGTCGTTATGGGTCAGTAACTCGATGCCCCTCTCCTTAGCGTAGAGTATCAAGGGCTTAGGCACGACACAGCAATCCCTGACATTAATCTGGTCGACCGAAGGCTTAACATTCGTCTGTGGGAGCAACTGAGACAACCTAGTGGTTCCAAACTCCGCCAATCCAATCCTGGATATCTTCTTCGCGGAGTGCAGACTCTCAAGAGTACGGTATGTGCGGACCCATTCGCTGACGTCTTCCTCCGAGGATATGTCTTCGTCCTCGGCGTCGAAGGAGATGCCGGGGAAGGAGACGATTAATAGGTCGATGGAGGATATTCCGAGCTCCTTGCAGACTAGACGTACGGCCTCCTCGGTGTGCGTGCAGCGGGAAGAGGACGGGACTCCCGGGAGGTAGAATAGTTTTACTTAGGAATGATCAGTAATTGAATATTTATTCGTTTAGCTAGTATAATAAGTTCCGAAGAGGGTCTGAATTACCGGTCACATCGTATTCCTCTCTGTCCTCTGCTAGTCCGTGTGGCTCACTACTTTCCGCAGGAACGTACAGGACCCCATCTGACCCTAGTTTTGTCCAGTCTCCCGGCGCCAGTCTTGTTTCTGGAATGCTTGTCGCTACGGGGTTTGAGTTTGCGCTAAGCGGGAGAGTGGACGAGGAGGCCGCTTTGAAGTTTTCGCGCAGAGAGTTGACCAACTCCGTGTTTGACTTTTCGAGGGTCGGTTTGCGGATAACCTCTGCACCAGCGGTCATGACGTTTCCGGTTGAGAGAATACATCTTGAAGCCATTGTTTGGTGAGGCTTCCCTTTTTTTTTTTTTCCTCTTTGGCTCTAGTGATAGCGGGGTATCGATGGGCGTGGAATCTGGGATGAAATGAGAGTAAGGAGGCGAGGGAGGGACGGAGGTCGGATGTGCCAGGGGAAGTTTGAGGGGAGGAAGGGTTTCCCCTAGCAATGATGTGAGGTAAAGGAGAAGAAGAAAATCATTGCTTACAAACGCGTAGAATGTTCGTGGATTTCAGGATTCTAAATTCCGGTCTTGTAATCCTTAATGTGGTCGTTGCACAAGACGAGCTCAAGGAATTTTCAAGCAAGAAGCGGTCCACCCACTTGCCGCACGGTATGCACAAATAAGCCGCAACACCTCTCAGCTTACTTACCGAACAATGACCTTTCTGCTACTCGTACATCTTTTCTCTCCAACGCCCCACTTTCATTCTTTCTATCACTAACTCTGTTCAGCTCTTTACTTCTCTTCCAGCCCCTCCGGATAGAGGTGTTTCTTTGTTTTTACTAAAAAAATTTCTCTCTAATGGCCATCAGGTATGTTAGTTATGGTCTCCAGTGGCTTGTTGGGTGTTTTCCGGTTACTGATGGTCTGCACCCCCGTATAGATATCTTGTCCTCCTCTCTCGCCAGGGGAAAGTGGTACGTTAAGCCAAGCATCCCTCTTGCATGGAGAAAGCACAGGACTCACTCTCCGCGATGTCCGCTAGCGCTTGGCAAAATGGTTCACAACTCTGTCTCCTAAGGAGAAGGCCAAAATAGTTAAGGACGTCACTGCTTTGGTTCTCGCCCGTAGGACCAGGATGTGCAATTTTCTCGAGTATAAAGGTCTCTATCCCTTCACATCTACCCACCCAGCCTAGGCGAGGGGAAGGGGTAGGTAGGTGGCTAATCATCCCAGTTTACAGATTCCAAAGTAGTCTACCGCCGTTATGCCTCTCTCTTCTTCATCGCTGGAATCGACTCGGGAGACAACGAGCTTATAACCCTTGAGATTGTCCATCGCTACGTTGAGCAGATGGATAAGTACTATGGGAATGTTTGCGAGCTAGATATCATCTTCAATTTCCAGAAAGCCTACTTCATTTTAGACGAACTCCTCATTGCCGGTGAACTACAAGAGAGTTCAAAGAAGAATGTTCTGCGATGTATCTCCCAGGAAGACGCTCTTGAAGATATGGAAGTGAGTCCCAAACCACCTCTCATCCCCAGCCTTCCCCCATCTTTCCCCTTCTTTCCGAGCCCCTGCTCTTTCTCTCGCTGTCGCCGAGTGCCCCCCTTCCTCCCTACATTTCTACTCGTTCCTTGTTTTTGATGAGTTTTACCGCGTCTGAAATAGTTGTCGTAAACCAAATTAGCTTGTCCATGATTTACTTGTCGCCCAGGGTTTATGTTGATGGTTTATTTTCATTGTTTTTTTGTTGGTGGAGCGTAGCTTGGCAGTGATTACTCCATTCGGTTTTCGATACGATAATATCCATGATACATGTGAAGAGAGGATGAATGGAACGAAAGGAGGAGGGCGGCGGGGGGGGACGGAGGATATACTGGACTAGAAATTAATGGCTGGGGGCATGGTGCTTTCTTTCTTACTTCCATGTAATTATTTATTTATTGGAGTTTGGGAGGTGGGCCTCCTGGGAATGACATGCCGTAGGGTACAGTGCGTATCCGGCACCTTCTCACGAGTAATAGATGCCGGTATCATACATTGAAATTTCCCTATTGGGAGGGCAATGGTTCTGCGAATGCCGGTACAATAGTCCAACTGCAAGAAACTCGACATCCCATCATTCCATACCCATTCGGTCCTCGTGCTCCGGGATTGGGTATTGTAAGCTTGTATCATACGGTGCAGACGCATCCCACTCTCGCAACAAGACCCCTCCCAGAAAGATCGGGGTGCCTTACCCCCCCCCTTAGAAACTTGAACCTCCCATATTCTAAACCGATGTTACACGATCGACGGTGGTGCCCGAGACAAAACACTGACTCCGCCAAACTCTAGCTCAACCTCGAGTCGACTACCGGTATGGTAACCTCCAGCATCACGACACGCCCCGCCATGCATGGGAACCTAACGGCAATTTTATACGATAATTGGATATAGAAAGTAAAGCAGAATACCTGAGCCCCAATAATGGATTTATTTTCCTTTGAAAAAAAAGAAAAGAAAAGATATCGTGGATAAAGACTATTAAACAATGACAAAATATTAACAAGGGTAAAGATGCTTCGAATGACAAAAAACAATGAATCAAGAAGTGGACATGGGAGTCCCCCCACCGGTCACTCCCTCGCTCCTTCACAAAAACTCCACATACTTTACAACAGCAATCACGGACACGACACAGCGCAATCGGTAGGTATGTAGCACACTATGATAGTACAATACGGTACATACGAGACATAAACTCATATCTGCATCACTCGAACTATGAAGATGAAGGATAGAAGGAAAACGAAGCGGATGTCGGAGAGGGAAGAGGGAAACTCCCGCAATGGGATGAAATGAATGTGGGTGAATATCGGAAGAGAATACTCTTGATTTTCGAAAGAAAAATAAGGTTGGGGAGGAGGAAATAATAAAGGGGAAGAAAGAAGCAGAATGCAACACCGTCCAATGCAAAACAAGCCTGTGGGTGAGAGCTAGAAGGAAATATGAGAGGAAATAAAGATGGGAAAATGGGAATGGGCCTAGATATCAGGTGAAAGAAGGAGGGAAGGAAGCAAAGTACTTGTGATAATGGTTGCTTCAAGGAAAAAAAGAAGAGATGGGAGGGGAAAGTGACAGGAATCAATGGTGAACAGGGAAGCAGGGGGAAAAGATATATAAACAATTAAGAAGGAAGAGTAGAAATAGACAAGACGAAAAAACAAAACAAAAGTATGGCGTGCTGTATGGCCCCCCAATGTCAGGTTTTTTTTTTGTGAACAAGAACTCTGCTTCCGCAACCCGCAATCGGACACTTGAGCACAAACACCGAAGAATACGATAAAAACTAAAGTAGTCCCCCAATCCCAAGGCTTTGTATAATATAATGACCCCCGGGAGAACCCAAACCGACCAACCGACCAACCAGCGAGCGAACCTAGTAACGAAGCAACGGGAGAAGACACGCCCAGCCTATCCAATACCGAAAAGAAACATGTCTTTTTATAACTGGATGCAGTATGCAATTATCCCAGGCTATACCTGCCTCGGCCAATAACACTAGTCTCGATGCTCTCCTGTTGTTGTTCCGTGGGCCCCTTATCTCTTAGCTGCTTCTCCGCCCACTCTGCTCGATTCTTCCAGAACTTCGTCTCCTCGTGGGCCTCATGCAACATCTGGTTAGGATAACCCGCACCGGCCCTGTTGCGCAGAACGTCCAGTTCCCTCCTGGCAGCGTTGACTTCCTCAGTCTTGACTTCTACGAGCCTTTGCAATCGCCTGATCTCGGCGTAAAGTGCGGAATTGTTCCGTGGTGCCTTCTTCCCCGGGGAGGGAGAATCTGCGCTTCTCCAGATGCTTCGGTCCTCGATGTCGCTTTCAGTAGACGCTCGAGGTCGTCGATTAGGCGTGGCGGGCTGCAATGGAGCATTTTGGATTCGGACGGAGGAGTCGGGGAGTGCTGACGATCGTGGTACGATGGCACAGGTTGGCAAATTCTGTGCAGGGATCTTCGAGGTGAGTTTGACATCAACCTTCGAGTTTGGCCGTGTCAGAGCCAGAGTAGGGCTAGCAGGGGGAGGCACGATCAAGGGTTTGTCTTCAAAGATCGAAAAAGCTGGCACTACCTTAGGCTTCGTCTTACTCTTGATATTCAAAGGCTTAGGAGTTGTGTCATCTAGACTGAACTCTGAAGGATCAAACAACTTGCTAGTCTTAGGTGTGAAAGACAACTCCGGAATTTCAGCGCCCAACTTAGGAGCACTTGATCTCGGTTCTGATGGCTTCCGTTCTCCCCCCGCGGGTTTTGCCGGCCTTAGCTCCTCGGGGGACTCCAATGAGGTCTCCCTGACTACTGATTCGCCCGAGAAGAATGCCAGCCGAAATCTGGTGGCAGCCTGTGCCGCAATCTCAAGTCCAGGAGAGGAAGCTCTTGAGCTCTCACGTGAAACATGGTGGGGGACTATCTCCTCATTATCCCCCACCTGCATAGTAGCAGAACCTGATCTTGTAATTGTTGCAGGCATGCTATGTCTATGGATTCCTTTCTTGTTCCTGATTGGTGTGTCAGGAGCGATAATTCTCCAATTCGGCGATGATTCCAGTGACTGGGGCGATACTTCGGGTACAGGGCTCATGTTCTTGGGAGCAATGGGGGTGCTAAAAATATCATCATCCTTCTCCAGAGAACTCTGTGGTGAGAACCGCATCAAATCACCTGTCGGTGATTTGTTGACGGGTAGTGGTACCTGGGGCGGCGCTTGAATTGGTGTCTGGGAGATATGTTGGCGCATTGACCCAAACTCGAAGGGTATCCTACCACGCTTCGGCGCCTTTCCCCTCTTGCGCAGGGATGATGTCCCGAACCCACGGAAAGAGGAGCTTCTCTCCTGGTTCTTGGAACGGATGTCCGTACCAACATGCGGTGCGGTCTCTGTAACGACTTCTGGGCCAGTCAATGGAAGATCGCACGACTTGGCGGTGATACCTAAAGCATCTATCTTTTTCAATTGACAACAGATATCTTCCCAACTATTGATCAACATTTCGCAGACCAAAGCGGCGCGCTTTGTCTTTTCCATCTGCAGCTTCGTGTAAGCGCTGTTATGCCTGTTGGTATATTTGCTGAGCTTCGGAGTTGCGTTTGCCGTTGGCACAAACCTTGGTGGGGCGAGTAATCCACCTCTATCCTCGCTCTCTGATACAAATATCTGGTCTGATTTGTCCCCTAATAGAAGGGGCCCAAATATTATGCTCAAGGCAACCTCCTTCGTGGCCGTGAATGGCTCATGTGGATCCCTGAGCCTAGGTTCCATCTCGAAGTCAGAAGTAAGGCTCACAGCACGCAGCAACCCAAAAACCGCACAGATCAGCGAAATCCGGAAATGAAGATTGGTGGACGCCAAGGCCAATGCAATCATTCGAGGCTTGACCTTGTCCGAAATGTGGCCTCCAAGTGAGGGGTCAGGAAAAACAAAGGAGTGGATATTGTACAGTGCTTGGAAAACGGCAGGAGAGCCAAGAAGCCCGCCAGGGAGGCAATGGAGCAACTTCTTGAGAAGGTGCGTGACATCATGGACATTGTACCGAATATGGCTTGGGAGTCTGGCCAATGATATTGTTTGAACAACTGGTTCATTGCTATTCTCCTCGAATTGTTTCTGGTAGTAGTCGTACAATGCATATGTTGTGGTGGGGTTTCCAGGTACTCTGAACAAACCAGGTGTCTTGAGCCCTGTGGTGTTTACGCGTTAACCAAGTTAACAGCTTCGCTAAGTGAGAAGAGCCTACCATAGTTCAAAATGAAAGCAGCAGCAGCGTGCATGCAGGTCGGTATTAGGATATCCCCAGGGGCTAATTCTAGCGGTAGAACAAATGGTGTGACTCCACCCAATCGAACGAAATCCTCCAAATGCATTCCTTTCAGGGTGTCCCTTTTCCCTCGCCCTATTGCTGCAAGCTCACTGATGCTACCCCCTCTCCTACGGCTTAGAGACAGTTTCATGCTGCCGTGGTGCTTAGAAACATCGACAGTAGCAGATGCCCGACGCATCAATTTATTCCACAGCTTGCTTCCGGCGAGTGGGGGAGTGTTGGCCTCTTCGGTATTTTTATTCTGCGAGGCGCCGGAAACAGATATGGGCCCGGGCTCCTCCCCATGACGTTCTGGGAAGGGTTGGATTCCATACTTTCTTGCCAGTTTATCGAATTGTTTCGTGAAGATATCGGTCTTCCGCCCCGTGACTGTTCCACCAATAGACTCTGCGAACAAGCGATGGCTCATTCCACTCCATGCTGAGCTAACGGTCTGGCTTCTCGACGTCGTGTTTGTCGAGGGGTAATACGATGTGTTAACAGTACTTCTCCCAACCGTTTGCTCTCCATCGACATTCAAGGGGCACGAGCCAGTTGCCCTCACCGACCGAGGGTGTGTCCGGACTGAAGCCCCGGGACCCTTGAGGGGCGAATCGCCTACAAGTAGTTGAGATGCGATCCCCAGATCAAACGGATCGTCTTGGAGCTCCTTCAAAACACTGGAATTTCGGGAGATTGAGGCAGGAAGGGTATTGCTCCCCGAAACCTCCTTTGGCGCCGAGGGCTCGTAACCACTGCCAGAGAAGGCAGCGAGTGACGGACGGGAACGGGAAGACCGGTTCCGCCGAGCAAGCATGGAAGTATTTTGCATGTTTTAATTTCTTTCACTCTATCTTCCCACGCGCGACGTAAGGGACCTGCCCGGCGACGCTGTTAGCTTGTGCAGCAGGTCCGAGATGGGGATATCATTTGCATACTCGGTTTTCCTCGCTAGCGCATGCAACAAAGCCCGTTGTTCATAAAGATTTTTGGCGACTCAGAAAGGGTTCAAGGGAAAGTACACGAAAGACAAACGACCAGACAGGAATCGAGAAACGAAAAAAAAAAAAAAAAAAAAGACACCTAAATCTCAGCCACAGGAGTGAATCGTGTTAATATTTGCTCGAGATGGCGGGGAACAGAAGGAGAGAAGGAGGTGAAGTTTTCCACCAGACATCGGGGTTGGCGGACACTTGATTTATTGGAGCCGTGGGTGGGCGCGTGGGACACGGGAAAGCAACACAGGCCAAAACAAACAAGATGCACGTAGCAACCACATTTGCGGGGGACTGTGCAGCTCACATTTGCCCCACCCGGGCTGACTAAGCAGCATTTTCCCACCAAAAAGGTTTCCCAATCGAATACCGATATGTGCATCCATGAGCATCCTGTGGGATCCCTGCGCTCCAATACTGTACCATCCAATCCCTATCTGAAACATTATGATAATAATACGGGATCCTTGGGTGTTTATGTTCTTGGCAAGAATTCGCCTACCGCTCTGACGTGTCGACAGATAAACAAAAACATTCACGGAGAAAAGAAGAAAAAAAAATTTAAAATTGAATCTTACGGTACCCATCCCTTGCCTGACATCTGGCTATGATCACCCCATCTGTCATAATTTATCAGTCCCTCGAGCGATGCACGCAACAAATACCCCCCCCCCTTCCC
>PYWC01000008.1:2371044-2430248 GCA_003182015.1 Tuber magnatum | reverse complement strand
GGGGGGGGGTGTTACGGAGGGGAGAACAGCTCCTTTCGTTTGGTGGTTGGAGGGAGGGAGACGGGAGAAAGCGGTCGCACGTAGCAACCGAGCAGCCGCGCGCCACGTCCAGTTGGTCAGGACGGCAACAATAGCAATGTATAGGATGACAGATAGATATCATAGGACAAAGGCTTTATGGAACAGAGGTTGGGTGGGGGGGGCTAATTGCGGGCACGGTATCATACGTATCATACCGCAGGATACGATGATGAAAAAAATTTCTTAAGGAGGGACTGCCACTGACAACTGCCCCTGAGGTTGATCCGTTGCGAGACCTCCAAGTTCCCACCATAAATTTATCATAGTCTACTCGTACTTTGGGCTGTTCGGAACGTGGCGCGACTCGTAGGGCATTTCGGCTATTGGCAATAGAGTGCCAAGTGCCTGGGTTCCCAAGCAGGTCACCGCATTTGGCACTCGAGCATCATGCCGTACCGTGCGAGAATGATACTGTAGTTCCACTCGAGCACTCGTACTGGTACCGGTAGTCTAGTCCACCCAACATCCACTCGTAGCCATGCGGGGGGGAAGCCACCACGAGCAGGCTTCCGGCTTTCTCACAGATGGATGGATTAAACCTTTTTATTCTTCCGCTAACCTAATTTCAGCTATCTAAGTAAGTAGCTATCACGGTACGGCGTGGGACACCGGTATAC
Organism: Tuber magnatum; assembly: GCA_003182015.1. Taxonomy (NCBI): domain Eukaryota; kingdom Fungi; phylum Ascomycota; class Pezizomycetes; order Pezizales; family Tuberaceae; genus Tuber; species Tuber magnatum. The sequence goes on along the minus strand of PYWC01000008.1, from coordinate 2,429,550 downwards.
TCGTAGATGGATGGATGGATGGGAGGGTGGAGGGGTCATCTTTTACCCAGCCACCAAAACCCGACTCTGCGCCGCCCACCGCAAGTGACCTCATTCTGTTTATCCGTTCCTCCTCGGATTTGCCGTGCCAAAACAGAGGAAGACTACGAGTGCGAGTGTGATACTGTTCTCGTGCCGTGCCCTAGGAACCGGAATAATCGAACCTCACGCTGGTACGAGTGTGTTAGAGTTAATCTACCGGTACAAGACCTCTCCCAGTATGATAGTGGTTCGTAGTATGATATGATATGTTTTTCCCTCCTCATTTGCCTCAGCGGAGGGCTGGGGGTCGACTTTTTTTTTTCTGGGTGATCCCTCCCCNGAGAAGGAGGTGAAGTTTTCCACCAGACATCGGGGTTGGCGGACACTTGATTTATTGGAGCCGTGGGTGGGCGCGTGGGACACGGGAAAGCAACACAGGCCAAAACAAACAAGATGCACGTAGCAACCACATTTGCGGGGGACTGTGCAGCTCACATTTGCCCCACCCGGGCTGACTAAGCAGCATTTTCCCACCAAAAAGGTTTCCCAATCGAATACCGATATGTGCATCCATGAGCATCCTGTGGGATCCCTGCGCTCCAATACTGTACCATCCAATCCCTATCTGAAACATTATGATAATAATACGGGATCCTTGGGTGTTTATGTTCTTGGCAAGAATTCGCCTACCGCTCTGACGTGTCGACAGATAAACAAAAACATTCACGGAGAAAAGAAGAAAAAAAAATTTAAAATTGAATCTTACGGTACCCATCCCTTGCCTGACATCTGGCTATGATCACCCCATCTGTCATAATTTATCAGTCCCTCGAGCGATGCACGCAACAAATACCCCCCCCCCTTCCCCACCCGTATGCTGCTAAGCATACGATAGACATCTTCGTACCATTCACTATCTCTCTTCATTCTCTCTTTGTACATTTGAGAAGCTTTTCGCACTTCCAGGCCAGGAGTGGCGGGTGGAAGAAACCTATGAGAGCATGTTCCCCTTCCAGCAATTGTGGGAAAGCACAACGCAGCAAGAAAACACGCGGGCGCAAAATACGAACACATACATGAGTGGAACAAGTGGAAGACGTCAGATGAGAGGGCCGCTACGACCCGTGGAATCTCGACACTAAAAAAACAAGCAAAAAAAAACAGGAGAGGCTCAATGATCGCAAAGGGACAGAGGTATTAGAGCAAGGAAACTCGAAAGGAAAAGGTAACGGGAAAGAGAAAGGTAAGGTACAAATTACAACTACCGAGTGCTCCTGACCAGAATGAGATAGAGCTACTAAAAACAGATATAAAAAAATATAAAAAATGAATAACCATTCCCATTGAAACCCCGCATGCTTGTGAACAAAGTGATATCTCAAACCCCGAACAAGGCTCGAAGTCTTTTTTTTTTTGTGTAGCAACTTAGCATCCATCTTGTGAATCACCAACGCTTGATCCGGAAAACACCATATTGCAAAAATAAAGAAAACTCGTGATCCATAAACTTGCTTGACACGACTTAGTGATACAGACGTACTGACACCTGTAGAATAAGCATGCGGACGCAAAGAGAATAGATGTCAATATCCCAACGAACGCCCATCAAAAATCCAGTCAAACGATGAGCCCATTAGTGCTGAGGTTCGCTCGGTATCCTCCTCCACTTATTGGGCCTTCACGAAAGTACCATTCCCCCCACTCAACAAATCCGCAGAACGCCGAGCCAACGCAACAACCTCCCCTTCTCCATCATCCCCCTCGTCATCAGAGTCGATATTCTTATCCGCGATGTTTCTTATCATTGTAACAATCTCAGTCGATTGGCCAATAAGATTCTTTAACCGGGTATCATCAGCTTCCAAGAGCTGGAGCAAAGTCCAAATAGCGATGTGCTGGAATGTTGCGTCTCCACTGGCAAGGAATCTCTTTAAGTAGCCATGAATGCCACCCTCTGGTTCTAGCCAGTCCTGTACAAACATCGAATAATCGCCAACTAGAGAAGAATGTCAGCAAACGCCAGGGCAGGATTTCTAACTGGATGTTCGCATTACCCTTTGAGGAGAGATTTCCCAATGCGGCCGCACTATTTCCCTGAACCTCAATGCTTTCTGATGCTGTGAGGGGGATCAGTACATCGAATACTCCTAGGTTGAGCAGATGGGATTTGAGGTCGTCGCTCAAGGCCAATACGGCAATCGCCGCCGTCATTTCCGATTGGACGCTCAGGGGAACATCCAGAACCAATTGTTTGCATTTTTGTACCGCCCCCGCATCCAACACCAACTCCTTGTTTTTGTCGGAACTGGCGGCCAAATTTCGCAAAGTCGATATCGCATGACACTGAATCTCCTCGTTTTCCGTTGACCCAAGCAAATCCACCAACGGCCTCAGGAATCCTGCCTCAATAATTGGGGACTCATTGAGCGGATGTATCGATATATTCCGGATACAGGCAACGGCTGAAAGGGTGAGGGGGGGAATCGCATTCTGGAGGAGACGCAGAAGGGGCGGGAGACCCTTAGCGCGGACAATATCGAGTTGATATTTGTCGTCGGACGCTAGATTTCGAAGTGCCAATGCAGCCTGACATTGTACTTTTACACTGGATGAATCCATCAGGTGAACCAGGGAGAATACCAGTTTAGGTTCATTCGATGCTAATTTTTTCCGATTAGCCTGATCGACAGCAATATTGCTGAGAGCCGTTGTGCAGTAGTATTGAACATCCGCATCCCCCGAAGACAGCAGGGATACCAGGACGGGGATAGCACCCGCGTTGACCAGTTGCTGCCGATTATCGTCTGGATTGTTATTAGCAAGGATGGCTCTACCGCAGATTGGAATGCCAGGCCAACACACCCGAATGTGTCATGTTTAACAAAGCTCCTGTTGCGTTCCGTTGTACCCGCATATCTTTGGACTTAGCAAGTCTTGTCAATGGTCCCAGAGCCCCTGACCTGGCAATTTTGGCCTTGTTATCCTCGTGAGTGGCGAGATTTGTGATGCATCCCACCGCATTACATTGAACCTCGACGTTCGGTGACATCATTTGTCGTATCAACGGCGCAAGTCCGCCGAGTAGGACTATTGCAACCTTGTTTTCAGCTGCATCAGGGTCAGCACTCTGTAACAGACCAAAGTTCCGGCCAAAGAATACGGACTGTTGACAGCGAGGTTTCCCAAGGCAGCGCTGGCTGCACGTTGTACCTCGATATCCGAACTCTGAAGAAGGGAAAGTATTGGCTCAAGCGTATCACGGTCCACCTCCCGAACATCTAACACGGGCCTAATCAGCAATCCGAACGAACAAGCAAGCCTACCTGCGGGTGCAAGGCCCTACCTCTCTCCGTGATTTCAGCGAATGTTAAACTAGCACTGCGTTGAAGATCGACATTATCCGAATACACGAGAATGCTCAATGCGCGAAGGGGTTCCCCAGTGAAAAAGTCAACCTCGGAACGCTGGATCCAACGACGTTAGCATCCGCCAAGAAAAAAGGGTCGGGCATAAGTAGATGCAAGGTGTTGAGAAAGTTTACATTCTCGAGGTATTGCAGGAGATCCGAGACTGCCTCTCTCTCGCTCTCCTGGAGCACCGGCTCGTATAGACCATCCCGAGCGCGGCCTATATCACGTTAGAACATCAAAAACACGCACTCGCATACAAGATGGGCGTCGGGTAAAAATGTGGGGGAAATACCTCTGCAGCAGGTGGAGCATGAGGAGCCGCAGTTCCCCATGGTGAAGGCCACGCTTAACTTGACGATGATGATTGTGTTTTTTTCTTTCCTCTCCTTGGATGGGGGGTGAGTACACGTCTGGAGAGCAGGAGGGATGCCGAAGAGTCACACGCAGGACGACAGAATGTGTCGCTGCTGGCGGAAGTAATCGGAAATGATGATTCTGAGAGTGGAGAGCAACGGGCGGAGGAATATTCTAGGGCTAGCTGAGTCGGGGGAGGGAGGGGGGGACTAAGCAGCATTTTCCCACCAAAAAGGTTTCCCAATCGAATACCGATATGTGCATCCATGAGCATCCTGTGGGATCCCTGCGCTCCAATACTGNTTCCACCAACAGGAAGTTGAATTCTACAGATACAGGATCTCTGACATGGGGATCTCTATGTTGGCAGAAAGGATGCAAATAATCAGGTATTGGGCAACTCTGGGATGCATCGTTGATGTTCAAAGCTTTGTGGGCTTTACCAACTCCTATCCTCAGTTCATAGAGTGTTTCAGCAACATAGCGAAACTCCTGATGGACTTGACAAACAAGGATGTCCAGTGGGAATGAACACCAGCTTGTAAGCAGGCCTTCAGCCATTTGAAGGTAGTGTTTACATCTAAACCTATCCTAGCACATTTTGACCCTGAACGGCAAATCAGGCTGGAAACCAATGCTAGTAACTTTGCATTAAGAGCCGTCCTCCCCCAGTTCTGTGAGCATAAGAGATGGCATCCGGTGGCCTATCATAGTCCATAGTTTCACCCAGTAGAGATCAACTATGATCTGCATGACAAGGAAATGACTGTTATCGTGGCCGCATTAAAAAAAGAGAATCATCTACTACACTCGGGAACAACCTAATTGGTGATCTATATGGATCATACAAAGTTGGAGTGGTTTAATAGTCCCAAGGTGCTTAACCCTAGGCAGCACCAGTGGGCTAAGTTCCTGGAACTGTTTAACTTCCAGGTGGTTTACTGAAAAGGGTGGTTGAATGAGAAGGTTGATGCTTTGTCGCTGCGTAGCGACTACCGCCCTGAAGTGGGGAGTGATTTTCCACCACAGTCATTTTTGGGCCCTAGATAGTCGGTTGAGAGCCAGGAACAGGACATCTTGTAACCACAGGTGTTGTAAGTGTCTCAAGAATTCCAGCTCCAGCCTTCCTTTTTGGATCGGATATCTGTCATGTTAAAAGAGGACTAGGAATACTTAAGAATACTGAAGGCAATGACTGCCCATAACAAAGAGGTTGACCAACACTTCACACCAGAAAAGAGCTTACTCCTGTACAAGAACCAGTAGTATGTTCTCCAGGCTCAGAATCTGCAGCAGATAATCATCCCCCCCCCCACTTTTATCCGAAGAGGGAATTCTCGACGTCTAATCGTGAGGTCCAACCAGTTCCTTACCGTAATGCGCTCTCGACCCAAGAAACCAGAAGAAATATCGGATATTTTCCGTGTGTGGTGCAAAACAGAACACTTTTGGATGCATATCACGACGGCTGCGCGGCGTGAGGGCAGGGCTCTCTCCTCCCTCCGGGAGCCCACACACACACACACACACACACACAACTACCGGTACACGCTCCAGGCATACTGTCATACCGCTCGTACAGTATGGCATCGTCTTGCAAGGGCGGGTGAGTGCAGGGTCCGCGCGAGTGCTTTTTTGTTCGGACAAAATGGCAGTCGCATGCCGTAGGATACTCGAGTATCATACAGTGCCAGCTGCGCAGCCACCTCTCCTCCCTTCGCCTGGCAGTCACGAGGGGAGGAGGATTCACAGTGAATAGACTGCTCGAGCACCCGGTATACGGCAACGGTACGGTAATCGAGCAGCAAGCAAGTCTAACGTTATCGGACAGGCTATACTCACCAGGGCATAGTATATGGTGAGCTTGATGATACGAGTATAACCGCAGCACACCCTCACCCATCGGCAACACTCCATCATTTATGGCATATCACATACTATGATACGGTAACTTACCAGTACTGCACTCGAGTATCAGCTATTGCACCATCCCCTCCCCTCCCCTCCCATCATACCCTACCATTCAAACTGGCTGTGTCTTTTGCCCATTCAACCCATAGCACCAAACTGCTCGTACTCCATCATACCGTTCCCAACCTTGTGAGGCTGACGGCGCACTGTACTGGACTTAGTAATGTCTGCGAGGAATCGGCGCATTGAAATTTTCAGCGCACAAGCAATCAGGTTTCGAGTCACCGAAAAAATGCACCCCCCCCATTATTTTATATTGCGCCCATACCCCGCCATCATGATCTGAAAACTTCACCACCCATCATCACCGCCATCACATTTCCCTGTTTTTACCATTCGCCTTCACATCCAAAACCCCCAAAGACGTTACTCTACTTTTTGCACCGCCTTTACTTTCCGCCCTCGATCAAGTGGTTTATCACGCAGTGCGAAATCATGGGTGTAAGTTGCCTCCTCTCGGCCCTCGTTTGGATGCACTCGTGCGCCCGAGCTGGAGCCGGACAGCCAAGCTGGCAGTTCCCCATGCAGGGTGTCCGCCTTCAACCCGGCCGCGTGGGTGCATAAAAACTGGGCCCGCCATCCCTTCCTTCCTTCCCTCATTCCAACGTTTCCACAAAAGTCCACATAAGCACCCCACCACCACCGTATCGGTCAAGATCCTTTTGTCCACCAGACCTCCATTAGCCCAACATCTTCTTCGCTAGGATTTTCGCGAGAATCATGGCTTACGATTACGCTTACGATTACAACCAGCTTGCGAGTAAAATGGCAGCTTCCCAAACACAGGGTGCCCCTCCATACCAACAGCAACCATATGGCCAACCGGGACAACAACAACAACAACCGGGACAATATCCTGGGTATCCCCCAGCCGGTGCTCCCCCCCAAGCCCCAGCTTATGCCCACCAGCAGTATCAACCTTATGTAATTTCACCCTCTCGTACCCGTTTCCCTCCTCTCATTCTCCTGCTTACTGCTTCTGCCACTTCAGCAGCAGCAAGGATACCCACCCCAAGGCCAGCCACCGCATGGACAGCCTCCCTATGGCCAGGCTCCCTATGGCGGTGCTCCCCCATATGCACAAGGCCCAGCGCCGGGTTACGGAGCTCCACCTTCGGGCCCTCCTCCGGATGCTAATGTTCTCTTGAGCATTCTCAGGGAAGCAGTGAAGGAAAAGGGCATCGAGCACATGTACCCGGATGCCAGGCTTGTCGGCATTGCAAATGACATGGCCAAGAAGGACCCCGTCAATACCCTGTGTAATCATTGGAGATTGCCAAAGGAGATTGGGTTCGACTTTGTGAAGCTTGCCCTGTTCGATGTCGTCTTTTTGCTGGATGATAGCGGCTCCATGCGCTTTGGCGAGGGTCTCATTGACGAGCTAAAGTTTATTCTCTCCAACGTCGCTTTTGCTACCGGGCTTTTTGACCAGGATGGATTCTCCGTACGATTTATGAACTCCAACGTGCAAGGGGACAATATCAAGACCGAACAGCAGGCGGCAGCTCTCGTGGACCAAGTGAGATTTGAGGACGTAACACCATTGGCTACCTCGTTGAAGAAAAAAATCCTGGACCCATTCGTCTACGGGCCCGAGCAACGGAATGGTCTAAAAAAACCCGTCCTCGTTATCATTATCACTGATGGCAGGGTAAATGCTGTCGTCGAGGAATTGGCCAAGTATGGAATCACAGCTAATATTGTGGCAGCCCACCGATAATGTCCACGGAGAATTTCAACAGCACATACAGTCGGTCTCTTCCCATTTCCGCGGAAAAGGAGGTGAGAAGACGCGCCCCTCCTCGCCCGCCTACCTTTAGGTTAGCTAACAGCCATCTCTTCTCAAGTTGTATCGTTCCAAATTGCCCAAGTTGGGAACGACAAAGGAGCCCAACAGTTCCTCTCAGAATTAGACAGCGATAAGGTCATTGGGGGGCTCATCGATTGCACATCCAGTCAGTAAATCAAACGTGGCTCCTCGGCATACAATTGCTAATAATGATAGATTTCGAGCTTGAATCCATGGAATTTAGGAAGAAGGGTGTCGAGTTGACAAAACACCTCTGGTATACTAAGTTGCTCCTTGGGAGTATCGACAGCAGTGTAAGCACCTTACTATGGGGAACAAGAGCATCATCATATTAACCTATAAACCAGTATGACAGCAAAGATGAGGATAAGAAGGCAGCCAACCCCTCGGGAGTCCCTGTATCGGCGGGTTATCCGGCTCCCGGAGGCGCCCAGCCATACGGCCAACCTCCAGGGGCATATGGCCAACTTCCAGCGGGAAAGCCGGGACAGTATCCGCCACAACAGCCCTATGGTGCACCCCCCCCACAGCAGTACGGAGGAGGCTATCAGCAGCACCCACAAGGGCAGCAACCTGGTTACGGTCAGGCACCGTATGGTCAGCAGCCCGGCTATCCGCCTCAGGGCCAACAAGGATATCCGCCTCAGGGCGGATATGGAGGACAAGCACCGCCAGCACAATACAACCCGAACCCCGCATACGGAGTCCCTCACAAGAAATAAGGGAATGTGCTTCCCCCCACACCCGGCTAGTTTTTTTTGCGGAGTGTTTTTTTCTTTCTCCCCTATTTGCGGCCCCAGTTTTCGGTTTTCAGTTTTCAGTTCTCATTTCCTTGAAAAATTTTAGGTTTGAGCATTACAGCAGCCAAGGTATTGTGCCATAGGTGCTTTGGGGAGGAGATGTGTTATCCCGCTAGTCTAGTTATTGCTGTGTTTAGCCATCAGATTAGTCTACTAAGGGCCTCCAAGTTACCGGAACTAAGGTTTACCTCCTGTAGCCAGGACAATAATCTCGTGAGGAAAGGAGAATATATGCCCTCAATATTCCCTCCCAAAAAACTATCATACAGTATCATCATATGGTACAGTACCATACGGTAGACCACTCCAAACAGGATAAACCCTGTAGACCTCGAAAACCCCATCGACGAAACCCCGCAACCACACAACACCCACCCAGTACTCGCCAAAATCAAAAAATCTGTCCTTGAGGTATAGCCGCCCGTGGCAACACAGCAATCACTCCTCGCGGTAGGAAAATGGTGTTGATAGCTATCGCTCATAAATCAAATATCCCTAGAAAACGGCATCGCTCGTGGTGCTGAGAGGTTATGAGAAGTAAGCTGCAAGGTGTGGTGATCCGGTTGTTTGTGCATAAGCAAAGGACGGGGACAGACTTTTGATTTTGGCGAGTACTCGCAGCCAAGACGGAGAATCAGCACCGAAGTTTAAGCGCAGGAAATGTACAGTACAGACCCGCAATACAAATGCTGTGCTTGTGCAGCACTCAGCTAGAGCACCATACCAACCCCCCCTCCCCCGCGTATCGCACGACAGAGTACTTGTACCGCACCTTTCGACCTTAGCCACATGTCTTGCATTGCATCCCATACTCGGGTACACTCCCCTCGGACCTAGCCCTACGCGTAAATTGCATACACCTACATACGCCGCTGCGGAGGATACGCAGCAGGCAGCAGCTACATAAGCGAGCGAGCAGGTGGTAGGTGTAACTTACGAGCACAAAGCGAAGAGGCCAAAGATCTCGAGTGATGGTAGATGATTTACGCGAAAGTGGGGCTGTAAATTAATCATAAAGTGCTAACAGTCCCGAGGGGCTTCAATGGTATGATAAGCGGGTGAGCGGCGGAGTGAAGTGGGGGTGGTGTGGGGTGGGGTGATGGTGGCAATGGTGGCGGCCCTCGTTCGTTGTTGTGGTCAAGAATGCGGTTGGGATTATGGTACTAGTACAGTACCGTACGGTACGAGTATGATACCGCGCTGACTGGTATGGTACCGGTATCATATGTTGGATAGGGAAACAACGGATGGGAATTTGAGTACCGTGCAGATGCGCCGCACAGGCTTTAATAACCACAACATCTCGATCCCTGTTTCGAAACTTTACACCATATTACCGCATTATTCAAATGGACAATCTATACTCGCCAAAATCGAAAAGTCTGCCCCCGAGACATAGCCGCCTGTAGCAACACAGCAATCCACTCCTCTCTTGCAGCTCTCGCGGTAGGAAAATGGTATTGATAGCTATAGCTCATAAATAAATCAAATATCCCTAGAAAATGGCATTTGCTAGTGGTGTTGAGAGGTTATGGGGAGTGAGCTGCAAGGTGTGGTGGTGGGCCGGTCGTTTGTGCGTAGGTAAAGGTCGGGGAGAGACTTTGATTTGGCGAGTAGAGTAGGTGCTATGCTCGTGAAGTTACGGTACAGGTATCATAGGTAGGTGGGCACCGTTGGGCATGACTCGTAAACTGAAATTTTTCCAAAAAAGTATGAGACCAAAAAGTAAAAGAGAGATGAAATCAAGTGAAACAGCAGTTCTTAGCCCTCCCACCAAGTCTTTTTTTTTGGGGGGGGGGATTCACATAACAAATATGAGCTTAAGAAGAAAGAAAGAAGGGAAAGTTTTTTTTAGAAGAAAAACAAACAAAACGGAGGCCGAAGGAGAGACAAGCAATCAATCAGGACATTCGTGATGAGACACCAGGAAACTTCCTCCATCTCATACATTCTGTTGCTTGTAACCACCGCGAGGCGGGTTTTAGGTTAAGGAATGGGTGAATCGAGGAGTAGCATCAAGGGCAAGGTCGTTCTTCCTTGCTATGAAACCAGGCCCTTGTGGGAGGTTATCATGATCCCTTCGATTTGCCCTTTTCATCCCGCTCGAGCGGTGTATTTGCATCGTAGCCTAGGGACTTTACTATTCCGAGGCCTTTTGTTCGACCCTCCCTGAATAGGAGTTTGTCACCGGTGCAGAGGAATTCCCTGCGCGCTGGGTGAGATTGGGAGTTTTAAAAGGCGAATGGGGGTGATTATAAAGGACTTACGGTCTCTGGCAGAATTCAAAAGCAACGGTAGCTCTGTCACCAGTCCTCATGAGGTCTTTATTGATATCAATGATTCGACAGGTTTGACTAACAGGGCCGACGTGCAACATGGCCTGGTATTTCGGTTTTATGGTGGTCGCGTGAGATAGGATGAGCACTGAGAAACAATGCCAGAACATCAGATATCGTAGGTGCCAGTGTGGGATGTAAAATGTGGGGCTGTATCTAGTCCTTACCTTCTGCAACAAATCTCTGGTGTGCCTTTGGGGGGTTGTCAGTTCTTGGGAGCACAACCATCCCCTTTCTCACTTCCCTTCGTCGCACTTTTTTTAGGGCAAACGAAGCACTTTGACCAGCGGAGCAGACTGGGACTGCTATACGTTTTCGCTCAATAGACCGAATGGAGGTAGTGATAAAATTCCCCAAACTGTCTGGGCCAATGAGTATCGGGTCACCCGCATGGATCACGCCGCTTTTAACGACTCCGGACACCACAGTCCCAACGAATGGCACCGAAAAGCAGTCGTTAACGTGGAACTCGAAGGAAGTATTAGTATCAAACTTTCCATGGAACGGCAAGATATTCAGGAATATGCGGATGTAATCCAAGCCTTCGCCCGTGACGTTTGAAACCTGGAAAACCGGACAGATCCTCTCACTGACAAACTGCTTCGCGGTGTTGACTACATCTGTTTTATTCTTGATGAAAATGGGTATTTTCCTTGCCCCAGGAGATTTCAGGATCTTAGTTATCTGGTCAACGGTTTGCTTGAGAATTTGGGGAGGGCAAATGTCAATCTTTGTTATCACAACCAAGACTGGAACATTCAACGCCAGCGCAATACCCAAATGCTCACGAGACATCCCAATCAGGCCGTTGTTCGCCGCCACCATCAGCATCACATAATCCGGGGAAGTTCCCAAAAGCCCAAAGACGGTGGTGCGGAGATATCTCTCGTGACCAGCAAGATCAGTAAATGAGATAACTTTCGCAGAACGATTCCCAATCTCATCCCATTTGAGTTTCCGGCCGGGGTCATTGCTTCCCACAATTTTGGACTCAGCGTCATACCCAAGGATTTCCATCCCTATGAAACTATGAGAAGGAAATTTCGGTGCAGAAAGCAAGGGATTTATACCCACGGAACTAGTTCTTCCTGACTCGATCTCATGCTTATGTCTAAAAAGATTGACGCGAGTCCTACCTCGGCCATCATCAAGTGTATTTTTTGTTAGGACCCCCAGCATAGTTGACTTCCCCGCATCAACTAGAATTTATACGGTCAATAACTTTAGCACCAATTGAGAGAAGTGCATGATATCTACCATTTCCAACCACAGCCACCCTAATTTCCAACAGGCCTTCAAGAGACTCGGGTTTCTGACGTATCAGCACCGTAGATGTTACGCCTTTTCCATCTGTCGGCTTTTCCCCATCAACACCAAGATTGCTTGTTATGAGCACCGTCACTGCTGCTCTAATCTCCGCAGCCGCAGTTTTAACCGCCTGGATTGCCCGCTCATATTCTTCTTTGGTGAACTCCATTGACTCGGCGTTGTTATTATCCATCCCAACCTCGAACAATGTTTCCCCACGGCCCTCCTTTATTCTCGACAACAGAAGCTCTCGTAGCTGAGGACCATTCTCTTCACGAGGGCCCAAGAGGAGATCCTTGAGTGCTGAGTTCGGTTGCAGGTCATCTGCGAGTCCTAGGGATTCAATAATGTCAAGCTCATCGTGATCTTCTGCAGCATCACTAGCAGCCGTTCCACCCGGTCTCCGAAGCTTCTGCTGCTGCTCGACATATTCTGCAAAGTCGCTTAGCGCAATTTCTCCCGCGCGTCGTCGGTCGTGGGCTATCTGTTTATCTGCTCTAGCGGAAGTCGCCATGATGGTGGTGAGATGAGTTTCCTAGCTCTTAATGCCGAGGCAATAATTGATAGCGATTAGCGAGGTACCGGGAGGCTATAAGTTTGCGGTAATCGTAGGATCATTTGCCTATTGTTCTGTAAGAAAAGCGGTGCAGTAGGTAAATAGGGGATTGTTCGAATGAGTTTTCAATGAGGAGCATACCGTGATCGAGCCTTATAGCTGTTAAGAAAGTGTCTGAGTCATGGTCCGCAACTTTTGAAGTCGAGTACAGGGGCAGGGGTGGCACTAAACCCCGCCTGGGTCATGAGTCGTCACCGGGCTTTTTTTTCTTCCTCCTTCCCGGCACTATTGATTTTATCAAAAATTACCATAGAGCCAGAAAGGTAGCCGTTTGGCCAGTATAGTCTTGTTTATCATAGGTGTTTCGTACGGTTATTGTGTTTTTGTTTTTATTTTGGTTTTCATGTTGCAGTGGTTGGAATGGTGGTATATGGGTGATTATCTATGACGATAAGTGCTTTCGCGCGATTAGATCATCTTGACACGTGATCTCTGAGCTCGCGTTGAGGCGAGACGCGTCGTCTAAGTTCCTTGCTTGAGAAAAAAAATTGACCAGCACCACCCCCCCAAACAAACATCACCCTTTTCCTTTCTTTGTTAGGGACAAGGAGAGACGACAAAGGAAAGCGACAAACGAAAAACGAACGCTAGCGCCATGGAGTCATCTATAAATCCTTCGGCAAACAAGCGCTCTTTCGATTCCCCTACTTCGCAGCTATCGACCCCTTCAGAAGCTCCGTCACTACTACCCACTCAAAATGCGGAAAACTCAGTAAACACAGACACTGTCGATAATTTCGGCTCCCAGTTTGATCGAGAATTCAAGAATATTGTTGGCGAAAAATTGTCTGCAGATGCCTTGAGGCAGTTAGAGGAAGTTTCGGGGGGGGATATTCAACGTGGTAAGGCAGTGCTCTTTTTTTCCATGTTTCCTTTACTTTTTGCTGCTAATATATATTAACAAACATTGATTACAGCTATCAATATGTATGAGACCTTTGAGATGTTACTGCTAGGCTTTTTACTGAGATATTTAGGTACTTTGACGGGTCTTGGAAAACGGCTGCCTCCAAGAAGCGGAAAGTATTTCACGACAGATCTGTGTCGGTAGCAGATCCCGGTAGTGCAAAACTACCTAAAAATATTCCTTCCAAGATTTTTATCGGACAATTTGGTGCAGATGGGTGGGCTACGAAAAGCGGTTCAAAATTACTCTCCTTCGGTGATACGGTAAGAATTGAGCGACAGAGAATGCGAATGGGAGAAGCTATACCGAGTGCCGGAGGAAAATCGAAAGGAAAGGCGCCCGCTGCGGACAGCTCACAGCAGGGTGGAGCGATAGTTAGCAAATCCACTCCGTTGAGACAGCGCAAGACTCAGGACATTATCGTTCGATTTACAAACTCCAAAGGAGAGGAGATAGGACGACTCTCTCAGGATACTGCTAGCTTTATGTCAACTTTAATTGATCAGAGAATTGCATGCTTCGAGGGGATTTGCATACATGCCGCAGAGAAAATCAGAACAAATGATACAATAGATTTGCAACTTAATTGCTATTTGTTGAGGGAATCGTTTGAGAATAGCAGCTTTCGTCCTGCGGACACGAATCGGGTTGCGGATATTTTTGCTGCTAAGGAAACTCAGGATGAGAGAGTTTTAAGGCTAAGGCAAGTGGCATTGGTAAAGTTTTTTCAAAGGATGAATCTTGAACCCAAATCCACAAACCTTGTCACGCAAAAGCACAAAGCTGCTGGAATTCTCCAAGCTGCAGAAATCGCAGAGCAGCACGAGATTACAAATATTAGTACAGCAAATAAAACTCGGAAAACTATGATAAGTAATGCAGTTGATGAGTCTGGTGATGAGGAAAACTCTATCGTTGAAGAAGGAAAGGAGTTGGAAGAGGACCAACTCAATGCGCTTTATCGTTCGTTACCCTTTCAAATATGTATTTTCGGCTAAAGTTACTAACATTTTTAATTTGTTCAGAGAAAGCGCAATCCTTCAATTCCGATACCCCAGAAGCGGAACCTGCTGACTCCTTTGCAATGAATTTACGTCGGTACCAGAAACAGGCGTTGCATTGGTTTCTGAGTAAAGAAAAAAGTACGAATGATCGCGTAAACGAATCAATTCATCCTTTATGGGAGGAATATGAATGGCCGAATACGGAGGAGGATCATAAAAAAGCTATTCGTGACTTAGGCCAAGATAAATTTTACGTTAACCCATATTCTGGAGAGCTCTCCCTCAAATTTCCGAAGCAAGAACAGAATTGCTTAGGTGGTATACTCGCTGATGAGATGGGGTTAGGCAAAACGAGTAAGTTATTCATACCTATAATAAAAGAGATACGAATTCCGCTAATGGTTATATAGTTGAAATGCTAAGCTTAATACATACCCATCGTCCTGAGCTTCCCGGTCCTAGCCTACTTCCTGCTAGTAGTTTCAGTAGACTACAAAGGCAAAGCGAAGAAGTGGTATCAGCTCCGTTTACAACGCTTGTTGTTGCGCCAATGAGTCTATTAACTCAATGGGAGTCTGAGGCCGAAGCGGCTTCAAAACCTGGAACTTTAAAGACTTTGGTTTACTATGATTCACAGAAGAAACAGAATCTCCAAACATTATGTAATTCTTCAAACGCCGGAAACGTACCGAATCTTATTATAACCAGTTATGGGGTTGTACTTTCAGAGTTTGGCCAGGTGGTCGCTTCGGGTGGAAAGCGTGGAGCCCATGGAGGTCTGTTCTCTGTAAAATTTCTCCGGGTTATACTTGATGAAGCGCATCATATCAAAAACAGGTAAGTTCTTCTCTTCTTATAGTATTGGTTTGTCCGGTGATACTGACAGGCAAAAGGACAAGTAAATCAGCAAAGTCTTGTTATGAGCTCAGTGCAGATTATCGTTGGGTCCTTACAGGAACGCCGATTGTCAATCGTTTGGAAGATCTTTTCAGTTTGGTAAGGTTTTTACGAGTTGAACCTTGGAGTAATTTCTCCTTCTGGAAAACGTTTATTACAGTACCCTTCGAAGAAAAAGACTTCATAAGGGCTCTTGACGTCGTACAAACAGTCTTAGAACCACTAGTTTTACGGAGAACAAAAGAGATGAAAACTCTTAACGGGGAGCCGCTTGTTCCTCTTCCTAAGAAAACAACAGAGATTGTATACATAAAGCTTTCCAAGGCGGAGCTTGATGTTTACAGGCATATTGAAGCTAGGGCAAGAAGCGATCTTGCTCGTAGTATTGAGGTCGGTATAACTCAAGAGTATGGGAAAAGGTGATACAATATATGCTGACGGTCTATAGATGGGAACGGTTTTGAAGTCGTATACCAACATATTTGCACATGTTCTGCGGCTTAGGCAAGCTTGTTGTCATCCGACATTGATCAGGAAGAAAGAAATAGTCGATGATGAGATGATAGCTGAAGCGGAATATGATGCTGCTAAGGGTTTCAGTGATGATATGGACTTGAACGCTTTGATAGATCGGTATTCAGTTCAAGAGAACGATGCATTGCCCAATCTTTATGGTGCAAATGCTCTCAAAGAGATAAGAGATAATGTAGAAAACGAATGTCCTATGTGTCTGTCTGATCCGATGCCGGATCAAACTGTAACAGGATGTTTGCACGCAGCATGCAAAGGCTGTTGGAACCGATTGATTGAGGTAAGTCAATAATTTTTGCTGGATGGTAGGCAGCACAAAGTATTATTTGCTAACACTTCAGTAGGCCGCGAAGGTTAAGCAGGAATTGCCTAAATGTGTAAAGTGTCGTGAACCGATCAATGAGCGGGATCTTTTCAAAGTTATAAGAAGCGATCCGTTAGCTGAAGAGGGTGGTAAGCCTGGCAGCTCTCGGGGTGCAGTTGACATAACTCTGCGCCGAATCAACTCTCGCTCGTCTGCAAAAATTGAAATGCTGGTTGAGAAGTTGATGGAGACCGAGCAATCAGACCCGGAAAGGAAGAGTTGTGTTTTTTCCCAGTTCACAACCTTTCTTGATCTTATAGAAAAGGAACTGCAGAGGTATGGTGTATTTCGAGATGTTTTTGCGAGCGATATATCATAACAAACTAATGAGAAAATATAGGCGCCGAATTAAATTTCTCCGTTTTGATGGGTCAATGTCCCAGCAAAAGCGTGGTGAAGTCGTTAGTGCTTTTAAAATGGACCATGGCCCTAATGTCCTACTATTGAGCCTTAGGGCTGGTGGGGTAGGACTCAACTTGACAACAGCAAGTCAGGTTTTTATGATGGACCCTTGGTGGAGCTTCGCCGTTGAAGCTCAAGCGATCGATCGAGTTCACAGAATGGGTCAAACCTCTGAGGTGATAGTCTACAGGTTTGTTGTTGAAGGCACTGTGGAAGAGAGAATAGTGCACACTATTCAAGCAAGGAAGAAGTTTATGTAAGTCCTATTCTATATTAAATGATTTCCTTCCTACTAACGTTTTATTTGCTTCTGCTAGCGCCTCCTCCTTAGGGATGATGAGTGATGAAGAAAAGAAGAAGGCAAGAATGGAGGATATCAAGATTCTTCTTGGTAAATAAGAAATAGCGCGAACGGAGTATAGGGTCTTCATATTTGCTGTACGATAGAAGGTTTCATAAGGGGTTGAGTTTTATTTCTGTTCTTTGCCTTTTTCTTATATTAAGTGTACGGTTACGTTTGCGTAGAATCCAAATAATCAGGGCTATAAGCTGTAGATTTAATAGCACAATTTCCTTCACCTTCTGAAATAGTTTACGGCTTTTTACGATAAAAACGGTGGTTCTCTGGGCGGATCAGTATTTTTAACTTTGTTGCTTCTTTTTAACGTAACGTCTTTGCTCCTTATTATACATTTTCGGATAGGATAATTTTCGGGGTAGCGGGGTATAGCAGAATTCATTAGCTACATTTTACGTCTAGTCATAACCAATAAATATGCGATACCGTACCATGCAGTTTGTTTGGAACTTGGAATGATGAGTAAACACACCGATCCCTGAATAACTTTCTTTTGGGCAAATCGGCTTAAGTGGATCGCGAAACATAACGATGCGGACGGTACCAGTAACCTTACTATCACTTATAGAACTTTTATGGGATATTGGGGTATGCTATTCCGAAACGTAAAATTATTTGACGGGTGGATTATTATCCAGTAACTAAAGTACTATATTCTTTGCTCTGAAGTTGGGTCATTCGCCTTTCAATGGTATGAGTATTTGTTCCATCTCCTGATGTATTAAATTTTATTCTTTATTTATATTTGTGGTCAAACTGCTGGTTAGGAAATATGGGACCAACCTATTCTTCCCTTATTTATATTATGTGGGCTTATTGTTTCCCTTTATCTGGTACCGATACAGTACCGGTAGAAGTTTATAGGTAAAAACAGTATAGTTAGTGAACTGTGAGAGGCTCAACAATATTATATTATATGGCTAGTCTCTTTGCCTTCCTGTTGCTCTCTATCTATGATTGTATGGTATTAGAGGCTGGAGATAAATGACTACTAACTGGGTACACTATCAAATACAAATCATATAACTGTGAAGAGGGAGGCCCCAATTATGACTGTACCAATAACTGCCACCTCTATCTAATACTTGAACTTCTATTGGAAAATGGATATTTCAGGTCTTAGTTAAGCTTTATCACTACCTGAAGTTTAGTGGTAGCACACTCTCTTGTAATATCCCACTGGTGCTACTACAGCTATTGCTACCATTGCTTTGAATTAGCTTCTATAGTGTTATAAGGTGAGAGAGAGAAGCTTGTATCAGCAAAGTGCTGCTGGAAGTTTTATATTATAGATCTGGATGTTAGATATAAATTTATTAACTGTGGTATATGTTATTATTTGTTATTTTTTCATAAGATAAGGATAATTGGTACACTATTTGAACTCTAATCAGTTAATTCAAGAGTGTTGCAACATCTTCCACTTTACTGATTCAAATTGCCCCACTGGATTATACAATTCAAGCTGTTACCAAGGTGATAGTTGGTGACACAGTTTATTTACAGATATGCATGTATTCAGGAATAGTATAGTAAAATATGGTATTGATACTTGTAATTTATAACTTTCTCGTTCCCTTATATTTAGAGTTTGTTGAATACCATATAACTTACTATAAGCTACACACTCGGTTCCTGACCGGGCCCACTTTTGTTTTTGGAGGGTCTCATAGTTTCAAGGTATGCCTTCCGATAGTTAATTTCTCATCAGTTTTACACCTTCAATTTCTGGTCCTAGCTACTTCACTCAATTAGACCTCCCCCTTTTGGTAAATATAATTTAGCAAGAAACGCTTCAGAGCTTTCCGGGTGTTTCTTCCCGATAGACTCTGGGGCCGGTTGATATCGAGGACTCTCACCTGGCACCAAACCTATATGCGGAGTAAACTATAGACTGTTATATATGCTACTGCTGGCATTTCCCGGGCGTTCCACCTAAACATAGAGGTGATCAGCTGCTCAGCTTAATTTAAGGTGTGGTAGGGTTCCACAGGTTTAGGATCATTGTTCTTGCTCGACACCTATCTCCATTACCAAGCCCACTCCTATCCTCGTGAGCGTGAGGCCCTAACGTTCTCTCTATTTGCGACTGAGATTGGGAGATAAGATTAGCGATATGGGACAAGTTCTTTGTCTCACTTGATCGACTTGGAGTATAGGTGACTTACCGAATTTTCTGGAGGACAGCTTCCTGTTCCGGTGTAGTCCCACGCGCGCGCGAGGGAGAAGGGGGTACTAGAATGGTTTGTTTTGTTTATCATACTCAACAGCCCGTATCAGGGGCCAGAGGTCGGGCTCGAGTGATGAGCCATGACGTAACTATTTAGAAAACCTAAAATGAGCTAGCTTTTAGTATGATAGCTCAAATGCTTGTATCGTACTTACGGGATAGGAGTCCGAATGCTCGGGTATGATACCCGGGGCACGGCACCATAGTATAGTACCAAGGCTCGCGCCAGGGTGGGGCTATTGCGGGATGAGGTGGGGTTGCATGGTTTTAACTGGCTGCCGGCGGTTTGGTGCACAACTTGTGCTCGAGTCACCNTGGCCAAGGTTGCCGGCTCCGCTCGAGTCGCCCGATTGAAGTTGCTCCTGTTTTGGCAGTGACCCACCAAAAAAGCGCGATTCCAATCCGGCGACTTGAGCATAGTACAGTTGAATATTTCTTCTACGAAGGTAAGATACGATTTAGCTCAATGAACTATATCCTCAAAGGAGATCTGAGCCTTCCATAGCCGGCGAACCGTGGCGCCGAACCCTTCTGAAATCCGAGTTCACGGGCTTGCTGGGTGCCGGGTACTGCCCTGACTAACTTAACCTGGCTCGGATATAAAAATCTGTTGATTAACGGTTGGCAACCCAAATTATGATACTGTATATCTGGGTGGACCCACGGAACCCAAGACTCGTTGCGAAATCTTGTCATGGACTCTGGGGCCCAGGACTGCATTTCTCACTGGATCATTGCGTCTACGTATCGCGTCATTGCAGTGAACAGTAACTAACGTGGGCTCCGCGAGACCTCGGAGGGGTTGGAGATGATTTGCTCGTTTCGTAGCTGGTTTATTATAAATATCATTAGATGGTCGGATCGCGCTTTTTGATTGAGCCCTAGAGGGGAAGTGTGTAATCCTCCCACTACGATTTTCCCGGCCGGCGGAAGGTTATCGGCTAGACTTTTGGGGGTTTAGAGCTGTGATAGAGTCAATACCATGGGGACTGGGACGGCAGAGGGCGGTGCTAGGACGTCCAGGATTTCCACTTTTGGATTACGGGGAGAAGATATAGCGAAGGATTTCTCTTTCGGCCCTCGATTGAGACTAATAGAGAGAGTACGACAACAGACCTTACTAGGAGAGGCAGCTTCCTAGTGAGATTCTCAACTATTCCGGCACTTGTGCTATCATAATAGTTTCGGATTTTCGGGTAGGGCGGACGTCAGGCGCTGTACCCAAGGTCTCAACTGTCGGACCAATAAAGATAAGAGTAAAATACGCAGCTTACTAACATGTTGATGTTACTTGATGTGGACTGACTTGGTTTTTCTAAATTCACAACGCCCAAATGCGGATGTTCTTACCGGAGGAGCCGCTATTGGAACATTCATTAAACGAGCTACTATTGAAGACTCCAAAACACCGGAACCGATCGGTTAAGACGATAGCTGCTGGGAAATCGCAAAGGTGGATTGACTCGACGATACCGTTGTTGGATGGATAGTAAACTCGCATACTCGGGAACGATAAGTCGCTTCGAAGCAACTTGAGGAAATGGCCTGTTCCATAACAAGCATAGAATTCCCCCATGGGGTGCTGCGCATCGCTTCGGCTGTTATTACATTGGTCCCGGAAGAAGGAGCGCTTCTGTCATTCTGGTCGTGGAAATGTTCGCGCGGAGGGAGGGCCAGGTTACGAGGGTGAGGATCTCATGGCTAGTGGCGATTTCTCCTTTCCGTGCTTCTCAATTAGGGACGTGCGTTGGCACTTAACCTCGATACCTGCAAGTTATCACGGAGGCCCTGGCGCTCGTTGCGGATCGTAGGAATCTAACCTTGGAGGAAAATCGCATACGAGTACTTTGCGATTCATACCGCACGCTTAGGTGCTTCGACGAGGCTGGAAGACTTGGGCAGGAATAATGGCTCGAGTGCTAGCGAGGAACCTCTGATAGCAGAGTGAGGTGCATGAGATATCATGGGCAGGGGCAGATCGGATATATCACGAAGTTAAATAATCGCACGGTTAGAGAAGAGGTTGTAGAAGGGTGGACTAGACTCGGAATTTTCGTTATCCCCTCGCACGGAGGCATAAGATAACGTAAAAATGGTTCGCGTCAGCCGGGGGTACTGGGGTACCGGCGACGCAGTGGGACCAAGCATGCCCGCCAGAGATGGATCCTAAGGTAAACGAAAGTGTGCATTATCAATAAGAGGTTCCGTGGAACCGGTCAAGGGATTAGACTAGAAAGGATAGATACTACAATTGGCTGAATATTTCCTCTTTATAGGGAGGACGATATATCACTGGTGTATCGTGACGACTGCGCAACTGCCACCAGCAGCGGGCATTCTGCTGCATAAAAGCGGAGAGGGATATATCGCTATCGTGGCATGGGTGCTGTCTGGAGAGAATGGCTGTCCCTGACATTTACCCATTCCCAATCGACCGCTACTTCACACCACTTGAAAGATTACGCTTACTTGACGCTTACTTCACGTGACCCCCCAACATCTAGCATGCTAACGCGCTCTAGCAACGCTGTGCTTCCCTATATTGTGCTTCTTTGGCTCACTTCCCGCTTTTCGCTTGATTTCGCTTATCATTTCTTGTCCTTGCCTTATTCTGTTATTCTGGTACTATTTAAGCGTTACTTGGCTTCGATTTCTGGCAGGATTCCCCCTTGATAACCTGGGATAGGAACATGTATACTGGTGGCGGGAGATAGGCTCGGGCTTAGAATTGAGCTTTCCGGATTCCGATAGGGTCTCTGGATACTGGCAGTGCACGCTCACCATCGATAGTCGAGATTGCGGATATTCAGACGACTTGCTCCAGCGGTGGATGGAATGTATTGAGGACAGTCTCTAGACCAGCAGGAACGCCGGTTTTCAGGCTCGGGCAGACTTCAGAGCTGTGATGCCCGGCGGTGCGTAGGTGGTAGGTAGTCAGGGCTGGGCATACAGGCTAGTGGTGGGTACAGTACAAGTACCCGTATCTGAAAGGAAAATTCCGGCGGAAAGGGAGAAAGGGGCTACTGATATTGAACTGGAGGAGATGGGTAATCCTTGTCATAGGCTGGAATGTGGTGACTTTGATTGGCCCATACCAGTAGCTTAGTACCTGGGTAGAGTCTTCCGAGAGGGCTGTTTTCGGTACTCGGGCGAGGAGAGTAGAGGAATGGCGTGTAGTCCTTGGACTTAACCCATTGTCGGACAGTACTATACGGCACGGTACCCGGTCGCAGCCCAGCAAGATCGCACCAAAATAGTGGGAAGAAGCGAACCTGAGCAATTAGAGTTCACTTTGTTAACCCTCTTAAGAATTCCCCCCCAAATTATATTATACCGTAAAAACCGAAATAATTGGCAATGGCGCTAGGAGGTTAAAACAAGGTGTGGTGTAGAGGAATAAGCCAAATAGGAGCAACTCTGTCTATGAGACAAGTACACAGACCATCAATTCTGACTTCAACTTATCTAATCATAACAATGAGTCAAATGAGGAGAAAAGAGAAAGAAAAAAAAAAAGGCTGAAAAAAAGAAAAAAAGCAAAACAAATAAGGAGAAAGCTTTATAGAATGTAAGTAATCATGAGAGCTGAGAAATAAAGTCAGAAATGCTATAAAAAATATCAGAAGAACAAAAGTGCAACAAGTTCTAGACCCTCTTCTAGCACATAAGTTTTATGCTGGAGTCAAGAAGAAGATAGAGCCCACATAAAAAAAGATTATTGGAAAAGCTATGAGCACTAGCAAAATGTGTTACCAATCCAAATCAGTCATATACTGTTAGTTACAAACACTGTGTTCTATCATATTGGAAAATAGAATCAATACCAATCAGTCCTACCTAGTATCAAACCCCAACTCACTTGGAGATTGTAGAGTGGTTTAAACTCCCAGGTATGATGCACACTTGATACAATGTATACCAGTGGCGTTTCAAAATATAATGCCTTATATAATCAGGACAAAGCTAGTTAGACCTAAAATACTCCATTCTAGAGCCTATGAGTTCAAGTCTGATTCACAGTTATATTTTTTTTAATAACTTTTAAATTCTCTCGTAATATACAGGATTCCAGTACATTTAAACATGTCAGTGTGATTTATACTTTCTGCTTACAAGCTTTTCATACTCCTGTGAGCTATATATAACCTTTGAGTGATAAGCCTCTATAATTCTCTGGGTCCTTGCCCAGTATTTCTATATTACCTGATTGGGTACACTGGCTAATGCCTCAGGGACCAACCTCTTCAAAGACTCAAAGTTATACTTACAGTTGTCTCATGTATAGTACTTTGCAGCTCTCCAAAAGTACTTGATGAAGTTGATTTCACAATGAAAGACTGGGTAAAAGATAATATCATGTCCACCTTTGAGAATTGCTTGCTCAATTTGACTTTTCTCATTCTGAAAGTCAGGTTGAGCTGCAAGAAGTAATCATACACAACAGCTTCTACCATCTAAACATTGGGGATTTAGTTTAGATGACTTTTCAGTACCAGACTTGATTGTACATTGTGCAAGAAAACATTTCTGATTGTGTAGCCAAAGTCTACATTCAGTTAGGACAATTCTTAAGCTTTTTGGTCTTCCATCAGACAAAACTATTGATTGCATAAATCTACCTTCAGGATGGTTTGAATCAACAACATAGGTTTCATGCATCTGTCTAACATTTTTCCACCTGGTTCCAGATTTATCTCTGAAACTCAGAGTCCATCTTCATCAAATTTGAGGTTGTTGCACATATTATCAAATGCAAAGAGAGCTTTACATCCTGGAAATTGTACTTTAAAGACTGGAATTGACTTATTAATAATTTGGTCTAGAAGTTTGTCTCCATCCTGCCAGACATCATCTTCATATTTGAGAATAGTTCATGCATCTCCATCTCCAAGCTGACCAATTGGTGAAAGAAAGTCAGACACAGGTAGTTCTTAGTCTTGTCTCTTTTTCCTTAAAGGCTTCTGTTGTGGATGAACCCAAATGTAGTGTTTACCATTATTGGCATTGAATATACACTCATATTAAGTGACTAGAATTACAGGCTATATGTTTCCAGAAAGGTGATCTAGCTTCGACAGTTCATTTAGGTTTGTGTCCGATATCAGGAAAGATTTCTTATACTCCTCCATTTGTGAAAGAAATATATTGTTATGATAGTTCTTGATATCATTTCTTTCATAATCATTATTGTATATACCTTTATGGTATTTCTTATACTTGAAGCCTAGTTTTCCAAGCCAGCAGGCACCAGTGTTGGAAGACATTGTTTTCTCAACTTGACAGGCCACACTATTGGCAGACTGGTTTGTGATATCATCATTGGTAATCGAGGCAGATTTTCTCTAATATTGAGCAATTGCTTTTGCTAAATTGCATGAGGTAAGTTCTATTTAGGAATTTAGTAATTATTATAACTATAGAGTGTTGACTTGAATAGCAAGGACTATAGAACAACTTACTATTGCCAACCTTGAGAATATACTGCCGAACAGCAAGAACTCTTTCTGGATTATTCAGAAGTGATACAACCAGACTATGCTTTCCACATCTAGGCTTTGGTATTCATCTTTTCTTAACCTATAAAACTTCATAGACAAGAATTCTTTGCTAAACTCTTCTTCCCCATGCACTACCTTCTGCAACCTTTTGTACTAACTTTTTTCATGTTTTCAGCTGTATAGCTCTACCCCTGGATTCACCTTGGACTTTCAATACCTCCTGTTTATGCTGGATTTGCAGCTTTAGAAATAGGTATACCTGATAGTCCCAAGTGAGGTACAGTCCCGCTAGTTGATTTTCTTCCTTGGTACAAGAATTGGGGACTTTTTTATATATCGCCTGAAACACATCTTGCAAGATTTGTAAGTAGCATAGACAAGCCTTATCAACAAACATTCAATGTCACGCCCATCTATTATAATCAAGTTTGAATTGATCGATAGGGTCCTTGATAGGTTCAGGAGGTATATCTTTCTGTTCAAATTAAGTTATAGTAGCTGCTTTGCAGGTAGCGTTTTTTTGATGGTATTTACAAACCTACAATGTATTAGCTATTGAACTCTGACTCTTCACAATTCCACACTAATTATCTGCAATAACTCAATTCTTATTTTTGAATCAAACAATCTTTACTGCATTTTAATAAACTTACAGCTATCTGCAATTGCTTTAATTATTCTCTTCGAGCTCTGGTTTTTTGAGTATTGGGATTGACTTGAACTGGGGGATAAGAGGAATTGGAATTCGCTGCTGGCAGACTTGGATGATCTTGTATGGGTGGCAGAGGAGCTATTTGATTACTGGTATAAGGTGTTTCCATTGTTGATATTAAATTAGAAAAATAAAATATAGAAAAGTAAATTGTTAAAAGATGTAATACGAGGGAATACTGTAATGGTATACACATGATATATTTTACATGTATTATGCTATAAGTATTATGAAGAAATAATAATAAATAGAATTTAAAAATCATTAAAGAAAATATAACTGTAAACCAGACTTGAATTTGTAGGCTTTAGAATAGAGTATTTTAGGTCCAACTAGCTTTGCCCTGATTATATAAGGCATTACATTTTGAAATGCCACTGGTACATATTGTATGCAGTGTGTATTATACAAATCTGTATTACCAAAAGAGAGTAATAGGCAGGGTTTATATAGTGTCAAGGACAGACAGTTCAAGGGACACTATGGTAGAAGGAATAAGAGACAGGTACAGGAATACAGACAAGACATATTTGTACCAAGGTTTAAGGGCATCAGGGACAGGGTCTTAGGATTCAGGATCAGGGTTCACCAGTCCTGATGATGTGAAGAGGAGACAAAGTTGTAATTCCTAAGTACGGATGTAGGCAGGAAATTACTAGGTTGCGTAAAGAAAGTAAAATCACAGAGGGGCTACACCTTTTTATATAGCAAAGAAAAATCCTGTGCTAACAAATCCCAATACCTCTAACCCTTTCCCCACATGCAGCCACAACCTTCTATCTATTTCTATGAGATTCCGTCATATGGAACCTCAGATAAGCAACTCTTTCTATCGCTAGACAAACATCCAATCTCCTGTTCTTCTATACATAACCAACCACCCAATGCTACCATACCCTGATCAGGTAGCTGTGACAGCAATGTAGCAATTTCAGGGTACAACTAGATAATACCCTATAGGTTATTGACAACCAAGAAAGTATTATTAACAGGTAGGAGGAAGCAGTTAACAAATAGCTATGAATGATCAAGTGTGCAAACATCATTCTCTAGGCATTGAGGGAAGACCTTCATAGGGAAAGAGAGCTCTGATGAAAGGTAACATGATATGTAAGACAACTTGGGCAAGAGTTGTGCAAGTAGTAAAAAGGACCCCAAAGTCAAATGGGACTCTGGTTGGAGGGAGAGGGGAGCTAATATTATAAATAGTAGCTAAGTGAGTCCGTAGCATACAATGAGAATTGGTTGAGGTAATATATAATAGGAATTGGTTGAGATGTTGGAAGATTTCATACTATGACTCATATTAGAGTTATAGAATCTCGTATGACTCACAGTTGAGTGTTAATATATTTTGATTGATTGATATGCTTGAGTGACTCACAGTGGCAAGTCAAATGAGGTTATGACTTTTACACATAACTCAAATTGTGAGTTATAGGTTTCATGCACATGATATAGATGGTATATATAACTATATTGTAGGTACATTGACTGACTCAGGGTTGTGGTCTACCTGGTCAGGGTTGTGGGAGGAGCAAGTATAAAAGAGGTCAACAGGACTCAGGAATATAAGCTCTGCATGTTA
Organism: Tuber magnatum; assembly: GCA_003182015.1. Lineage (NCBI taxonomy): Eukaryota > Fungi > Ascomycota > Pezizomycetes > Pezizales > Tuberaceae > Tuber > Tuber magnatum. The sequence continues at coordinate 2,402,433 of PYWC01000008.1, read as the reverse complement.
ATATCTTGCATCTTCTTATCTATAAATTTACTACTTTACTCTTCACCTAAGTGGCTATATTGTGCAGATACTCTTATGAGTGTATTGTCAGATAGAAGCTTTGAGTACTTGACTATCAATATAATATATAGGAGAACAAGAGTCTCAAAGATTAAGAAAAAAGTATTGTTATCTATATCTGAGAGTACAGACTGGCAAGAAACATTATACTGGGTATTACACATAAGATGAACTAGCATAGCGTAATAGGCATATCATGTTGTTATTGGCAAAAGGTCCAGTGTTCGATTTCAGAGTCCAGCGAAGTATTTGGAGAAGGAGTTAATTTCTGCCAATACGATGCCGGCACAAAACCCTTATTTACACCACCACCAAAAGTCGCCGACCAAGGGGTTTACACTAAGTCTTTAAGAGAGGACTCTCAGCTGCCCTGACAAGGTCGAATAAACTAGATCGGTTAGTTGGTTGTAGAGATAAACACATGCAAAGATCATTCAGCTGCACCAACGGATGTATGCCAACTGGGGGGAGGTCGGCTACTCCAATAGGGGTTCACGGCTGCCATGCAGGTAGTAAGACCAAATTTCAAGTCTGCTGGTGGAGGAATGTGGAGGAAAATCCTGATAAGGGGATGACGCCCAAGAGAAGATCATTCACATATACCCAAAGGCATGATAAGGTAGAGTCAGATAAAGGCCTACAGCGTGGAAGGTTAGCCCAGAACGTTAAGAGGTCTAAATACCATTAGTGATATAAGGAAGGAGCATGCCTGCTGCGGGTTGATACCAACAGATGAGGAATTCACTTGCATTGATAAGCCTGTTGTCAGAGCTGATCACTTTGTATACAGGGATAGAACCAGTAGCCACTTGCCATGGTCAAAGGGTTTGAGTGACTATGATTAGAGCGAACACTGCAAGGAGAGGAATAGGACACTATCACCACTATTCGAAGAAATCAGAGTCAAGCGGGGTAAAGGGTTTCAGGGTCTACGAAGTTTGCACAGGGAAAAGTAGGAGGAATAGATAGGTCATGAACACTCAGATGTGGAATATAAATATCGAGTTGCCTTTCACACTTAACCGACATCATCAGCGATGGAGAAGAGATCTTATCAATATATTTGTTGCACAATACACTTCTTATACCTCCATTCTAAAACTTCTAGTAAGCCTTCTTATCAAATCACTTTATCATGTATTGGGCCTTAGTCCAGACTCGCTTGTTCTTAGAGTAGGCTACCGTCTAACACTGGGAGTAGCTTAATGTAGTTTGAAAATCCTATCACATACTTGGATTAGTATTGCCAATCGATGGGACTGGTAATAAGGAAATTGTAACCTGTTCACACCTAGGGTGCTAATTGCACTTTGAGTACGATTGTAACAGGTGGCCTGCTTGCTCAACAATAGGTGAGAGCTATGTAGACTAAAGGAGGCTTCGAAGGGGTGTAATAGGAGATCAAGAAGTAACTGTTCAACCAGGTATATTAAAAATACTGTCAGTTGAAGTCTGCTATTTCCATCATAGAATTAGTAGTGTTTAAATACAAGTTCCCACTTATTTCTAGCATGAGCGGTAACATAAATCATTCAAAGTATCAAGCGATACCTTTGAAATATAACAAGTATCATATGATACTGTAAAACAAAACCTTAAACACTTAAAGAATCAAGCGATATCTTTGAAATATAACAAGTATGAAACGATACTATAAAACAAAGCATAAAACATTCAAAATATCAAGCAATACCTTTAAAACATAACAAGTATCAAATGATACTATAATACAAAACATAAAACATTCAAAGTATCAAACAATACCTTTAAAACATAACAAGTATCCAATGATACTATAAAAGAAAACATAAAACATAACCTAGCACCTGTACTGGTTACAGAAATTAGTACAGTCAGTCATTAGAAGTGTTTATAATCTGAGACATGTTTAATTATGGTTGCGCTATAGGTCATGGACCACAATAGTGGGGTTGTCAATGGGTGGTGCAAACAATTAACTACGATCAACAGGTACAAACAATTAACCATGATCAACCATAATTAACTATGAGGATAGTAAAGTAAATTAAATAATAAAAATAGTTAATACCTTGTATAACCTCCTTTTGCTTCCAAAACTGCAGCTATCCTATCATGTATTGATTTCTATAACTTCTCAAAAAACTCCTGCAGAATTGTCTCTCAAACTAATAGTAATACCAGTGAGAACCTCCTCTTAACAGCTTCCTTTCCTTCTGGGGTATCTCCAATCCTTAGATGCTACTAGTGCAATTGATTTTTAAGCTCAACCTATAAATGCTCAATAGAATTCAAATCAGGAGAATATGGGGGATGTTCCTCAACCTCAATACAGTTTCTCCTTAACCAATTTATAATACTATAAGCCTTATAAACAGGAGAATTATCTTGCTGAAGAAGAATATCTTGAATACCAAAAGAGATGATTTGATAAATAACAGGAAAAAGGTACCTTCTCAAGAGTCTAATATACCTGGTCTTATTGATATTTGGAGTAATAGGGATCACAGAACCTTTTCTCTTACCCCAAAAGCACCCCCAAACCATAAGAGAAATTCACTTATCCTTATCCTTTGGGTGAATACAATCAGCCAGCCACTTCTCTCCAGGTTCCCTGAAAACCCATTGTTGCCTTAGATTCCTGGATTTCTCTACACTATACTCCTCACTCCAAATAACTCCTTCAAAGTTCTCTACTGTCCAGTCTTTATGAACAGTAGCCCAATTCAGTCTCTTTGCCACATGCTCAAGCTTAAGCTTGGGTCTTGATTTAGCTAGCCACTTCTTAATATTGACCTCTGTAAGTATTTTATTCACTATTTTATTTATTAGTCAATCATGCCCTATCACTCATGGTAGTATTAGGACAGAGATATTACCTGTAGAAAGGGAAATACCTGGCGCATATTTATCCCTGAAATCAGATCTGGTCATTTTCCAGTTGGATTTGGCTAGCCAGACAATTGTACAACACTGCTGACAGCTAAGAACTAGAGGACAACTGGGGCAAGGAATGTTTTCTAGTGATTGGCGCTCACATGCTTGGGCAAGAAAGCTTTTAACTATGGTCTATGGCCACCTAATAGTTTGAGCAACAAGGGCAATATTCTGGAGGTAGTAGAGAAAGGCAATAATCATGTCTTTTGCAATATTAATCATCTCTCTTTGCATGGTTTTAGGAGTTTTTTTTTTTTTGAAGCTGGAGGGTTTATATATCCAGATCTGTAAACCATAGTAAAAGGGAAAGATGAATTGAGGAGTAGGTTGTGTAAATTGTTTTGTTCACAGTTGCAATCATGATCATGGTCATGGTCACAATAATGGTAGAGTTGAAGATCTAGTTTTTTTTGGTGAGATAGCTGACTAAGTACATTTCATGAACACTTCTGATAACTGGCTGTATCAAGGGACAGGAAAGTACTTACTTTCAAGAAGGGATAAAAAATTGGCAAGTTGGAGGAAATCCAATGGTTGATTGAGACAATAATTCTATTGAGCTAGTGGAGGTTGATGATGATGATGAGGAAGGTGTTTACTATGAAGAGCTTTGTTAGCAAAATCTGAAACTAATATTACCCCATGGTCTTAGCATAATTAACCTTATTTTAACCTCTTAGGGTGATTGCCGATTATTTCGGTTTTTTACAGTAGTGTAGAATGCAAGACAAACAATCAGATATGTCCAAACTGTACAAACAACCACCATACGGCATTCCAGGTTACCCTTCTGATATGGTGGCACTATAACTTCCTGGGGGAGAAGCGGAGTTCGAGTCCAAGTGCAACAAGGAACCAGTGTGTGATTGTGCATGAATTAATATCGGCTGCTCCTCCGCGCACATTCCTGGACCTAAACCGATTCCTGAGCAGTTTGAGCGACGGTAAATGCTTTGGTGTAAAAAGTATATAGCTTGATTTTTGCAAGGAAAAACTCAACATTCCGAAACACTCAGCTAAATACGCATAACCTGGTAAAACCCGGCAACATCACCGAAACATTCAAAAACACAATTCGTCCTCCTCCAACAAAATGCCGAAATACGCTACAAAATAACCTGCAAAGACCCAAACACTTTGCCTCTTTCTCGGAATCTCTTCCCGGGTGCCCCCAATACCGCATTCTCTCGGGAGGAGTTGGTCAGGAACTGGACCTGGCAGGGCAGAAGCAAAGGGTCATATTATCACTTTTCTGGCTCATTTTGCGACAGCTGTCGGTGTGAAACGATTCATCAGCATACACTTTACCCATGTCAATAGAGATCGAGCCTGTAAGCTGGCCACCAGAATTATGAACTGTTACAGTATCCTTAGAGACTCTGAAGTAACCGGATTTGTTCTCTGGTGGGCCAACGCGAGGGATCTTGGCTGGTCCAGGTGAAAATTTTGGATCCTCCATTTTAGTATCCTCGTTAGAATCCTCCACCCTCCTTGGAGAGTTGTTTCTCAAATTTGCACTTGGAGAAGCTCCTCTTGTAGCCCTAGCCTTGGCAGCCTTGGTGTTTGCTCCCTTTGGTGCCCTCGCAGTTTGCGATGGCTCTGTAATGTCTCCCAGACCCTCCTTTCCTAACTCGCTTGCCAGTGTATCTGAGTGTATATTGTCCTGACCAGTCAGCTGGGAGTCAAGCTCAAAGAGGGATGGGGTTGGTGATGAATATACCTTGCCATCTGCAGCAGAAGAATTGGCCTCAATGCTTCCTGTACTAATGTCAAGACTTTCGTTTAATTGCCTGCAGCGAGTTGTCGTAATATGTTTCTGGTGATTGTCTTTCCTGCTAAATACTACCCCACATGTTGCGCACTGCCATTTTCGACTGTTCGTGTGTTTGTGGGAGCATATCATATGGCGTTTAAGGTCGACCCTCCGGCCAAATGTTGCGCCGCACATCTCACACGAGATCCCCACTCTCTGGGGATGGGGATGGGTATGAGTGCTCGTTCCTGCGGATTCTGTACCGGATTCTGGCAGTGTCCCTCCTCTACCTCCTTCTTTGCTTTTTTGGGCAACAGAGACAGCAACCTTTTTTGCCTCTAATCCTGATGCGCTCTGATGTTGTATGGGTGAAGCTGGAGCTTTGAGATTTTGCGGCTCGTATACAGAGTTTAGGACTGTAGAAAAATATGTCTCTAAGATATCTGGAGAACCATTGTTTCTGGACGGGTGAGAAGGCGCTGGATAGTGTTGATAACCCTCACCCATTTCTCTAGGTGGGCCAAAACCTGTCCTTGAGGATTCCGGAAGGGGTATCGCATGTCGAACTTTCTTCGGGAGCGGTAGTCCTATACCCTTTTGCGATGACACTTCTATGTCTGGAAAGAGTTGGTCAAGGCGGGATGTGAGTTTGGCAGATAAGGATGGCTCATGGACCGTATCATCCGCCGGGATCAACATCGACTGGTTGTCGATGTGAGAAACTTGAGGCTTTGAAAAAACAACACTCTGGGAAGGGGGGTCTGCTAGTGTGCCTGGACTTTGGCGACGGGCAAAACTTGACTTAGAATTATTTTCCCTGTTTTGGGCGTTCCCAAAGGCAAGCGCAGCTCGAAGAGGTGGCTCGGAAACACGATAGAATCCATCTTGGTCAAGGTATAGAGGCGGATACCCCTCTATCCACTCCCCGGGTGAGCCCACATATGGCTCTGGAATCCCCCCATCCCGTGAATCCACCTTCGCTGGAAGAGTTCTACTCTTTTCTCTCGACTCCTTTGTTTCTGCGCAGGGTACTTCAGGGAGGTAGGCGCTATCGCCACCTAGGTAGGATAGTCCTCTCCAGCTTTCTATAGCGTCTGTGGTCATATATACATCATAATTTTTATCTTTTTTAATCTGGGAACTGAGCTGTGAATGTAGCGGATCTGCCACCACACTGCTAGGCATAGGAGGTTGGCCAACTTGAATGTATTCCGGTGTCCCCAATTCTCTAGAAATATAGGAAAAATCACAGTCCCTCAGGTGGTTGTAAAGACCGTGTGGTGGGAAAAGGGTCCCGTTGTAGCAAAATTCGCAGCTAGAAAGTGATCCTAGATTATGGTTCCCATAAGAGCCTTCCTTTTTGAGGTGATCCATGAAGCTGTAAAAGTGAGGGAAGGTATATTGGAGTGTAGGGTCCGAGTGGGGAAAAGGGCAGGTAATTTTGTCGTTTTGATGACACAGAGCATGGCGTCGGTACTCCAACTCACTTGCAAATAGTCTCGTCGAGGGGTTGCAGCCTTTCACCAGGCACCGTACAGGACCTTCATGGATTGTGCTAGTGGAAGGGTTTAAATTGGAAATTCCTGACGGAGGGTCTCGCTCCTCACCGAAGATATCAGCATTGTGAGAGTCAGCCGATCCACCGCAGGTATCGCTCGATGTGTCTATATATGGCAGCGCCATTAAGGCAACCTCAAGTAGATGAGCGCCGATATGACTCCGGATCGAAGACTTTGTCTCTCCAATCTCATCCAAACAGAACGGACATATTATTTTCTTAGACACCGCTTTGATCTTCGACAGATCCACAAGTTCCGCAACATCAGACTCAGAGACAGATCCATCTAAGTGATCATTAATAGTGTGGTGCACCATATCACATCTTTCCCTGAACTTCTGTTTGCAAGGCCTTCCGCAAGTATACATTGTAACCCTTTGAGGGCGGTGGTATTGGAATTCGTGTGCAACCCAGAGACGCCTGGAATGAAAGGTGACATTTTGCTCAGGGCAGCTACTGAACAAGCAACTATATGGCTGGAGGTCTTTCAATACATGTTCCCTGAGATGTCAGCCTGCCATCAATATATCACATGGATAGGAATACTAACTCCCACATTCTTTTTGATCTTATGCCCTTCAATTGCTTAAAGCATATGGTGCAATTGAAAGAGGTTTCCGAAGATAGTTTTTCTATTGGTGGTCTCGGAATTCTTGCCGCCCAGGTAGTGGTTTGGGGAATAGTACTTCTTGATGTTGTAGAAAATTCAGACCTGGAATCGGAGATCCCCCCATCGCCCAATCTTGACACATCTCCGGTGAAAATTGATGATCCTACCCCCGAGTCTTTCCCGATAGTTGAAGGTTCAATCGGAGTTTCGGGATTTGCTGTTGAAGAGCCCGGATCTGGAGGCTTCATGCTTCGTATCCTCACCTGACGCATCCAGTTCATCTCAGCAAGACATATCGCAAGGTCATCGGAGATATCCGGGAATTTGTCTTTGATGTTTGTGCAATAGATGCCCACTCCTACTCCTAGTTTTCTTTCTGGCATGTCTGGCTCTACACTGGCTAGACGTTGACTGAACACTTCGGGAGATTGATCCTGATGCGATAGAAACAGGCGCTCTGTAGACGGAACAAGATCGTATAATGATGCAACCGAATGCTTGATATCTTGAATCAAGTCTTCAACTTCACTGTCCGAGCTATCATACGCAACTTCGAGAAGATCTTTTGCCGTTGGCATCAACGCAATTAGGGTCTCCGTCGTATCAACCAATATTCTCCCCGGAGACCACTGGATGTCGATCGAGCTCATGTCTTGTTGGTATCAGTTGGATATGTCTTGCGCATTCTGAAGTCTTGAGAAGTAACGTACATATTGACAGTGATCTAGCAAGGCTGCAAAGTATAATACAAGTTGCCTCTCGCAGGTGTTTATCTCGGGTTTTGACGAACACCTGGTCAAGCTCGCCTTCCATAACAGAGAATCCATCCTCCCAGGTATTAAGCCTACCTCTCAGCTCGCCCCACTCCCGAGTCGCAATGTCCCTGTTGTCGAATGTGGAAAAAATCGCTCCGATAGTACGTTGGCAAAAGCTGTAGAGATCGCGAATGATATGTCCTTCGGAAGCAGACGGTGTAACTTCTTTTTCTTTCTCGCTGGGGCCAACGATAGTGTTAGCTAGTTTAAGACCTTGAACCATATTCAAATCCGTGAATTCTCGGTAAGTTTCTCTCGCTTATCTCCCGTCACAAAAACAGAAAAGTCGCTAGCGAAAATTGGTTGAGCCGTCGGGAGGGGTCTCAGGGTTGATGTTACGAAGTGGAGGCAGGCAGCAGGTGTTCAAGGCTGAGAAAACAGACCAACTGTGTGGGCACACCTGTTTGATATTAGTAATGTGTGACAAGGCGCAGCTTTTGGGGATATGACAAAATAGGTATTCTTGGGCACCCTCGCACCCCACCCTGATGATGGAACAAGTTCTGACTTCTTCCCCTCACTATTCACGCTTCCAATTCTTTATTAACATTCAAAGATAAAACAGACGGTTCCATGGAGATTGGTGGTGTTTTGCTAGGGGCTATTGCGCTTGTGAGTACTTCCTGAGTGCTTGTTCGGGCTTTGGATATACATGCTAACTGTCACAGGTCGGTCCAACTTATAAGCTCTATAAAAATTGTAGCCAGCTTATATTAGATATCCGAAAACACGAGAAAGGCTTGAAAGGATGCTGTGATAGCATTACTGCCCAAAAAGGGCTGTATGCGGACACATGGACTCTGGCGTTGTCACTCGTCAAAGTAGAGAAGGATCTTGCTGCTGTTATGCTAGAGGATGAAAACGATCCGCAGTGGAAGGATCCATATTTCCTGAAATTGTGGACTGAGACTCTCGGTGGACACTTTGATGCGGGTGTTAGAGTCACACAAGATACCCTTAAGGAGATTGAAGAAATATTATCCAGAGTTCAGCAGTTTCGGAAGAGAACTAGGCAGGATTCATTTATTAAGGTATGTGGGTTTAATTTGGTATGACCGCTATAATAATATTATTGCGACCCCGGATATGGCGCAATAGCTGGGAACTAATTAGCTTAGGCCTCAAGATCTGCTGTAGATGAGCAATTTTGGAGGCTCGGTTGGGGTTTGAAGGGGAAAGATGTACTTTGGGAATTAATCAACACGCTTCGAGCACAGAATCAGGACCTTAAAAACATATGCGACCAAAGAGGAGCATTTCAAAGGACTTGGAGGCCAAAGTTTCGGGAGCTAAAAAGCTACCAGGACCCAGACCTGTTGCTAGCCAGATTGCTCGCCATTCGGGAGGTATCGAAAACACTTTATGGCAGCCTAGCGGGAATGTCCACTTGCTGCTGTCACAGAATCAACCTTCGACTACAGTTCGATATTGACGAGACCCTGGAACCGGTATTAGATCCAAAACGAGTATCACCTATTGCACAAACCGGCAGCAGTCCGCCGGCTATCGTCCGAAGCACAAGGTTTCGCTTAATTGTTACCAAGGAGGGGAAGCGCGATGGCCCCATTTCTCAGCCAGTCAGAAACTGCTCGGGAACATGCATTGTGATTAGCTCAGAACTTGAATCTGAGGAGAGCGGTGCAGGTATATTACGATTAAAACGCCGAATGACAGTCGAATCACAAAACGAGGGACTACCGCAAAAGCGTGTGCGGTTTGCTGATAGTCAATTTATCGAGACCTCATCATCCTGGACTGTTACGACCTCGGGTAGTGGACGAGTCCTGGATTTGGAAGCCGAGTTAGAGACGAAGCGATTGAAAACTACTTCAAGATTCAACCGTCAGCCAGCCGGATCAGATGGAGCGATAATTACTGGCAAGCAGAGAGAAACGACGATCGCTACGCCACCGCCAAAATTTCCGGAGGACCCTACTATTCCCAAGACCTCAATACCGCCACAACGTGTAGCAGAGATTGATAGTCTGTGCTTCCTAATGCAAAGGCTTGCCCCAGAAAACTCAGAGAACCACTGCCTCGGCCGGATTAAGAGCTGCGATACGGTCCGGCGCCACCTAATATATCGCGATCAACCAAGCGATTTAAGAACCCCCCGCCGCATGTCTTTAGAAACAATTCTTGATGAAATAACTCTTCATGAATTAACTTTTTACCGGGATGACCGCCTACGAATTAGCCTCACTCTCTCAAAGTCACTGCTTCATCTCGGCTCCTTTTCAAGATCTTTCTTCCAAGAGCGGTGGCGAAGCCGTGATATCTTCTTCTTCCGGGCACTCCAACCTCCAACCCCCACCGCTACCATCGGCGAACCCTACGTAATTCCAATCTTCGACAAAGCACCCAACAGCATAGAAGGCGAAGGCGATGCCAATGACGAAGCCCTTGCATCTCCTGCAAGATCAGAACAACTACTCAGCCTAGCACTCACGCTTATCGAAATCGGATTTGGAAAGCGGCTATGGAAGATCCCGAGTCAATCTAAGATCCGGGAAAAGGCTGACTCTATCGCGGAGTATATGAGGGCAAAGGATATCTTAAAATCAACATTGTTGGAGAGAGAGATGGGTGTCCCGTTCGCTCAGGTTGTCAGGAGATGTTTCTTCTGCGATTTTGGAATTGATGGGGGAGATCTATCGAAGGAAGAGCTGCAGGACATATTTTACAAGAGGGTGGTGGTTCCCCTCGAGCACTGTTTGAAAACACATCTGGGTGGGGGGTTGCCCTACGAGTGAAGTGAGACAATTTGTATCCCTTGTTATATCGTACAAAATCAATTTGATAGCTATGATACCATTTTCTTTAAGGACCCGAAATAGATACGGGAATGTGCATGTGCTATGTGTGTAAATCTTGGGGCAGTTTAGCTATTTTCTGCTCCCAATAGTATCCTCTGAATCAACCGGGGAGGTATCCGCTTGTGCAAGGAGTCAACTTGTAGCGGAGTAGGAATATCCAGCATACAGGCAATAATACATGGGCCAAATCTCGGTTGCTGGGATCGGCCCGCTCCGACATTCCATATGCCGTTAGGTCTCGGCCTTCCGTATTGCATGCGGCCTTGACCTCCCGAGAGAGGGATAGGACTTTTTAGCCCTTTCAGGTTTGCTGCTGCAGCCGGATGTTGGCTAATGATCGTATTTGGTCCATTGGATGCCGCATCACCGAGCGGCCATGTGTTCGTCTCCGCGCCGAAGGGGTGAAAGAAATCTTTAAAATGGCCATGCATTTCTTTAGTCTATTCAATCAATTGATTGTGCTGCCCACTTCGGTCCCGCCGAGAGGTCCGTTCCGCTCCCTCGGAGTAGAATTGGGTATAATATTTGAAGCCCCGTTCCATTTCCTACTATTTGTGTATCGCAAACGCTGGTATTTGCCTTCGGACGCCGCACTGAGCGCACATGTTCATACAATGGAAGACTCGTGAAGCCCAACCTAAAAAAAGTAGCACATGGTGCTCTGAAGAGATTTTTGTGTCAGATGTTGATTGTAGCACTCTTCTGTTATATCCTTGTCAAGACGTGAATGTCCGGTAGCCTTAAGTTGTCTCCGGAATACATGGCCCCTTCAAGATCTTGTCCGCACAGCCAAACATATAGTACCGTTTCGGATGCTAATGTCGTAAATCAATCAATCAAACGCCTTACCCCGAACCCCCCAAAGTTGACTTCAGTTAAGTCGTCCGAGTGGTGGGGTGCCGAGGAGTTTTGTGGTTTTGGCTGTGGCGTGAGATAATGCTTACGGGGCAAGATCATTTCGGCAAGGTTTTCCAGGAACGGGTTTCTTCCATTTGCATTCTGGGTAAGAGGTCCAATGTGGGAGAGATCATTCCGTAGCATTACTGGTCACTGATGGATGGGAGCGGACAAGATATTGAGAATCCAGAAGTGAGGACTCTGAATATCAGGGTGTCTGAACGCGGCAAAGGTGGCGCGACCGGGGCGTGAAAGGTCGGAAGAGAAAAAGTTGGATCTAGCATAGGTCCCTCGGACCTCGAGGAAGGTGGAAACGATTCAGAGATATATATCGGTTCTGTTTTGGCTTTCTTTTTTTTCCTTTCTTCCTTCCATTCCGCTCTGCTTGTTAGGGATGCTTTGTTGCGCTGATCAGATCGATCCGATCATGTTCCTGGATAAACTGCCCCGCGCGTTACAATATGAGGCGAGCAATCTACTCACGCCTAGTTCCTCTTTTTTAAATCTTTAAGCATTCCCTGGTATTGTTCCTGATCTCCAACCACCTTCCCAATACCTTCTTTCATGTATCGTGAAACACGCTTTGTCAAGCGCTCATTTATTGGTGAACTGCTGCCATACCGTGTAAATCCCTCAGGATACACGCCGGAAACAGGGCCATGAACGTGCTTGGAACCCAACCAGACTTGCTCCACAATACTATCTATGAGGCTGTAGTTAATGAGAATTGCATAATCGGCAATGTAGAAAAATCCGCTATTTTGCTAATACCCGTCACTAAAGGAAGCAAGAAGTCCATTATTTTCGTGAACTCCACTGTTGATACCATGAGTGTAAGTTGAGGCGTCATTATCTGTATGTCCTAGGCTTCCAAAGCCATCTGTCTATAAGTTAACACACTTCTTATCAAACAGGGGCTTGCCTTCCGAGGAGAGCATACTATAAGTGAAGGCGAGATTAGAGCAATATGCAAACGGTTGGTTAGGTTCCATATTATACTCTATCCCCAAAGCAGGAGCCTTCAGATCTGCACGCTCCTCCACTTGGTTCAGGTACATTGACGGAGTGAGGGAAAAAAAGCTATTGGCAAAAAGTTCGTGGATTTCCATGGCGCCAGCACTATGTTCAACCCAGGCTACCGAACTGGAGCAACAATGATAGAGGTAAACCAGGGAATGCGAAATCACAAGCACTCGCGCTTTGAATTTTCCACAGGGATCATGAACGCCTCCACCGGGGGGGGTGGTGGAGGCGGCGGTTTTCGCAGGGGGTGCCATGTACAGTACCGGAACTGGGGGGTAAAGGGGGGTATTGGAACCCCCAGCGCAAAAATTCCTTTGTTCGTATCATAAAGCACCTAAGAAAAAGTCTTGGTGAAAATGGTGGATAAGCAAAGACAATGCAACCGAGCCCCCAAGGAGACCGACCCAACTTTCACAATAGCATCAGCCATGATATCCAAGACATCATGCAAAGAGCTTAACTCAGTTGAGAAAGGCATGATTCTTGCCTTTTTTTCAGATTTTTCAAAAAATCTCAACCATTAGCCAGATAGTTGGTTGGTCTTGGTCAACTGTCAGAAAATTCCTTACTTGATCATCAAAGCAGGGTTCTATTGACAACCTTTCCCACTCTGGCCAACCACAACTGCTCTCCCAGAGAGTAAAGGGATTCCTAGTATAAGGGGCAAGGGTCAACAGAAACTAGAATAGGGAGAAGCTGTGGCAAATATTAGCTTCAAATATCTAAGTTTCTACTGTGTACTGGGCTTTAAGAGAGAGTAGCATTAAGAAGTTGCTAGCTAAGAAAAGAGTAAACCTTACTCCTGACCATGCTCACAAGAGGCTAGCCTAGGCTAAGACACACAAGACTTGGACTACAGAGGATTTTGAAGTCGTAATTTGCAGTAATGAATGCTCAGTTGAAAGAAGTCACAATCCTCAGTAAAAATAGGTCTTCAGATCTGCCTCTGGAAAGTGGCATACTAAGTGTGTGAGAGGGGTGGGAAAGGGAAAGGGTATTTCTTTAATAGTTTGGGCATGTTTCTGGGGCAGAAACTAAGAAATCTTTGTACCTTTGGTTGTGAAATCAGTTGACTAGTAGATGTATTTTCAGTTGCTGGAATCCTGCCTTATTCTGGTTCTAATTCAAGTTTGCAATACCCTTAGTGATCCTATCTTCCAGCAAGATAATTGCACTGTCCATACTGCTTAGGTAGTACTAAATTGGTTTGATAAGAATGGTATTGAATTGGCTAAACACAGCGCCTGTTTATCGGACTTTAATTCTATTGAACATATCTGATTGAACTAAAGAAAAGACTTCAGAATCAGTACCCTAATATTGCTTCAACACCTGATAGTCCTGAAAAGTTTAAGAATAAGGTAGCTGAGGTATTACCTATAGTATAGGATACAATCCCTTCTGAGTTTTTTGAGCAGCTGTAAAGATTAATATCAGACTAGATTCAGGCTGTTATTGCAGTAAAGGGGTGGTATACAAGATACTAGATGTGATTTTTTACGGTTTTTTTTTTTATGGTTCTCGAAGCCTAAAGTCTGTACTAAGTTTCTGACAAAAAAGGTAATACTTTGGTATGTAATACTGAGTGTAACACCTCAAATTTTTGGTGGAAATTTTAGGTTTAGAAACCTATCACCCAAAGTTCAGTTATGAAACCTAGAGCTACATAAGAATAGAGTCTCTAAAATTAAGATTTACTATGAATAGAGAAGAATGTTATATAGTAAGTACCAATTATTGATATGACAAGACTTTATAGAGCATTTATGTTATATAGGTAAAATATGTGTAAATAAAGCAGTACTTTTATTTATTTTATGGGTAAAGAAAACAAGTATGATATAATATATTATGTATGTAATGCAGACTCAGCTATCCTTCTGTGAGACGAGTAGCAAGTAAATACATGCTTTTTAAAATTGTCAGATCCATAGACTACATTATTCCTGTAGGTATTCATCATTCTAAATACATGTTGATTGTAACGTGTTCGGGCCAGGTCCTAGTCACATAGCGGTACGATAGGAGCAGATAGCTTCTTGATCAACAGGAAGTGAGTGCTGCTTTCTAAAGGGGACTTCGAATGGGGTGTAATAGGAGATCAAAGAATTAACCGTTCAATCAAGTATATTAAGAATACTGTCTGTCGAAGTCTGCTGTTTCCACCGCAGGAATCAGCGGTCTTTAAATACAGTATATTGCTTATCTCCAGTAGGAGCGATATTGCAAAACGTTGTGTGTATCAACTGATAGCACACGAAACAATACAAGTATCAACCGATACTATGAAACTAAACATAAAACAATATGTGTATCAACCGATAGCACACGAAACAATACAAGTATCAAAGGATACGGTGAAACCAAACATAAAACAATGTGTGTATCAACCGATAGCACACGAAACAATACAAGTATCAAGTGACACTGTGAAACCAAACATAAAACAATGTATGTATCAACGGATAGCATACAAAACAATACAAGTATCAAACAATACTGTGAAACCAAACATAAAACATTTTGCATATCAACCGATAGCATACGAAACAATACAAGTATCAAACAATACTGTGAAACCAAACATAAAACAATGTGTGTATCAACCGATAGCTTACGAAACAATACAAGTATCAAACAATACTGTGAAACCAAGCACAAAACAACCTAGTACCCATACCAGTTACACTCCCAAAATAAAATAACAATTTCACTAAAGAAAATAAGTTAATGAAATCCCAATGGTCGGTAAACTGGCAATTCTCCTGAAAGTACGCTTAGGACCTATCCTTATCGTCATCGCTATCCTGCAGCAATCTCATGTCGTCCTGTAATATCCATTCCGTTCCCTGCAACCATCTTTCCAAACACTCCTGACATGGCGCTCCGTGCACAACGCAACCTGACTCCCAGTAGCGTGGTAGGTCCACCAAGTTTCGTACTATCCGGTCCTCCCATTCCTCCATTTCGATATCGATTCCCCCGCAATCCTCGCAGTAATCAATATAGAATATCTTCCAGTATGTGCTTAGTGGGATGATTTCTTGGTATAGCGGGTATCCCAAAATGAGGTCTCATCGCATTATGCTGACTTCTTGGTAGTTTGACATTTTGTTTCTTTCACGTAAGGATAAGGTTTGTAAGAGGATAAAGGTTTTTTCTTCGGTTTGGAGGTCTGGTAGTGTGGTCTGTTTTCTTCAGCGGAGTTAGAGGGATGGTGGGTGGTATTTATACTTTGGTGGTAACCTCGCTTAGGTGTTGGCCTCACCTAGGTGTCGGCCTCGCTGAGGTCTTCAGGGGAAGGAGGGTGCTGCTTAATTTCGGTTCCTTCCGTCTCCATGCAACCATCACATTTTTCTGTGCTCAGGCAGGACCCGCTACCAAAGGGGAAAACATCTGCCCCTGTTTCTCCTGATGTCCGTCCCGTCGACTCTGTTGTTATTTCTAGGCATTTGTTGCAGATATGTCCCAATAGTCAGTGTGTAAGGTATCGTCTAGGGATAATATCACTGTTCACCAACAGTCCCCTTAGCTGATGGCGCAGTCTTCAAGGCACTTGCTCATGGTTTGACATCATAACACTGTTGGATAGTGTGTTTTTTCTTTCGCGATTACCAGTACTCAGCCTCGGTCAGCCAGGCTAGGTATGCTGCTTCATCTTCCATTACCTGATTTTCATCTTCGCTGCTCTCGAAATCGCTCTCAAAATGGGGTGACCAAAATCCGTCCGGTATCCCTTGGTCCGTGCCTGGACGCAGGTGTTGGATTTCTGCTACAGTTGGGCTCCACGCTACCGTCACATAGTGTATCGTAGGGGGTAACTCGTCCTCTGGTCTGTTGTCTTCCCACCATTGATTAACCAATTCCATCGCATTTTCCAATCCATCAAGGGGTTCCCAGCTATTCTCTGTTTCTGGGTAC
Source organism: Tuber magnatum (assembly GCA_003182015.1). NCBI lineage: Eukaryota > Fungi > Ascomycota > Pezizomycetes > Pezizales > Tuberaceae > Tuber > Tuber magnatum. The sequence goes on along the minus strand of PYWC01000008.1, from coordinate 2,386,064 downwards.
CGCACCCATTTCACTAAGAATTGGTCACAGTCATATCGTCTTGTATGGTCTCATATCATTTCCACTTCCCATTCCGGCTTCTCATTAACCATGATCGGGGGTGGTTTTGCGTGGTTCCTTTTAGGGAAGGAGATATCGTTGTTAGGGAGGTATCTTTTCACCGTGGATGCGTGGAATGTCGCTTCGCAGTTTCTGTACATTCTGTTATCTATTTCCACCATGTAATTTTGTGTATGCTCATGGTATCCGATTATCTTGAATGGTCCACGCCAGTGCGGTTGCAATTTGTTGCTGCGTCCTGACTCCATTGCGAATAAACATCCGTATACTAGTAACAGATTACCTTTTCCTATTGGTGTATACTGTCTGGGTCATTTTGCTGCCGTTCTTGAGCTTCTAAATCGTGCCAATTTGATAGCATTGAATACCATGTTCCAGATTGCTTGGTGCCTGTTTAACAATTCATTGGCAGCTGCTACTCCAGAGTTCTTGAAGTTCGCTAGGGGAAGTAGCAGGTAATTCTTTCCAAAAATAGCCTCATATGGTGACATACCTAGAGCTTCTGACCATTCTGCATTCAGGTATGCTGCTGTCTCTGGTATGGCATCAAACCAATTGTTTTGTCTTGTATTGACTAGGTTTCCAAGAGCCGTCTTCAATTCTCGAATTTTGCTTTTGACCTGTCTATTTGTTTCATGATGGCCTGGTGCCGCCTTGATATGCTCAATGCCTAACGATCGACACTGTTGTCTCCACACATGTGTTACGGTTTCCCACTACTCGTGTTAGTCCCGACAGGTAACGACCTTGGTTGGTTCTTCCAAACTGTGCTGCGCTGTGTCCTAGAGCGCCTCGAGTCTCTAGGCCCTATCTTAGTATACTCACGTAAGAATCCGTTTCTCACTGGCGCCGAGAGTATTGGTCTTTTATTTGAGTAATACGATCTGCGTAGCGGATAGGTTCTTGACTTCAGAGCGGATCTGTCTAGCGGATGAGATTGGAGTGTAAAGGGTTTTGTATTGTAAAGATAGTAAAGTAGGAGATAGGAAATAACAGTAGATGGTTGCGTGAAGAGCTAACCCATCTGTGAAAACCCGGCCTTTATATAGGCCTCTTCCTGCAATGCTAACCCTTTCCTGATCCTCAAACGAGGTCAGGTGTGAAATCCATCACATGACTTAAACAAGTCATGTGCGCAAACATAAAATATCCCATGACCTCTAAGTAACGTCATGTGCGAAAACATAAATCAAACGCAATATAAATAAACCAACCACATGACCTACTAATGAGGTCACGCGCGAAACATAAGCGAGTCTGCCTTGCCGGTAAACCTTACCGGCCGGCCTAGACTCTCCCCATCACGTCAACTATAGGTCATGTGCGAAATGCAATTAACATAAATGAGCCCCATGACCTGCTAGCGAGGCCATGTGCGTAAAACCAATTTAAACATAAACGAGCCCCATGACCTGCTAATGAAGTCATGTGCGTGAAAGAATAACTTAACTGTATGACATCTAAACAATGTCATATGGGAAACCTATTTCCTCGCCGCCGTCACCGGGCTAGCGCTCCTCTAGCCAGATCGTGACATTAGCTCCCCTCTCTCTTATCCTCAGTCACTGAGCATACGCCTTATCCTCTTCTCCTTCTCCTTTCTTCAACCCTTGCGGCGTACCCCCTCATGAGTTGTTCATGCCGGAACGCATTCTGGTATTCCGCAAGGATCCAATCCTCCATGTCTTTTCTGTTCCTCCTCTCTGGGTCAGTTTTTTCTCGCTGTTCCTCCACCATCTTTTTCACTTCCCGCAATCTGTCCACGGTTCTTCTCAGCTGGTCGACCATCGTTTGCAGCTCCTCGATCCTCTATTTTTGCTCCGTTATCGTGTCGTCCTGAGTGCGAATTCTCTCCCAGAGAACGTCCTTGGGCTCCAAAGAGACTTGGTGCCCCACCCTCTCTTTCTCAGCTCCATCCTCAAAGCTTGTTGTTCCCACTGTTTCTGTTGCTACCAGGGGTAGGGGCAGAACCTGCGCAGGCAGTTCTGCTAGTCGATTTTGTGATGTTTGGGCTATGTCGGGGCCCTGGTTTTGTCTCCTTGCCAAGTTTGCTTGCCCAGCAATTCGCCCATTCCTGGTCAATGTCTGAGGCTCTGGTCTGGGTGGCCTCTCCCGGCTACCATCCGTGTCTGTCCTCCGCATCCTTATAGATCATGCAGTCGTCGTGGCTGCCTGCCATCCATGATTTTTCTGCGTGGTCGTTACTTTCAATAGCTGCTTCTTCTGCCTCTTTTTGTGCCTGGTGCAGATTCCGTTCGGATTCTTCTTTGTCCTCAGTTGCTACCCAGCTTCCTTCTTCCAGCGCTTCCGCGACAGTTGGTTGTTGGCTTCTGCGGGTAGCGTTGGTAGAAAAGGAGGACGAGATCTTTTACCGTTGTTGAAGTTTGTGGCGGGATACCCTTCTTCATCATGTTCGGGGGAATAACTGATCCACTTAGCACGGTATTGGAGTTTACTACAGTGTAAGCGAGAATCAATTATTTCTACGGGTTCGTATTTGTCTTCTCCGTCTAGGTCAATAGGGGGAGTGGGAAACCTTTTTGGGGAGGGAAAAGAGTTTTCTTGATAGGGTTCGAGGGGGAGGATGTGGAATGTTGGATGAGTTTGTTTCATCGAGGCGGGGAGGGCGAGTTTATATGCTTGCAACCCGACCCGTTTGATTATCCTGAAGGGTTCAAGCTTCTAGTAGTCCAGCTCCTTCGAGGGTCTCGTGGTCCGGATATTGCGTGGTATCAACCACATCTTGTTGCCGACTGTAAGGTTCGGGTCTGGTTTCCAGTGCTTATCACTCTTTTCCTTTTGACTCATTTGTGCTAGAGTCATTTCGTCTCATAATATGTCCTGTACCCTTATCATATTGTCGGCCTGTGTTATCTTTCGCGGCACTTGATATTGTGCCGGATCGAACAAGAGCTCGTATCCGTAGTTCACAAAGAAGGGTGTGGTCTTTATTGTTTCTTGTCTTCCGTTGTTGTATGCGAATTCTGCTGTGGATAGGAACTCTGTCCAATCGTTCCGCTGATAGTTGACATAGGCTCCCAGATATTGTTCTAATATTACGTTAGTTCTTGCGGTCTGGCCGTCTGTTTGAGGGAGGAAGACCATGCTCAAGTGTCGGCGGACACTTAGTTCTCGCATGATTTCTTTCTATACGTCCGATGTGAAGAGGGATCCTCTGTCGGAGGTAATATCTTGCAGTAGGCCGTGGAGCCTAAAGACCTGGTCTTTAAACAGGTTGACGAATTGTGGTATCGTCATATCGGTTCTGCCTGGTATAAAGTGCGCCATTTTCGTAAGTCGGTCGATAACGACCCATATGGCGTCATAACCGTTCGATTCGGGTAGTCCGGTGATGAAATCCATAGCAATAGATTGCCATGGTCTTCCCGCAGCTTCGTGTGGTTTGAGGAGCCCATTGGGTGCGTGTTTAACCGCTTTCTTGCGCTGACAGGTGTCGCAATTCTTCACATATTGTTTAATATCATTGCGCAAAGATGGCTAGTAGTATGATCCCTGAATTAAGGCTGTCCTTTTTACCCTTCCGCCATGTCCCGCCGGTGGAATATCGTGATTTCTGCTTATCGTTTCTGTTCGTAAGGCTTCCTCTTCCACGAGCCTTATCTTGTCGTCACACCATAGGTATCCATCTTTTTCCTGGTACAGCCCGAGGGCAATACCTTTCATTTGTTTTAGGCCTTCCTTCAATGCCTTCTTTATCTCGTTGATTTCCTGGTCCCTGGCGGTCTTTCTTTTTACCCACTCTGCATATCTGTTATTGTCGCTTGTGGCCGCGGTTGTCTCGTTTAGGGATTCGTATCCGCTATCTTTGTCTTCTTCTCTTGCGAAGTACTTCTCCGGAGGGAGGAGTATTCTTTATTGTTGCGACCCTGTTTCTTCTTTGTCAGGGAAGTCTTCTGTTTTCCGAGTCACTGTGTCTGGTGGTCACCATCTAGCTAGAGGAGCCCTAGCCAGGTGACGGCACAAGGGAAAACGTTTCACATATGGCATCGTTTACAGGTGATACAGTTATGTCATTCTCTCACGCATATGACCTCGTATGCAGGTCATGCGGCTCGTTTATCTTTAAATTGTTTTTACGCACATGACCTCGTTAGCAGGTCATGAGGCTCATTTATGTTGCTTGCATTTTGCACATGACGTATGGTTGATATCATAGGAAGAGTCTAGGCTGGCCGGTAAGGCTTACCGGCAAGGCAGACTTGTCCCTGTTTCATGCGTGACCTCGTTAGTAGGTCATGTGGTTGGTTTATTTATGTTGCGTTTGATTTATGTTTCGCATATGAGGGCACTTAGAGGTCATGGGATAGTTTATATTTGCGCACATGACTCGTTGGAGTCATGTGATGGATTTCGCACCTGACCTCACTCCAGGATCAGGGCAGGGTCAGGGTTACGGGAAGAGGCCTATACAAAGGCCGGGTTCTCACAGATGGGATTGCTCTTCACGCAACTATCTGCTGTTATTTCCTATCTACTACTTTACGATCATTACAATACAAAACACCTTTACACTGCAATCTTATCTCCTAGACAGAATCGCTGTAGAGTTAAGAACATATCCGCTACGTGGATCATATTAACCGAATAAAAGACCGATATTCTTGGTGCTGGTGAGAAACCGATTCTTACATGGGAACACTAAGGTAGGGCCTTAAGACTCCAGGAGCTCTAGGACACAGCAAAGCGCAGTTCGGACTACCCAACCCAGGTCGTTACCTGTCACTAGTAACACGAGTAGTGAGAAACCGTAACATTTGGTTGCATCTCCTGCGACACCTAACGACAACAGAACGGCAACCCCCAGGAACTGGGAGTTTACACAAGACAACGAAGGAGATATCGATCGCGCAGATGACACTCTCGACCTCGGACAAGTACGAAACGCCTAAGGTGAAGCAGCAAGCCAACCCTCACTAGCAGCAAGTCTGGTTATACCCCAACAAACTTCACCCCCAGATAGTCGTTACGACGGAACAGGGCGACCAAGAAAGATGGCCCTAGCGGCAATACTAGCTCCTGTGACTGGGCCTACGACCCAGGCCCTGATGCTGGCGGAGGACCAGGCGACGAGGTTCCTAGGGGCAATCAATACCCACCCGGGGTCAAGACCAAAAGCGAAGGAACCGGACCTCTATGAGGAAGACCGTGAAAAACTGAGATGGTTCCTAAGTGGGTTGGAACAGTGCTTCAAGGTCAAGGGGTATGTAGTTGGAAAAGGCACGATTAATGTGTACTATTCCGAGTCCCTCTTAAGGGTTGCGGCAGGGCAATGGATAATGCCCTAGGTGGAAGCAAAACAAGACTGGATATGGGCCTCGTGGGAGGAGTTTAAAGAAACTCTCCATACCCAGTTTGGGGATAGGAACGCCAAGGAAATGGTGAGGTGCAAACTGGAAAAGATGAGGCAAGGAAAGGACAACTTCTCCCACTACTGGTACAAGTTCTGCATGATATCCGTCAAAGCAGAATATGACGACGACTGGGAGTACCACCATCTCCTTGCCAGCACTAACGAAAGGCTGCAAGAGCCCTGGATAAGCTCGAACCAGAGTGATCGAAAGGCAGAAGGCTTCGCAGTACGGGCCGTTAACAAAGAAGACAGAATCAAGGTGGTTAGACATGCTCAAAACAAGACCAAGGGGATACAACACCCAACCCCGTGGCGCAACAACAACGGGACCTACCGACTGACCAGCACACCAACACCGCCATCAGCAGGAGGCCCGATGGACTTGGACGGGGCAGGAAGAAGGAATAGGAGATTCCAACGGTTGTCTGACCAGGAATACCAGAAAAGAAGAAAAGAGAATCCATGCCTCCGATGTGGACTGAAAGGTCACTCCATCAAAGATGGTCGATGAAAGGAGACCAAACTCCAAGAAATGGAAAGCACGGAGAGGATGGAAGGGCCGGACACTTTAAACAAACAAAGTCCCCAGCAAACAGTAGTCTGCGAGACAAGGAAAGAGGCAAACCCACCGGCATTGGACATATATCAACCAGCAAAAGCAAGACATCCCCATCAATGGACAAAGGAAATAAGGCAACAATCAACAACATGAGCGGGTAGGAGAACGACAATGAACACCTTATGATTAAGATAAAACTATGCAAAACAGACAACGAAACAGAAATGAACGCGCTGCTCGATTCAGGTGCAAGCGACCATTTTATCGCCAGAAACTTCTGTGAAACCCATGGACTACCCCGGAAAAAGCAAAAGAAACAAGGAGACATACACGTGGTCAAGGGGGAAAAAAGGTGAAGCAGGACCCATAACCCATACAGCGCAAGCAGTAAGGGAGATAGGGTCATATCACGAAGCCATGACGTTCCAAGTAGCGCACTTGCAGAAACATAGTGCAATACTAGGAACAGCCTGACTAAGGCGACACTATCTGAATATCAACTGGGAAAAAGGCCAAATCAACTTCAAAAGGGAATTATGCATGCAGTTGTGCCTGTAAACTGCTCCAACAATTGAAACGATCCTGGAAGAACAAGCAATCAGAGAGAACCTGAGGATGCAGATCATCCACATGAACAGAAAACACGAAGAAGTGATGCCCCGCGATGAAGGCATAAGGGTACAAGTGTTACATTCAAATGCCAAAAAACCAACAGGACGATCTATGAAGGCGGCAGGTCACGACCTGTACAGCACAGAAGACATGATGGTCCCCGCAAGGGGACAAAAGATGATACCAACAGGAATTGCAGTAGGACTACCTGACGGCACCTATGCAAGAATCGCTCCATGCAGTGGTATGGCCACCCAACACGGAATTACCACAGGTGCGGGAGTGATCGATGCAGACTGTAGGGGCAAGGTACAAGTCCAACTAATAAACTGGAAGGATGAGGACTATGCGATCCAAAAAGAGGATCACATAGCCTAGATGATTATCAAAAATATCAATACCAGGGAGCTCCACGTAGTCCAAGACCTGGACAAGACCAAAAGAGGCGAGGCAGGATTCGGCAGCACCGGATGAGGAACCCCGAAGGATAACACCCCCACCGAAACGACAGAAGAGAAACCCCTAAGCATATCTTGCATATCCACAAAGGCCTTCGTTCAACTCTACCATACAGGAAACAGACTGGGATCCTCAGATGGGACGAAGAAGAAGACGGACCAACAATCGCAGAAGCATCAATGATTAGCACGCGACTAGCAGTGAAGGAAGAAGCCAAGAAGAAGAAATTAACTCAGTGGCAACTGGTCCCGAGGGAATATCACGACTATCTTGGGATATTCGAAGAAAACAAAAGGCCGGATCTTCTCACACACAAGAGCGAACATCACTGGATCAAGCTAGCGGAAGGAAAGGCAGCCCCCTTCATAAAACTCTACCGGTTAAGGGAGGAAGAGTTGAGGGCACTGCTCGAATACCTCCAACACAACCTGGCCAGGCAATGGATTAAACCATTGCCCTCCTCAGTGGGGGCACCTATCCTATTTGTCAAAAAGAAAGATGGGAAACTGAGACTTTGCGTGGATTTCCGGGGACTGAATGCGGTATCACAAAAGGACAGGTACCTTCTACCATTGATTGACGAACCGCGGGACCGACTAGGATGGGACAAGCACTATACGAAGTTGGATATCAAGGACGCATATCACAACGTGAGGATAGTCTAAGGAGATGAATGGAAAGCGGCTTTCAGGACGCGATACAGACTATTCGAGTATTTAGTCATGCCCTTTGGATTACCCAATGCACTAGCGACATTTCAACGATGGATCAACTGCAAGTTGAGCAAATACCGGGACATATGTTGTATCGTCTACCTGGGTGATATCCTCATCTATTCAGACAACATGGAGCAACACCACCGAGACATCCAGAATATCTTACAGGCATTGAGAGAAGCCAAGTCAAACTAAATCCTTTAAAATGCGACTTGCATACAGACGAGGTGGAATACCTGGGATTTATCGTTAACCCGGAAGGAGTACAGACCGATCAAGTCAAAATGGCGGCTATCGATGACTGGAAAGCACCCAAGAGTGTAAAGGGAGTGCAAAGCTTCATGGGCTTCTGTAATTTCTACCGAAGATGCATTGAAGGGTTTAGCAGAGTAGCTAAACCCATCTACGATACGACAAAGAAAGGAGTCCGGTGGGAATGGGAGGAAAAACAACAACAAGCATTCCACGATATGAGAAAGTGACTTACAATGACACCGGTATTGCGACGGCTCGACCCCACGCTACCCATCATGATCAAGATGGACGGATCGAACTACGTATGCTCCGGTATCCTCTCCTGGTAGTGAGAGGATGGATTATGGAGACCCGTCGCATTTTGATCAAAAACAAGGTCCAAGGGAGAGCAAAACTATAACATTCACGACAAGGAACTGTTAGCCATTGTTCAACCAGTTAAGGACTATAGAAAGTACATGCTAGGAAGTTGACATGTGATTCGCGTTATCACCGACCACAAAAACTGCTAGCGTTTACTACTACCAAGGAACTCGATAGACGACAGATTAGGAGGAGCAAGACATTAAGCCAATACCACTTTCAAAGCGAATACCGACTAGGAAAACAGAAAGGAAAGCCGGACGCATTGACTCGCAGGAGGGAGGACTTCCCCGACAAGGAAGAAACATGGTCGCAACAACAAAGAATACTCCTCCCTAGGGAGAAGTACTTCGCAAGAGAAGAAGACGAAGATAGTGGATACAAATCCCTAAATGGAATAACCATGGCCACAAGCAACGACGACGGATACGAAGAATGGATAAAAAGAAAGACCACCAGTGACCAGGATATCAAGGAGATAAAGAAGGCCTTGAAGGAAGGCCTAAAACAAATGAAAGGTGTAGCCCTTGGGCTATACCATGAAAAAGATGGATACCTATAGTATGACAACAAGATAAGGCTCCGGGACGAGGAAGCCTTACGAACCGAAACGATAAGAAGAAATCACGACATTCCACCGGCAGGACATGGCAGAACGGCAATAATGACAGGCTTAATTCAATGGTCATAACACTGGCGGTCAATGCTCGAAGATATTAAACGATATGTGAAGAATTGCGATACCTGTCAGCGGACAAAAACGGTTAAACACGCACCCTACAGACTGCTCAAACCACTCCAAATGCCTGAACCACCATGGCAATCTATTGCTATGAGTTTCATCACCAGACTACCCGAATCGAACTGTTATGACGCCATATGGGTCTTTACAGACCAAGTTATGAAAATGGCGTACTTTATACTATGCAGGACCGATATGATGACAGCACAATTCTTCAACCTGTTTAAAGACCAGGTCTTTAGGCTCCACGGCCTACCAAAAGATATTACCTCCGACAGAGGCTCCCTCTTCACATCGGACATATGGAAAGAAATCACACGACAGCCCAGTGTCAGCTGACACTTGAGCAAGGCTTTCCACCTGCAAACGGATGGCAAGACTGAAAGAACAAACGCAATATTAGAACAATATCTGCAAGCCTACGTCAACTATCAGTAGCATGACTGGACAGAGTTCCTATTCACGGCAGAATTTGCATAGAACAACGGACGACAAGAAAGAATAAAGACCACACGCTTCTTTGCGAACTACACATACGACCCCTTGTTCAATCCGACACAATATCAAGTGCCGCGAAAGATAACACAGGCCGACGACATGATAAGGATACACGACATATTACGAGACGAAATGACTCTAGCACAAATGAGTCAAAAGGAAAAGAGGGATAAGCACTGGAAACCAGACCTGAACCTTACAGCTGGTAACAAGGTGTGGTTGATACCATGCAATATCTGGACCATGAGACTATCGAAGGAGCGGGACTACAAGAAACTTGGATTATTCAAAATAATCCAACAGGACGGGTCGCGAGCATATAAACTTGCCCTCCCCGCCTCGATGAAACAAACTCATCCAACATTCCACATCAGCCTGCTCGAACCCTACCAAGAAAACTCTTTTCCCTCACAAAAGAAACTTTCCCCTGCACCTCTTCGCATAGATGGAGAAGACGAAAAGAACTCGACGTGATAATCGACTTCCGCCTGCACTACCGTAGACTCCAGGACCATGCTAAGTGGATGGATTACCCGCCAGAACATGACCAAGAGTGGTACCCCGCCTCCAACTTCAACAATGCACCCGCAGCAGTTGAACGATTCTATGAACGTTACCCCAACAAGGCCAGGGTACAGAAACACGATTAAGGAAGAACAGAGCAACGATGAATGGACAAAGATGACGGATCTACCACCCTTTCAACTTCCCAAACAACAAGAAGAACACAACCACACATCCTTGAATAGACGTTTCGACGACGGGTGCCAAGTGCACCAAGGTGAAATGTTTGGCTCCGGCTACTGGCCGCACTGCAGCTACCGCACCCCGCCAAAGACCAGCCCACTGGGTTCCCCAGAATCCGAAGGAGTGGCATTAGTCGAATACCCAGAACCCTCTTCTGGGACGAAGTGAAGAGCAAGAGGGTGGCAGAAAAAACAAAAGACCCCAACGAACCAATGACGATCCCAGCAAAACCACAGTGGGGACGAAGAACTAAGCCCGACCACGACCGAAGTCGACTCCCTGGAGCGCCTCCAGAGGATGGCCGCAGACAGCGTGGATCAGGAAGAAACCCTGAAGACGGAAATCATGGAACCAAGATGGGAAAAGAAACAGGCGGAGAGAAGGCAGGTGCGATTGGAACGAGAGACAATCGCAGCAAGAGTGAGGGTTGAATTGGCTGAGAGGCAGGTCAGTTCCCTCAGGAAAGAATTAGGAAAGAAGGAAAGAAGAATCAAGAGCAAGGAAACACTCTTGCGAGAAATGAAGAGGTAGATGAGCAAGATGTCCCACCAAATGTGGGAAGCAGCAGGAGACGAAGGCTAGAGCTAGCGTGATAGGCCTGAGGCTGGTGAGAGAGGGGAGCTAATGTCACGATCTGGCAAGAGGAGTGCTAGCCAGGTGACGGCGGCGAGGAAACAGGTTTCGCATATGACATCGCTTGGATGTCATACAGTTAAGTTATGATTCTTTCATGCACATGACCTCGTTAGCAAGTCATGGGGCTCTATTACGTTTAGATTGGTTTTACACACATGACCTCATTAGCAGGTCATGGGGCTCATTTGTGTTGCTTGCATTTCGCACATGACGTACAGTTGACGTCATAGGAAGAGTCTAGACTGGCCGGTAAGGCTTACCGGCAAGGTAGACTCCTTTATGTTTTGCGTGTGACCTTGTTAGTAGGTCATGTGGTTGGTTTATTTTTATTGCATTTGATTTATGTTTCACACATAACGTCACTCAGAGGTCATGGGATGGTTTATGTTTGCGCACATGACTCCTTGGAGTCATGTGATGCATTTGGCATCGGACCTCGCTTGAGGATCAGGGCAGGGTTAGGGTTGTGGGAAGAGGCCTATATAAAGGCCGGGGTTTCACAGATGGGATAGCTCTCCACACAACCATCTACTGTTATTTCCTCTCTACTACATTACGATCGTTCCAATACAAAACACCTTTACACTCCAATCTTATCCGCTAGACGGATCCGCTGTAGAGTCAAGAACCTATCCACTCTGCGGATCGTATTAACCGAATAAAAGACACATAATCTTGGCACTGGTGAGAAACCGATTCTTCGCAGGGAATACTAAGATATGGCCTAGAGACTCGCGGAGCTCTAGGACACAGTGCAGCACAGTTCGGAAGAACCAAGCAAGGTCATTACCTGTCGCGAGTAACACGAGTAGTACAAAGCCGTAACACGTGCTTTCCGCTTTCTTTTCCAGGTTGGTATTTGATTTGAAGGTGGTATTGGCTTAATGTCTAGTTCCACCTAATCTGTCATCCATTGAGTTCTTTGGTGGTAGTAAAGGCTAGTAGGTTCTTGTGGTCTGTAATAACGCTGATTACATGTCGACTTCCTAGCATGTACTTCCTGCAGCCCTTAATGGCTGGAACAATAGCTAACAGTTCCTTGTCGTGAATGTCATAGTTTTGTTCTTCCTTTGACCTTGTTTTTGATCAAAATGCGACCAGTCTCCATAATCCGTCTTCTCCCTGGTCGGAGAGGGTACCGGAGCACATGTAGTTGGATGCATCCGTCTCGATCATGATGGGTAGTGAGGGGTCGAAGTGTTGTGATATCGGTGTTGTAGAAAGCCGCTTTCCCATATCGTTGAATGCTTGTTGTTGTTTTTCTCCCTATTCCTATTGGACTTCTTTCTTTGTTGTATTGTAGAGGGGTTTAGCTACTCTGCTAAACCCTTCGATGAATCTTCAGTAGAGGTTGCAGAAGCCCGCGAAGCTTTGCACTCCCTTTATACTCTTATGTGCTTTCCCGTCATCGATAGCCGCCGTTTTGATGGGATCGGTTCGTCCTGCTTCTGGGGTAACGATAAATCCCGGGTATTCGACTTTGTCTGTATGGAAGTCGCATTTCGAAGGTTTTAGTTTGACCTTGGCTTCTCTCAATGCCCGTAAGACATTCCGTATGTCTCGGTAGTGTTGCTTCATGTTGTCTGAACAGATGAGGATACCATTCAGGTAGACGATACAACATATGTCCAGGTATTTGCTCAACTTGGAGTTGATCCATCGCTGGAATGTCACTAGTGCATTGGATGATCTCAAGGGCATGAGTAAATACTCGAATAGACCATATCGCCTCCGGAAAGCTGTTTTCCCTTAATCTCCTTTGGCTATTCTTATGTTGTATTATGCGTCCTTGATATCCAACCTCGTATAGTGCTTGGCCCTTCCTACTCACTCCAATGCTTCGTCGATCAATGGGAGTGGGTATCTCTCCTTTTGTGATACCGCATTCAGTCCCCGGAAATCTATGCAAAGACTTAGTTTCCCGTCTTTCTCTTTGATAAATGGGGTAGGTGCCCCTGCTGAGGCGGACGATGGTCTGATCCATTGCCTGGCCAGGTTCTGTTCGAGGTATTCACGCAGCGGCTTCAACTCTGCCTCCCTTAACGGGTAGAGTTTAATGAAGGGGGCTGCCTTTCCTTCCTCTAGCTTGATCCGTTGCTCTTCGCTCTTGTATGTGGGAAGATCTGTCCTTTCCTTTTCTTCGAATATCCGGAGATAGTCACGATATTCTTTTGGGACCAGTTGCCCCAGAGTTAATTTCTTCTCCTTGGCTTCTTCCTTCACTGCTAGTCACGTGCTAATAGTTGATGCTTCTGCGATTGTTGGCCCGTCTTCTTCTTCGTCCTATCTGACGATCCCGGTCTGTTGCCCTCTATGGTAGAGTTGCCCGAAGGCCTTTGATGATATCAAAGATATGCTTAGGGGTTTCTCTTCTATCGTTCCGCTCGGGGTGTTGTCCTTTGGTATTCCTCGTCCGGTGCTGCCAAATCCTTCGTTGCCTCTTTTGGTCTTGTTCAGGTCTTGGACTTCGCGGAGCTCCCTGGTATCGATATTTTCGATAATTATCGGGGCTATGCGATCCCCTTTTTGGATCCTATAGTTCTCCTTCTTCAGGTTTATTAGTAGGACTTGTACCTTGGGCCTATAGTCCGCATTGAGCACTCTTGCACCTGCGGCAATCCCATGTCGGGCGGCTATACCACTGCGCGGAGCGCTCATTGCATAGGTGCCATCAGGTAGTCCCCTTGCAATGCCTGTTGGAATCATCTTTTCTCCTCTTGCGGGGACCATCGTGTCATCCGTGCTGTACAGGTTGCGACCTGCTACCTTCTTCGATCCTCATGTTGGTTTCTTAGCATTCCGGTGTAACACCTGTACCCTACTGCCTTTATCGTGCTGGATCCCTTCTTCATGTTCGGTATTCAGGTAGAGGATCTGTGCTCTCAAGTTCTCTCTGATTGCTTGTTCTGCGGGGATCGTTACAATTGTTGGAGAGGTTTCCCGACACAACTGGGTGCACAGTTCGCCGTCGAAGTTGATTTGGCCTTTTCCCAGTCAATATTCGGATTATGTCGCTTTAGCCAGGGTGTTACTAGTATGGCACTGTGTTTCGGCAAGTGTGCTACTTGGAACGTGGTGGCTTCGTGATGTGACCCTATCTCCATTACCACTTGTGCTGTATGCGTAATGGGTCCTGATTTGCTTCTTTCCCCGTTGACCACGTATATGTCTCTTGGTTTCTTTATCTTTTTCAGGTGTAATCCCTGGCTTTCACAGAAGTTTCTGTCGATAAAATCCTCACTTCCTCCTGAATCGAGCGTCGCGTTCGTTTCTGTCTCTTTGTCTGTTGTGCATAGTTTTATCTTAATCATAAGATGTTCGTTGCCGTTCTTGTAACTGTCCGTATTGTTGATTGTTGCCTGACTGCCTTTGTTGGTTGATGGGTGTCTTTTGTCATTCCTGCTTGATATATGTGCGACGCCGGCGGGTTTGCCTCTTTCCTCGTCGAGCAGACTACTCTTGGCTGGGGACTATATTCGTTTAAAGTCTCCTGCCCTTCCGTCCTCTCGCTGGCTTTCATTTCTTGGAGTTTGGCCTTCTTTTATCGTCAATCCTTGATGAAGTACCCTTTCGGTCGGCATCGGAGGCATGCGTTCTCTTTTCTTCCTTTCTGTTATTCCTGGTCGGACCAGCATTGGAACTGCCTGTGTAACAACCCAGCATATATGAGCTATGGCAAATGGAACCTATGCCCATACAGGTAGCCAGGGGGCGAAGTAACAGGAACCGGCAGGCAAGTAAGTACTTGACCTATGGAGACCCGATGGCCCGGGCTCCGAGAATGAACCGAATTGGCTGGTCACCATACTTAGGAACTTATGAAGGGGCAGTTGCTCAGCTAGGCTGGGTAACTGAAGACAGGTCAGAAAGGTCTATCACCGGCGACGGGATAGGCAGGGTAACAGGGAAACGTTAACTTGTCCGCTGGACAAGGTTACCCTACTCTCAGGATCAGGTTACCCTGCCCTGGGTCTTGGGTTACCCTGCCCAGAGTCCTGAGCT